>JAZGTH010000005.1:13490000-13575000 GCA_036877525.1 Chromobotia macracanthus
ATGTCACACACACACACACACACACACTCAATTGTTTAATCATCTCAGAGGGGTAACAAAGTCATGATCACAGTGGGAGTCATGGATCAGAAAATAAAGACATAAGTGTTAAACTTAAACATAACAGACCCCGTTTTAATCCAGATCTCATAAAACTGCCCACATCTGCTTACTTGTGTATTATTATTGCTAAAAATGTTTAACAAAGTTTAACAAACACCTGTAACCTTTACTGCAGAAACTAGTTAAACTCTTTATACTGGAAAACATCATTAAAGGTCATGTGACCTCTTCATAATAATGATACAGGAAGCTTCCACACTGCACCTGACAACATCCATTGTTGCCATGACAAAATCAAATGCATGCACATATGCTCATTAAACATATCCCAGGATGCATCAGGCAACTGCTGTACTGTGAGCAGGATGTGCCGAGGATGTGAGTGTGATTAACTCCAGAGGGAAGCCAGAGGAAACCTAAGAGCAGCCCAGAGCAAAACTTTCTGTGACCTCTGGTGCCACTCTGTAGATGTCAGACTCATTCAGAGCTTCATGACCACACAACCTCAGGATCACGTGTGTGTTAGTTTTACATCCTGAGGGTCAGCGGGCACGCTTTCACTGCCCTGTAAACCACAAGAACGCAACTGTTCTCTCCTGTTTTCTCTCTCTCTGTCAGACATAACATTGTGACATAACAAGTCCACGTGTTAAGTGACAGGCTGATATTAAAAACTAATTCACAGTTATTTAAACACAGTGGATTTAAACCCTGAGATGCGAGATTGAATAAATAATGACAGGTTTGATTTCTGGTGAACTCTCCCTTTAAGAATTATATTACAGTATATTTTCAAAGAGAATAACCAGCAGTGGCAATGATTTAAACTCTCCAGCTAAAGAACGTCTCATTATTTTCTTGTCTTTTTAATATGACTGTTTCACCATAGAGCATAATAAAATGAGCAGATAAATCTCTCATGTTAAAGGGCCAATCTCACCACTGTAAAAAAAAACTTTGCTTAAATTTTAAAACTTAAATTTTTAAGTTTAATCAAGGTGGTTGCATCAATTTGGTTGCAAAGTCATTTAATCTTACTCTTTGTAATCTTGACTGATGTGGAGTTGAGGTAATATAAGAAATATCTGGAAAATTGCTTAACCTATTTTTAAGTATTAACTATTAAGTTACACCGGTCAGAATTGAAAATGTTAAGTTGAAATTACTTGTATAGCCAAGTTGATTAAACTTAAAAATTTAGGGCAGCAAAGTATTTTTTACAGTGCATATGTATGTTTATCTTCAGAGTGATTTTGTGATGAATGATATTAGTGAAAGAAATACTTTCTCAGCCATGCATCACTAACTAACAACAGAGACAGAATGTGTGTGTGTGTGTGTGTGCACTGTAAAAAAAAATTTATGTTTAATCAGCTTGGCTTTACAAGTCATTTTAACTTAATAGTTTAAATCCTGACTGGTGTAACTATTTTAATACGTTACAGCAACTCAAGACCAGTCAAAATTACAAAGAGTAAGTTGAAATGACTTATGCAGCCATATTGATTAAACTTAAAATTTTACGGCAGTTTTTTTACAGTGTGTGTGTATCTGGGAACACGTGTGTTTGTGTCTGGGAACACGTGTGTGTGTGTTTAGGGTCTTTGCCATCTGGTTCCTTGTGCTGAGAACAGGAACAAAAGGAAAAACTTGAATGAGCAGAGACGAGCCAAAAAAAAAGAAAGAGTGAAACGAAAAAACAGGAGGAAGAGAAACGCAAATAAATACACCACAGGTGGAGTTTAGACTGGGCGACAAACTCTTGACAAAACACACAAACACTCACGCACACTCCTGTACACACAGAACTGGTTTTGTGGAATTGTTGCATGTTCCTGTAGCTCAGTTATGCCAAATGCATAAATGTGAATATTCAGTTAACACAGAGTGAATCGATCCACACTCATACAAACACACTGTACGAGGTTATTCACTCCAGCCAAAGCATTTAGGGATGTAATCCATTACAGTGTCCTCAAAACAGTGTCAATATTTCATCCACTCACAAATATATGAGTTTAAATGCATTAGATAACATCAAACCAAACACACTCTTCAAGAAAAAACACTTTACAAACGTAAAAGATCTCATACATCACATGAGAGCAAAAATAACTGACGTTAGTGAAAACATTCGTTTGAGAAAAGCTCTAGCTCTTTTCTTTCAGATGACATTTGGTTAGATTTTTTTAATCTACTGCAATGCAATAACATATGTACATATTAACAATTCAATAAGAGATTTTTAAGTGTCCAAACATTTTTATAAATGACAGTCTTTAGACAAAAAAAATCCAATGTGTCATTTGATAATCTTCTTCATGACATCATCATTTTTCCAGTAGTCATTCTGTGTGACTGTTTCGGTGGCTAACAGCAGTTGTTTGTTTTTGTGTAAAGCCAGCAGTGTGTATTAGGCTGTTCTGAATGTAACTCTGCACACACTGTCTGTATGTTACTTCATCAAATAAACGTCCATCATCTACTTCCTCTCTTGAGTCTGACAGCAGACGAACAACAAAACCATCCTTCATTCACTGAATCTACAGTCCCATCCAATGGAAAGTCAACCGCAGCAGATTTATTTCCTGTCAAGCGCGGCGACCGTTCAGGGTGTGGTCTGTGGGAGCAGGGCGCAGTATTGTTGCAATGAAGGGGGCAGCAGCGCTGACATCACTTCCTGTCTTTGTTTCTGACATTATTTTCAGGCTCTGGAATGTAATTCCACAGGGAGAAGGAACCACAAACTCTATGAACATCCTGTTTCATTCTAATGCATAAGGACGGCATGTAAACATGTTTGAGTGTCTGTTTGGAATACTGGTAGTTAATACTGGTGGCTTAATAAAACGGTTTATATTTTACTATTTGCGTGTGTGTGTGATGGTTCTTTGGGAAGCTCCAGCCGCACTGAAAGCATTTGTGGGTTACTGACTATAAACACACAAGCACCGACAGCCAGTAAGACCAGCACTGCTGCTCTGTTACAAAATGCAAAATAAACCAAATTTATTTCTGAGTTCATTATCATGAGGTCTGTGACAACAATACTGCATACTACAAATTCAAACACTTACTGTATCCCTGCATACAGTACTGTATGTAGTATACCATTCTACAACAAACTATTTTAAATGTGAGCAAAAAACTTCAAGAGAGAGCTTTAAACTCTGTGTGTGTTATTAGAGGAAGACAATATTCAAACAATGTTCAGACAACATTCAGACAATATTCAAACAATGTTCAGTGTCTCAAACATTCAGAGGTCCAGTGTAAGTTCAGGAACAGCACAAACATGCTTTCCTCTCTTTTTCTTTCTCACTCTCTCATTTTACACGTTCGTCTCACTGTGAGGGGTCTCTCACCTGTCACCACTTTCAGCTTTAATCACAGTAAATGAGAACAGCTCTCATGTTTGCTGAGTCGCTGACAGCATCTCCACTTCTCTCTGAAATCAAACCTGACACTGATATTTAGGTCACTATCTAGGGATATTTGCCCACTTTAATATAAATAAAGTATTATGTCTGTCCTGGATTTAGATTTGTCCTGTTTTACACGTGTGTGTGTGTGTGTGTGTGTGTGTAATTGTCTAAGCACTAAGGAATCTGGTTACTACAATGAACAAGCCAATTTGACATATTTCCACATGCACTCACACATGTAAAACCATATGTGCGCACACACACATTTACTTATCTATCTAATGGGGATATTCTATAGACTTTTATTGTTTTTTTACACAGCTAGTTATAAACACTATAACCTAACCATAACCCATATATAACCTTATGATAACCTTACATAACTATAAACCATATATTTTATACATATAGTTTTTATAGTTTTTTATGACTTTTGGGTACAAATGACATGTAAAACTCCTGTCTTTATCTCAACCTAAATCAGTGCTAGATGGCAGAACTGTGAATTGTGGGATATTTGTGTAAATGTGAGTGTTTGGTATGTGAACCAAGCTGACGTGATTCTTGAGGTCCTGATGTTGGGATAGTATTAAACTCAGCAGGTCAGAATGTGATGAATTTGAACCCTGTCCGTCCCTCTCACATCAACATCTCTGCCAAAGACACAGAATCTCATGACATCATCAACCTGAGACGCTCTCTGTAAAACAGGAAATCCTGAATGTCTTGGTTCAAGTAAACATAAATAAACAGATTTATACACAGGATTGTGGAAATTAGAGATACAAGTGAGATTGCCCATAACAATAATGTTTACTTTACTTCTTGCTCTGCCCAGCTCTTTCTCTCCTCCTCCTGCTGCCCACACATGACCCTCTGCATCCTCTACATGATTCCTGAGTTTCGGGAATGATTTACACCTCACACACAGTATATCTGTGAGGTGATGGTGGTGACACTCAGAGATTGAAGTATCGACCTAAAACCATGAGAAATGAATTTGTCTTTTCTTCATGCCTCCATCACAGGAGTTTCTCTGCAACTCTCAGCCGGCCCATTCCCGTCCACCTCTCACGTTGACGCAGAGTTTTTTCCTTTAAGTTTTTACTCTCATTGTTCACTGTGACCCAGCGCACAATCGTCTTCCTCCACACACTTCCTGCTTCACAGGAAGTGCTGTGTAGAGCCATTTCCTCCATTTTTTGGACTAAAAATGTTTAAAATCAGGGTCTAAACGCCCCCACACACACACACACATTAACAAAACAATGTCCAGCCCTGCCGATCAAAGAGAAATCATTTTTTATGGAATTTAGGCTTCTTACAATCACAAATCTAAATTTAGTCACTGTGCTATCGCAACAGTTTCAGTCTTCATTGGTTGTCTGCACCATTAAGAATAAATGTTCACATACTCACTAATGCAAACATTCTACAGCTTGCATTCATACAGCATTGCATTCATATGTATAGCGTATTGTATTTGCTGTTCTCCTCGACTACAGAGATCAGGCGTTCATGTTTTGCTTATTTTGTTGAGATTTCATACAGACATCACACATCTGGATAAAAGCATAATAAACCCAGATTCAAGTTTAAATAAATGTTTAAATAACTTTCTGACAACCAAGGTTAATACAACATCTAAAAAACTGGATGCATTAAATGCTACTAGAACAGTCAAATAGTTTCTCCGTTGTTGTTACCTAATGCAAACGTTAGGGAAACGTTCTTACAACCTAAAACTGTTCGCTGGGATACTCTGTGGCCTTCGTATGGCTCTGAAGTACTGAAAGAAAGCAGACGTGTTAACATGTGAAGCTCATGACTTCTGCACATCACATCATGTGAAGCTCATGACTTCTGCACATCACATCATGTGAAGCTCATGACTTCTGCACATCACATCATGTGAAGCTCATGACTTCTGCACATCACATCATGTGAAGCTCATGACTTCTGCACATCACATCATGTGAAGCTCATGACTTCTGCACATCACATCATGTGAAGCTCATGACTTCTGCACATCACATCATGTGAAGCTCATGACTTCTGCACATCACATCATGTGAAGTTCAGGGCAGGAGGGAGTGAACCGCACGACTGTTTGTGCAGCAGCTTTTATCAGCACCAAACACTCGCAGGATTTCCGCTTTGGGATTGTCCGTCCAATTCCTGAGCTCCACAGGAAGCGCAGAATAAAAAGCTGGAGAAAAACGCCCAGGAGCACCTCATTCCTCGGCAGTCGGACCCGGGGAGCCACGAGACGTGGACCCCACGACGCACTTCATGAGACGTAAAGAGTTCATAAGAGACGCGGGCGATGGAGAGACGCGTCAGACGCGTCAGACGCGGCAGGTGGATGGAATGGCATCGGCGCAGCGTGACGTCACGTGATCCGATTCTAAGAGGGTAAGTGTGAATACGCGTTAACATCACATTAACATCACATTAATATTGCATTAACATCACATTAACATCGCATTAACATCACATTAATATTGCATTAACATTGCATTAACATTGCATTAACATTGCATTAACATTGCATTAACATTACATTAACATTGCTGTCGTCACAGTGGGTCATGTAAACTCTAAAATGGAAAAAATATTTCATGACATTTCAGCCTGTCTACATTAATTATCCGCTTTGCATGTTTTGGACTATAAATACAATTTAATATTGACGCTTGTTCATCTTTCAGAGTTGCTTTAAAGCGAACAGAACTCTTCTGCTGCAAACCACAATCATTTTATTTCTACACGTTAGACTGAACCGACTGGACTTGGTGATTTTGTGTCTAATTTTCATTAAAAGCTTCTTTTATTCTCAACGTTCTTTCTTTCTTTCTTTCTTTCTTTCTTTCTTTCACTTTGTGGCCCGTTCAACTAAAGCACAGCTGCGCGTGAATTCCAGGCGCGATGACGTCACGCCAGCGGCTGTACCGGGACGTCCCGGTAAAGGAGGGCAGGGCCGGTGTTGTTACCCCCGCTCGCGGGGGCAGTTGTGAGAGGGCAGAACGGTGCAGAAAAGCCTCCTGTGACCCCACCAAAACGCCTCTGGTGCCAGTGAGCTTTTGGGGCGCATGCGTGTTTGTGGATGATTTCTGTAAGAATATTCCGGTCCTGGAAACGTCGTTTTGGGGACGTTTTGAAGAGTCACTTTTGGGACGTAATAGTGCGTGTTCAGTGAGGGGGTCCCCGTGTGTCATGTGTCATTATATTGCATGACATTATTACTGTATGGGGTCTTCACACTGACTTGGAGCAACAGGCAAGTCTTTGCATGGACTGAAACATGTTGCGGATTATAGCGCCGCCTGCTGGTCGTTTGCAGCATTTTGCTGCAGTTACTGCTCGTCCTCATAACTGCTTGTTGTTGTTGTGTGCTTTGCATTGTGTGTTTTTGTATATAATGAGCCTTTATTTATAACATAATACTGTATAGTAGATCACTGAATATAAGACTGTATAGAAATAATTGGGGTTTTTTTGTTTGTTCTGTTATTACAGTGCCCTGATTAATCTTGAATATAACAATATGGGATAATATGAGATTTTGTTGTTCATACAAGTACAGTGGAAGATGATCAGCGTTTTTAAAAGCAGACCTGTAAGGTATAAAATGGTTTCAGGCTGTTTGTATGGTGCTGTCAGCTGTTGTCCTACTTTCATGATATCAGACAGAGCAGATTAGAAAACTCTGTGTGTGCTGCTGAAGAAGAGACAATTCTGCGTTACAAGCAAATAATAAGAAAATAATAAGAAGGGAATTTTATCATTTTTAATGAAAACGTCCCACACGTTTACTTATGCATCTAAATGGGGACATTTCATTTTATTTACTACAAGTGTTTTTACAAATACAAAAGGATGTTTTGCTCAGTTTTGTTGACTTTTGGATATGAATTTGTCCCCGGTATAAGGTAAAGTAAATCACACACACACACACACACACACAGCTGCCACACGACTCAGAGATCTGGCAGCAGCATTACATGTGACATGTGGTAAGTGTTTGTGACGAGAATCACTTTACTGCCTGATTCTGGTGTCAGAGTCTCTGTGGTGGGCCGTCCAACTCCATATACACAGACTGAAAACATCATCTGATCCACAGAACTGTACGAGCTGACGACTTAACACCATACTGACTGATAAAACCCGACCCACAATGCTTAGAGTCAGAGCTCACAGCTGCTGTTCAGAGCTATGGAAAGTGTCTTTATCTTCTTAAATCTGACAGTACACAACCACACACACATACAGTGATAGTGTACAGAGCAGCACATCTACACAGAGTACCACATACTTCAGCTGATTTTGCTGCCACACATTTATGTATAACTGTCTTTTCTCTCTTTTTTCTTTTCTCTTTTTGAAATGAATCTTTTTCTCAGCTTGATAAAGTCAATGACTTTTAATATAGAGGAGCTGATGTAGTTTACAGTTAGATGCATAGGCGCGTGTGTGTTGTATATAAAAGTTTTTATAATGGGGTGCTATTAAAACAATATTTATGACCTACTCCACCTGAAATCTTTATGTTTTCGATGGACACATGGAAATAAATCTTATTACAATCAAATATAAATGAAACTACGTAACCTTAGCTGTATTACACATCCTGAACTGATGGGTTGTATTCTTAATTGTGCAGTTGTGCAGTGTGCAGATATGTCTGAATTCCTGCATGTACTCAGTCAGCTAAACATAAAGGGCCACACTGCACTGAATGAAGTGTAATGTGTAACAGATCATTTTCTCTGATTAACTCTCTCACTGGTTCTCTATCTGTATCTGTATTTGTGTTTAAACATGAAACAGTTCATCATTTACAGCCGGAGCAAATGATTATAAATGATGTGTTTTAATTAACGAAGTGTGTGTGTGTGTGCTCCTGTTAATGTCATTCTGAAGAGTTGTTCAGTTCTGTGTGTTCTGTATATATTGTCTGTCTGCCTGTCTAAACTTTCTGTCTCTTTCTCAGGTAGCTGCATCATCAGCACAGGTGTACCTGAGTGTGTGCGAGGGAGCAGACGCATCTGTGAGAGAGAGATGTACACAACACTGCTGCTTTCTCTGTTTCTGCTGCATGTAACCTGCACGTCCCAGTTTCACAGTCACCACGGGTAACACCTCACTCTTTGCTATTATGATCACAAACACATACATGCGCACACACACACACACACACAAGCAGATTGGCCAGAGATGGAAGTTGTTTCTTGTCTGTTTTTTAACATGAGTCAACAATGTGTAGCATACTTCTCTGAATACAATTTAGTGCACAATATCATAGTGGCTACATTTGTATATTGTAAATTGTCACAGCTGTATATTGTCAAATGTGTATAGTGTGTTTTCATTCACAGTCCTTTGTGTGTGTGTGTGACAGAACAATCATATACAGGCTGTCTTACAGGCAGGTGAATAAAGCAGTTTCTAATCTCTACGTTTACTCTGAATGCTGTCCGGGATGGAGACGCAAACATTCCTACAACTGTAACCAAGGTAACAACACAGTGACATAAATTATGACTGTATTTGTACACTAGAATGTATATATACAGTATGCATGTGTGTGTACTGATGCATGTAGTGTATGCTGATGTGTGTGTTTATGTAACTCTCTCTCTCTGCAGCTGTGTGTGATCCGATGTGTGCTAATGGAGGGTCGTGTTTACGACCTAATCAGTGTGCGTGTCCGAGAGGATGGACAGGCCGAACACACACTACACACTGCCATATATCTTGTTTTCCAGTAAAATATCTAAATATAAGAACCAAGTGTTGAATCAAAATAACAAACACTATGCACTATGCAAAACACGTTGTGTTTTCTCTCCTATTTACACAGCCAGGATTATGTGCAAACACACACAAACACAGAACAGAAATCCACACACAATTAATTGTCAACAGCATTTCCCAGAAGTCGGTTACTCACACTGTCTCTCTCTCTCTCTCAGATGTGGACGAGTGTCGGGAGGGTCATGGCTGCTCTCAGCAGTGTGTGAATACAGCGGGCAGTTATCAGTGTGTATGTCAGCAGGGATTCAGTCTGGCTGATGATGGAGTGACATGTTCACAAGTTCTCTCTCTCACCCCCCCCGCCCACCGGTCCTCCTAAATCAGATGATCTCTCATCCAGCAGTGATGCTGGTAAGACTCCAGACTTACTCCTGTATATTATACATTACAAGCACTAGCATAATAATGATGCCTCTTCCTCCCAGGCATCATAATCAATCACAGAGTCACTGATGTAGATTTATATAATCACGCAGACCTCATAATCAACCTCAGATATGAGAACTATGTATTTCTCAGACAGATATAGTGTCTATGCTGGGCCCTGTGTTCTAGTGTTCACAGGCGATGGATCTTTGACCAGCCTCACGATTCATTATTACTTTTGGTACGCGCTATGCCACTCTCAACTCGTACCGTGAGTAATAGTGCACTGTGACTGGTGACCACGGCAACCATGAACGGACCAATCACAATACTGGACCTTGACTTCTTCAACCTGCAACCTACCACAAATCTGCTAAAGTCTGCCAAACAAATGAACAGTTTCTTCAAAGCAACAAGCTCAGGCAGAAATGTGAAATCAGGTTTCATCATGTTGCACTATGTTCACATTTACATCACATTACATCACATCACATTACAACACATTAGGCATTTAGCAGAAGCTTTTATTCAAAGCATCTACTTGCATTATAGACACAGTGTAAGAATTCTTTGAATTCTTTTCAGAGAGCCTGCGCTGGTTTCTGTGTTCACACATTTGTCTGATCTCAGTGGTGTTGAGTTGAGTCACACATCAACATAAACATCCGTCTGCTGAGACGATCGCTGGGAATTAAACTCGGTTTACTCTAAACCTGTCATTAGTCTTAGTGGTGCAGTCTCAAGTTCACTTACAAAAGTTTACCATGATAATCACAGTTGCTTACAAGAAGCCATGTATACTACAGTTACTGATACTACTGTAAATTAATCCAAACATCATCTTTCAAAATCCTGTTTTTTATAGCAGTTTTGGCTAATAATAAGTTTACAGTATCTACAGCGTTTTAATGGAAACAATTGTTACCACAGTCTAGCATGTTCTCAGATCAAGGTTAACATCAAAATGACACAACATATCTTTAAGTAAATAGTTTTACTTAATTTAAATCCACAGTTAGAAAGTGTCATGGAGACGAGGCTCTTTGCCTTTAGCTCTGTAGTTAATAATATCAACTAAATGTATTAAAAAATGAGCTGTTGAGTTTATGAGGCCCTGAAACCTTCAGTCTGAAGCCTCATGAATGTAATCAGATCAGCAGGATGGAGAACGTTCCAGTGAATATGATGATGGAGGTATTGCAGAGAGGTCACGCTTGGACAGAATGTGTAGCTGTTGTTTTCTTTAAATTTTGGCTCAGAGCTGTAGCTGCATTCCACATTTATCAAACAGACTGCTGGGGGTCACACACAGACAAATACATAACACACACACAGTATCTCCTGCTCTCTCTCGTCTTCAACGTAACAGAAGAGGTTCAGATGTTAAAAAAACAGAGTGGAGCTACTGGAGCAGGTCAAACACACACACACATCCTCAGGTTATATTTTACTTTAAACAGTGGAAAACTGTACTGTGTGTTTACCAGGAGAGCTCATGATTTAATGAAGAGGTTATGAGGCTAATGATATAATTAAAAGCAGTAGTTACACACATATCAGGTCCTGCAGCATTAAAATCAGACACAGGTAACTACTGTTCAGTCTTTAAGTATTTATGGGCCACGCAAAAGACTGGTTATATCCAGAAGATATTACTAATAAATGCCAGTTATTACCAATACTGGTTAAGATCTCATAGATTTCAAATATATTTCAATTCAGAATTCAGTCTGCAGGGTAATCTACGGCTGTTTGCAATACTTAACTCCTGCTTACTGAAGAGTGTACAGAACACTACCTGCAACAAGTAGTATGCACTATAAAGAAACTGTTGTGTATATAATTAATGTCATGTCCACTTATCATCTCAGAAACATTTGCACACAGAAGTTTTGCATACTCTCCTGAGCAGTGTGCATACTACATACTCTAAAAATAGTATGAGTGATGGTTTGCCATTCTGAACACACCTAAAGGTCTCATATTTGTCATGTATTAAATTTCTCTCTGTAGAAACTGGAGATGGTTTTAGCTCCCCTCACCACTCTCTTCCCAGTGGATGGTGTGGGGGGTGCTGGAGACAACAACTTCCTGTCTGACAGAAACTTCCCGTCTCATTCTCTGCAGCAGCTCGACCGTATCGACTCACTGAGTGAGCAGGTTGGATTTCTGGAGGAGCGTATTGGAGCCTGTGAGTGTGTATTTGTGGGTGCAAAAAGTACAATTTTATTTTACAGCCACTTAAACATTTTAAACTGGATCTTTGTGACTTCCAGGTGCTTGTCAGGAACATTAAACAATTACACAAAGCCAGGCTGGATCTTCTCACAAGAAAACAATTGATCGGTCATTTAAATCAACAAGTGCTGATCAAAATCTAAAGCATGTAAACACATTTTAATCAATCAAATGTGGGAGGGTCAGTGTTGAAGACACACTTCTGTTTGGGAGTGAAACCAGTTTAATGGAGTTTGACCTGGTGCTTTTATTGTTATGTAATGTAATTTATGTTACTGAATTGTGTACGTTCAGCTGTGTTATTTCTACATGTGTAAGTATGAACCAGGAGAATGTAAATTTGTATATTTATAATTCCACGTTCTTCTCTTGGGTATTGCTGTTGCAAAAACTATAAAGTGTACTTCTGTAATTATCATTTTTATACTTTCTTTTTTGTAATAAAAATGTTTAAACTCTGAATGTATCCAGAATTTGTGGAGGGTTTAAGATAAAAATAATAACTAATTAAACTAAAAGTAACCAGTACCAGTATTCAGTTCCTCTCCTTTCCTTCCATATTTATTTGACGTGAGCGTGTGAATCAGTGTATGTGCACACTTCAGCTACCTAAACAGGGACATAACATACAAGAAAGTTATTTCACAAACTACAACTAAATAAAAGTGTGTTTTTGGGGGGGAAACATATAACAGAACAGAAAACAAATCTTAACATTCCTGTAGGAAAAACAGATGATTTTATTTACTCCTTTTATTAGATGTTCTTTACACAATTCCAGATTCTACCACAATCAGAATTTTATATTTAATCGTCATCTCATGACTATACAGATTATACAACAGGCTTCAGCTCAGTTGTGTGTCAGATCACTACACAAACACATTCAGCACGCACGCACACATACACACACACACGCACGCACGAACACACAGGCTGCCCATGACATGTCTGACTGTATATTGTAATCAGAATATTTAAAAGCTTCTTCTGTTGTTTATCTTAATAGCTTTGGTGACAAATCAAACGTCTCATATGTATTTTATACACATTTCCAGGTATGTTTCTCACACACTTTGTGTTTAGCAGGACTTAAAACAGAAACTGAGAAAAAGGCTTTAAAAACAAAAGGAGTGAATAACAGCTTTAAATCTGCACAACTATTATAATCATCACAGGGCCAAACATTTCTTTAAATCAGCCCTCAGATATAAAGTTGTACATACTGAATGATGGATGTTACACGTCCTTAACCAATAATAACAACCACAACATCCAACAGAATTTGATAATGTCATTCAACTGGAAAAGTCAGAAACACTTTACCACAAGCTTTCATTCGTGACCATCAGTTAATGCATTAGTTAACATGACCTAATAATGAACAGCATATTTTTACAGCATTTATTACTGTTTGTTAATGTTAGTTAATGCAAATACTGTTCATAGTTTGATCGTGTTAGTTTATTGTGCATTAACTTATGTTAACAGAAACAATGTTTAATAAATAGAAATGTTGAAGTTTTCATGCACTAAGATTAATAAAAGCTGTTTAACTGTTGTTCATTGTTAGTTCATATTAATTTATGTAGTTAACTAATGATAACAAATAGAATCTCATTGTAAAGCATTACTAAAATGTCTTTAAAAATTGTTACGTATTTTTTAATGAACGGCCATAAGTTATAATTGTTAAATAACTAGTTGGTTTTGAGATTAAATCGTGAACACTTTCAAATCTTTTAGTTTTTAGCAGGTACAGTATAAATATAGATTTTTTTTATATTATTCAGTACTATACTTAGTAATACTCTCTGAGAGCTGAAACTCTAGTGAGTTTACTGTATTTTGCTACAGTACAGTAGACAGCAGCAGCTGATCTCAGACCAGCTAAGAGAACCAGGTTTATGCTGCCCACAGAGATACTGAAACTTAATGTGCCAATTCACATGATATAATTTTTTTGAAAAGTTTTCAGCAGGCGTTGGATTCAATGAATCTATGTGACTAGGAAAAATCAGATTTTATTGCTAAACATTTGGTGAAAATAATGCAGTAATTTTGCATATTTTGTAGAGTACAGATTTTAAATTTTAAAAAGTTTCAAAACTTTCAATAATAATGACTCTTAAAAACAAGACACGTTTTCTTTAAGCTATCCATTTACAAACGCATCAGACAGATGTGTTAGATAATACCGAATATATCAGTCATTTTGATAAAATTTTAATAAAAGCTCCCTTGTAAATGGTTTCCATTTCTAAACAACAGGATAGGTGAGGTTGAGTAAGTATTTAAGAATGAAATACAGAATGAATATAACAGGAAATATAGAATGAGAAGCTCTGAACTAAAGCCAGCTGGAAGGTATTTCTAAACTCAAACATTCCTGATCACAGATCAATAATCAATAGTGTTTTCACACAGTGACAGCTGAAACACTTCAGACACACGCCACAGGAGGAAGACGCACAGAGTAACTGTGACAACAGACCTGTCGACTTTACTCAAACTTGAGGACAAACAAACTGATTTCCCATAATGCAGGCAGAGTATCTCCAGAAAAAGCAACCTACACATAACATACAGTTACGCTGTCGTAGATCTGTAAAGAGAGAGAGAGAAACAGGGAGAGTCAAAAGGCATGCAGATCAACACACTCATCCACTGTGTCTTTACTGTCACCAGCAGCAGCCGTCCAATCCCAACAACCCTCAAAAACGTCGTCACACCGGCCCAAAAAACACTTTCCTCTGCTCAGAGCCCCTGCAGTCTGACAGACCAAATGTAGGCTAAGATAACGTGCTGTGTGGAGTCAGATGAACGCTTGTGTTTGTAATTTTTGTTGTGTGTCTGTTTGTGTTCCCGCGTCACGAGGACGTCAAAGTGCCTGGTTGTCATGGTTACCGTCACCACCACGGTGTAACAGCTATCCTAGCTGTCAGGGCAAATGAAAGAGCGTGAAAGCGAGCTCAGTGATTGCACGGCCCGTTGCTCTGGGGGGTTTTGCCAGAGATCTCCAGAAAAGCTGAACGCATGATGCTGTATGATCGTTCAGAGAGTGAGGTCACGTCGTCTGCTGTCAAGCCCTTCGTCTCGATCTTCGGAAGGATTTTCAGAGTGATGGTGCCTGATGGTTAGAAGCAGTGTGAAAACATTACCATCATAATCACCTTCCTCAACATCCTCCAGATCTTCGAGAGCATATAAAACTTCTCGCAAAAGCCACAAATTCATGCAGATTACACATAAATCCAAATGTATGTGGGACACATTGAGTCATGGTGCTCATTTTGACAATGCAGGTTTGAGACTAACGTAAGTCATTTTACAGGATTCTATGATTGTGTGTCTTCTTCACTCTGCAATACAAGGAGAACAAAAGGATTTTTTACCTGATCTGAACTCTTTCTTTTTCCGTAGGTAGAAATTATTGTAGGAGGAGAACACGATGGGTATGATGGGAACCTGAGAGATGAGAGAGAGTCAATGTGAAACTGAGGAGAAATTCAATAGGGATTATAAACACATACACACACACATAACCCCGTCCACTCTTTCTGTCTTATGTTTGAGGTCTGGATCTCAATTATTCAATGCTGACAAGATTTAACAATTATCTCATATAATAATCACTGTAATTTGAAATAGCTAAAAAAGTAGTTTTAGCATTTCAGTTTAAATAAAAATAATACTACTGACCCCATTAAATGAAAGAGTTTTGTTGCTTTTAGTGCATGTCTGAGGTCATGTATATGTGTGATATATATATATATATATATATATGTGTACCCCCTCATAAATGTTGACAAATTTACCAGTAAATATATTTTATAATAAGTATATAATTTTTTTTAAATATTTTAAATTTACAGTCTTTCTCTACAGTACAATAAGACACAGCAGAACATGAGCTAACACACAGGTTTCAAAGATTAATGAAGCACCTCAGATTCTAGCCTGGTAAATCGCCTGAGCACTGCACTTCACACCCAGAGCCCAGATCAGCTGATGCGAGTGAAGAAAGCTCTTATCAGTGAGTAATCCAGGTAAGTGTAGGCAAATTTAAAGACACAGAACTCAAGAAACACAGGCTCAGTGTCTTGCTTTAGGGATGACTGCTGGATTTTCTTGAAGTCGGTTACGCTCACCTGTGCTTGTATGGCCAGATGAAACGCTCCCTTTTTAAACGGCAACAGGTCGCCCTTCTGATTCCGGGTGCCTTCAGGAAACACCCACAAACGAATCTGGAGGAAGTACAATGGAAACAGACATGGCATAATTTACAGCAGGCCTTGAAAACGACAAAAAATGAGGTTGATATTTTCATACTGCTAGCAAATTTTAAATTTAAATCTAGATTTACATATCCTCACAATACTAGTGCTTAAAGGGACACAAAAGTTTTTTTCACAAAAGTGAAATACAGACAGAGGAAGAAATACAGAAAAGATCCAGGACCAATCATAATCAAGTATGCCACTATTACAATGACATCACTGCTGGATGTCACTGTGACATCTTTCAAGTGGAATGTGATTATATACAGTTTATATAAACTAGTAAGACAGACCTGGTCAGCCAGTACAGTTTTAGCAGCGTCACACATGACCGTCTTGGCATCGCTGGTCTTCTTGCGGTTGATGAAGACGATTCCGCCAAGCCAGCAGATCACGCCCACTGTTCCTGCCCACATCAGCTCCTTCTTAGCAATCATGGTACAACGGTCGGGCAGAATCTCCATCATGCCTGCAGATGATGCGATCAGTCATGTGATGTCTGGTGTGCAAGTAGAATGGAGAAGAGTTTAAGCAGGTCGGGGCATGTTGTCCCATCACTCCAGTTCTGCCAACTGTGTTTCACAGCGTGAGATCATTTAGGCAGATTTTGCTGGGATTTTGACTCTGTTTTTTTCTGTGACTTTTGCCATTGTCTGACAGGTGTAACCACGTGTATATGTTGTGTGTGTATGCTGTGTTTATGTGTGTGTGTGAGAGAGTGTATATTGTGTGTGTGCGCTTGTGTTTGTATGAGTGAGTGAGTTTTGTGTGTGGCTTAGTGAGCGTGTGGTGTGTGTTGTCATTCACCTAGAACGTCCAGTGATGATTGGTGGTTGGAGATGATGACATATGGTCCATCTGTCTGTAGATGTTGCCAGCCCCTAACCTCATAGCGCAGACCGAGGAAATACTTTACATGACGAACCATAAACCTGATGATCCTACAAAAAACACAGAAACATGTTCAGATTTCAATAGATACAGTGGTTTTAAACAGCTGGTATATGAGCTACTCAGATTTATTTTAGTGAAGACATGTGAGATGTTCCTTTAAATAGAGTGTATGTTTATTGTAATTAAGACCTTTGAATACACTACAGCTTCATATCAGTAATATCAAATATGTGGAGCTAACACAAGCAGAAGCCAACCGAGGTCACACAACAACACAAGTGAAGAGAGTCAAAGAGAGAGAGATTCAGACTGTTAAACTGATTTCTGACCGCGGGTTACACTGAATCCTGTACAGACATTTAGACAGAGCTGTGACTGTTCTGTGCTGTCTTAACCAATGCTGATGTGAGCATGTTACAGCTGCTCGATTATGACAACAATCATAATTACAGTTACTTTGAACACTGAAATCACAACCATTTAATAACAATTACTCTGGAAATGACTTTGGAAACAACATGTATTTTATTGAGTATTAAAAAAATGTCTTTTTAACTATTAACTCTGAATTTATGAAGAAACACTAAATTTCTACAAGTGTCAATCTTTACTGAAGATTCCAAACAGATGTGGGTTTCTGTAGCGGTTTTCTGTACTCGCTTCACACGTCAATAAGAAGTTCTGTCCTGTTTTCATTCCATCAAATGCCCAGCCAGTCAAACCAGATCCTGTTTAAACTGCTTCAGTTTGAGGTGAAGCTGCATAATGAGTGTGAACATAAAACAGACTCACAGACGACAGAAAGGCTTGTGTACACACAGCTATGAATCTAGATAAGCTCCGTTCAAATGCAGAATGGGGATGAAACAGGACACCATCCGCTCTACACCCTGTCATGTGTTCTGCTGGTGGGTTAATCTGGGTGTTAGGTCACCCTGTTTAAATGGTGTAAATATATTAAACACATAAACTGGTCTGCATATATTTGGCATGATCAAATTCCACTAGCAACCCTGGCCAGTATGTACAGTATTAGCACACCTGAAAATACAGTGACACTTGATAGTTGAGTTACAGTAAATGTACACCAGCCCAGACACACGAGCTCAAGCTGTCCTGCCATAATTACATCACACACCATGTTCAGACAGCCGCTCACCTGAACAGATTCACCTGTGAACTGTAACTCCGCCCACTGCACTCGAACCACCAGTCAACTAGTGTACAATATCAGCAACAGTCAGGAAATGATAACTGTAAAAACTGAACACAAACTTTCTGTGTTGCTGTTTTCAGCTCGTCAATGTAATCGTTGTAGGACCGCGTACGAATTAATGAATACATTGACTTGAATAATAGCTGCTTTCAAAGCTATTTAAAACGACAGTAGACCGGCACGGTCGCTCACAGGAACTTTTGTGCCAGACCAGAAAGCTTTTAACTTTCATATCACATGAAGACCATTAGTGATGAATACTGACTTTTCATAACAGTTGTTCTGATCACAGAACAACAATGAAGATCCTGTCTGTGTTATGAAAACCAAATTTCTCCCAATTGTATTCACGTTTACAGTCCATTACATATTAAACCGTTTACAATCAACTTGAGGGTACACCTCATTTCTCAAATAAAAATAAAAATTAAAAAATGGACTATTTTATTACAGAATGATCTGGGAAGCCAGCGAGTGTGATTGTAATAACCTGTTTACCAACAGCTGCCCGTCAGAGGATAGACCGACAGCTGCCCGTCAGAGGATAGACCGACAGCTGCCCGTCAGAGGATTGACGTCAGAGGACTGACCGACAGCTGCCCGTCAGAGGACTGACCGACAGCTGCCCGTCAGAGGACTGACCGACAGCTGCCCGTCAGAGGACTGATCGACAGCTGCACGTCAGAGGACAGACCGACAGCTGCCCGTCAGAGGATTGACCGACAGCTGCCCGTCAGAGGATTGACCGACAGCTGCCCGTCAGAGGATTGACCGACAGCTGCCCGTCAGAGGATTGACCGACAGCTGCCCGTCAGAGGATTGACCGACAGCTGCCCGTCAGAGGATTGATTGACAGCTGCACGTCAGAGGATTGATTGACAGCTGCCCGTCAGAGGATTGACCGACAGCTGCGCGTCAGAGGATTGACCGACAGCTGCCCGTCAGAGGATTGACCGACAGCTGCCCGTCAGAGGATTGATTGACAGCTGCGCGTCAGAGGATTGATTGACAGCTGCCCGTCAGAGGGTTGATTGACAGCTGCGCGTCAGAGGGTTGACCGACAGCTGCCCGTCAGAGGATTGATTGACAGCTGCCCGTCAGAGGATTGATTGACAGCTGCCCGTCAGAGGATTGATTGACAGCTGTCCGTCAGAGGATTGATTGACAGCTGCCCGTCAGAGGATTGATTGACAGGCTCGACAGGAACTCGCGTTTACATTCCATTCCGCGTCATAACACGTACGTCACGCGGACAGCTGAGCAACCGTGTGACGAAAGCGGTCCATCGTGTCCTCATAAAGCACAAAGTGTTTCGTCAATAAAGCGCGCGTCGGTTTCATCTCCGTTCACACCGGACGCTAAACGAACAAAACGCACAACACCGCGAATTATGTTCGTGATATCAAACCAGGGCCTGTGTGCTGGAGACCGGCTCACGATTCGGACCCGATCCACACATCTGTCCGGTGAGCGGATGCGACGCATTCCGGTACGCACCGTTCAACGATCCGCCACAGTAACGCCATTCGGTCGTTGTGACTAACGGGGACGATCAATAGGAGTAAACAGGGCAACACGTCCCCGTGTGAAAGCAGCACGACGTCGCGGATCTGAGCACGGCTCACCTCATGTTCTCAATGTCCCTGCCGCCGCTTCTCAGGACGCACGCCGGGATGGCGAGGACGGCCAGCAGCATCATGTACGCCACGTAGAAGCACTTCTTAAAGTAGAAACGCAACGAGCTGCTGCTCCACAACAGAACCGGGAGAACCGGGAGAACCAGCAGCATCCACACGGCGTCCATACCCGCGACCAGCGCCCCGGGCGTCGAGGAGAGACGGCGACAGAAGGCCAGCGGTGGAGCGGAGGGGCAAACCCGAGACCCGCCTACATCAGACACCGAGTCCAAGATCCTCTACGTGAAATCACACGGAGGTGAAGTCGGTGAACGGCGGAGGCTCCCGGAGATCCGCAGCGGTGAGACGTCGCCTCTGGCCGCCCGCCATGCGTTACTAACGAGTCGTTCGTCTGAATGATTCGGTCGAACCGATTCTGTCCGATTACTGCAAACGTCAGAGACTGAACAGCGTTCACCGGTACTATATATATATATATATATATATATATATTATAGTATAGTATAGTATAGATAATATATATATATATATATATATATATATATATATATATATATATATATATATATATATATATATATGCTCCTGTTTGCTTGCATTATGTGCAATAGGTTGTTTAATTAAACATAAACCAATCACAATAAATAATCTGCAGTGAAACGGGATATTTGCCCTTTTCTGTTTGCTACACAAAAAAGATGTGCATATATGAATCTTTTCGATTGGGTTTAAAATGAAAATAATTTTAAATAAATAAAATCCCATTAAAGAGATGTGAGGTCTGGGATTCTGGCTGGGAAAATCACAATGCTGTTGAGTGACAGATTACAGGAGGTGCAGTTAACAAGATTATTAAGAAGATAATCAGGGTATCAATTGTGTTTCAGTCACAATTAAACAGAGATCACAGAGCATTCGTTTAATATTAACAATATGTGTAAGATTTATGCAGTATTGTTTTCACATACCAGCTATTATATATACCACATACCAAGTATTCTTACTGGAGCATCAGAATTGCTGTCTGATCAGTTAATCTGAACACTGCACATAGCTGTAATGTATATCATACCCCATTTTCTCAGATGTGTTATGAGCCAATCAGAGCGGAGAATCCAAACAGGCCGGGTTTCCCGTTGTGACGTCAGAGCGTGACGTCATGCATCAGCTCAGCTGATCCGGTGACAGAGTTGACCTTTGTCTTCAGAAACGTCATCTCGGTGATGTAATGTTGAGTATGGAGGACGTCTAAAAATATAACAAGAATTGTTGTGACAATATTTAAGACACTGGCAATATAGCGTTTATTTTTTATATTTCTCAGTACATATGTCTTCATTATAAGTATTCATTCACGCATATTAGTCATGTTTTATTTGAGGATGTCATAATTCGTCATGAACTTTTAACAGCTCATGATGTGCTGTATATACACTCAAATATATATCTAGCCTATATCTAATAAACACACACTGTATTTAAATGTCATTGTATATGTCAATTTATATGTCAGAGCTCTGCAGAGGACATGTCTGCACCATGACCATAGTAAGTCATATCAGATCTGCATGATGATTGACAGACAGCACAGAATGATAGTTGAATATTTACACTTTTAGCCTCCTGTGGTTTACATCAGTGTTTGCCAAAAACAGGAAAGGATTGCACATCACTGCTGGCTGAGAGTGAGAGAGGAAGGAGGAAATAAAATGAAGCAGAGAGGTGTCAGTTCATAATAATGTCATTATGGAAATCAAATTCAAATATGCACATTTTTATTAACTGTACACTTATTATGCTGTGTGAAAGTCTTTAATAACATTCTGGATCCGTTTAGTAAATGTAAACACAAACTCACAAACCTCTCTGAAAACTGTAACTGGTAAAATCTTTTTGGTGGCCTTCACGTCCTTTCTGTTTGCTGTTGTGTGTGTGTTTTAGTGTGATCATTACCGCAGGGAAATCATCTCGGGGTCGGTGTGTAAGTCTTTGTGTGAAGAAAAAACTCTTTCTCTTCAACACTGTCTTTCAACATCCCCAACGCATCAGGTGAGTGTGGAAGGAGAAAGCCGTTCTGGTGAAGTGTGGTTCACTGAAATCCTGATTCTCCACCGCACTACGACAGCCTCTACGACAAACCCACCTGCGAAACGTCCATGGATGAATTCAGAACAACGCTACGCTCCTTTCTCAAGGTTTCTCACCTGGACCTCTTCTTGTTCTCATTGACATCACAAACAGTATTATGCTCTCAGCAGTCGCACCCATACATACATACCTCACTATACACTGACACTGACTGGAGGTCACGACCCACATCTCACAGATCTCTTCTGACAGCAGGGAGAAAATGGTTCGAAGGATAGTTTTGTTTACTTTTGTACAGTAAACATTTGTGTTAGAGTCGCACTTACTGTATGATGTAAAATCTGGAACATGCAGCTGAAAGCAGAGAACCACTGTTCTAGAGTGCCTGTTCACTCTAGAACATCAGAGGATTCGGTAAGTGTGCTGTAGGTGTTGTGACTAATACAGAAGATGTTTATAAACAGAAAAGAGGAACCAGAGCTAAAAACAGACTAACCCTCCTACTGCTCAAAGCTGTTCCTCAAGGTTTCCTGTAGGAGGGACAATGAGAGAGAGATCAGGTGGATAGAGTAGAACGAAGGAGTAAAATAGAGAAGAAAGGCCAAAAATAACTGAGGGAGCTTGAAAAGGTCACAGACAGAACAATACACACACTCTCAGTGTCATAGTGGAGAACACACACACACACACAAAAATACAAGCACACAGATGCACTAAATGACCATACTCATTTTTACACGTGCACACACGTTTATAAGACAGTTAACATTATGTACACATTCTCTCTTATGAAGCAGAGAAAAATACAGTGTTATACAAAAAAGATCACAGTGTTCTCAATTTTAAAGGAATAGTTTGTGAGAACAAATGTTCCAAAGTGAAAAATGTTTCTCTGCATCCAATTAAACTGAAGTAAAAGGTGACCAGTGGCTTTCAGGCTCCAAAAAGAAAAAACTTTCTGTGAGTAAAGTTTGCATGCCTGAACAAAAATCCACTCAGTGTAGGTGAAATATTTTGCCTGCTACTGAAAAACACAGTCAATACAATGTAGATGCAGTTTAGAGAATTATGTGACTCATTTGAGGTTGTAATTTCTCTGTCTCTCTCACTGTTCACAGGACAGCGTCCTCTTCAGGTTGGAGGTGCCTGGCTGGATGCAGCCAGTGTTTCCTGAGGCATTGGGTGTAGCCCTTAACCGATGGCTGGCTCCTGTGTGGCCCCACAGGGCGCAAATCATCATCGGCCTGCTGGAATTTGTGGAAGAGGTGTTCCATGGCGTGTGGAAGTTTTTATATGTGTGATGCTAACCCGCAACGTGTCGGCTACAACGCTAAGTATGATTTTAAAATGGTAGACCTTCAAAGTGTAGCATCAGATGCTACTGTCAAGGGATTCTTACGAGGAAGAACATGTGAGGCGAACACAGACTGCGCTTACGGGCGGGATCTTACGGCAACATGTGACCGATTGGCCAGGCAGTGCAACGTGGAAGTGGTACAGCCTAATTTGGCCAAGGTTTGCACACTACTGCAGGACTTTGTGCTGTTCGGAGCACCACCTGACCTAAGAGAGGACCTGGAGAAGCAGCTGTGCACTTGCGTGACGCTCAGCAGACTTGCTTCGCAAATGGGGGTACATCATTCCCTCATTCTCAATAACCTCAAAACACTATTGTGGATGATCTCCAACACCAACTACTACCAACTACCCCTGAAACAAGAGAGGCTGAACAAGAGAACAGCAGGGAAAGTTAATAGACATGAGAACCAGGGACAACAGGAACGAGAGATCAAAAGAGAGCTGGGGTCAGCACAGCAGTTCCTGGAGGGCCCACAGAAGAGCAGAAGAACATTTGTGAAACATCAATCGCTACCGAGATGGATGGGCAGTGTTTTTGCATTACAAACGTTACATTTCCTCTCAGCCTACTTTAACCCTTTAACCTACTGAATTACGTTCTGAAAAATCTCCTTTACTTTGACAAAAAGGTGAAAATGTCCAGTTGGGGACAGAAGGTCTGGAGGATATGTAATTCTTATTTCTCCACAGCTCTTTACCAAATAAAACTGTAAGATCTGACTTGTGAAGTTAATCTAGGTGACACACTACAGTTATAGTGCCGGGGTTAAGGATTTGTAGGGACAATTCCAAGTAGAGGTAACAAGAGTTTCGGAGAATCCTGTTTTAACCCCTAAGCAAAGCTCGTAACTTCAAGTTGCAACACTAGGTTTGTTCCTGGAATTTTAAGTTGAAGTCCTGAAAGCTACATGTACACCCAGTTTAACGTATTACTGGAGAATCCTTTGATATTTTTATCAAAGTTTAGATTCTTTTAAGTCAGGAAATGTAACAACCACTGAATACATGAAATATGAGAGAGAATGTTATATATGGTGTCTTTTTACAGAGTGTATGTTGTGTTTGTGTATGTTTGTTTCTGTTCATTTTGTAGTGTGAAAGGACAGACATGTATTTTAGGAGCGGTTTGAGAATGAATGATCAAATCTTAAATCAGCGTTCTTGCTGAAGTCTGTTATGCTTGAACTGTATTTTTCATTTGATTGTTTCTCAGGGTTTGTGTTTATGTCTGACTGTGTTCCAAGCCCCTGGTCCACTGTGCAGGACAAGGGAGTCAATCAACAAGGCATTTCCTTTCAGTCTATTTTTGGCAGAACATCAGCACAACAGCCAGAGTTTCGTCTCACACAGACAATCAAAACTACACAAAAATAAAGCAGACGTCTCCAGTGAGGTCCACAGAGCTGCAGAGTTATGTAAACATTTCATATTTACATAACAGAAACTGAATATTCTATGATAAAATATACCAATACTAAAATGAAACCCGAAATTATGATGCCAAAATTACTTGCAGTTTTTATGCATGTGATCTTTTGAGCAAAACGGTTCGTCATAGATGTTTCGAATTAAGGACATCACAGCATGTTTGAAAACACATGTAATATGCTGTTGTTATATTTCCCTCCATTGCAAAAGAAACACAAAATAAAAACAGTCAAGGAATGGTCAACATATTTATACAATAGATCTACAGCAACCTGCAGGGCCACAGAGACCCCTTTACATTGAGATTCATTGAGAGGCATAACTTTACGGATTAAAAAACTTTAATTAGTTCATATAACAAGTAATTTAAAGATTATCAATAATTGATGCTGTAAGTGTTGAAGTCTTCTTTGTGTTTAATCTCCTGCTGAACACACACACACTTTGACAGTCACTGTATTTCTCATACTGATGCTGAAATTCCCCTCAGCAGCTCCATTTGCCTCCTCTTGTCTTTTGCCCTGTTGATTGTCCTTTTAAACAGCCTGCAGTAAATCTCCATGGCAACAGGAGTGTCATCATTGCCCGGCACTGGGTACGTGAGAAGGCTGGGGTTACAATTAGAGTCCACAACCCCAACTGTGGGAATATTCATTTTGGCTGCATCCCAGATGCCTATGTGTGGCTGGAAAACGTTATTAAGTGTTGGGAGGAATATAATGAGGTCTGGGAGTCGGCCGCCGGGGCTGTACTGTACAGGGGCATTGGTGAGCAGCCCGCCCTGCCAGTACCGGGTGTAGCGTACTCGCCACACTCTCGGGCCGTCGTCTCCACCAAGTGACTGAACTGACGCCTGCGACTGACGAACAGAATGATGCCACCCCGGTACGCCACGTGAGGTGAAGTTCATCGCCCTCTGGAGGTGCTCTGCAGTCTGATCCAGATCAATGATATCAACATCCAGACGAGAACCAAACAGGTACGGTTCCATCAGTCTAGAACCAGAAGAGAGTGATGAATTATTTAAGCAGGTTTAGACAGCAGTATAAAAACACTGAACTGAAATTTCATGTAAACTTTCCCACCTGTGTCTGCAGCCTTTCCTGTGTCCAAGATGCACGCGGGCCTCAAACAGGTCCTTTACAGTGTAAAGCTCAGACAGGCGGAAAAAGTCTGGCTGAGTGAGGGGGAAGTTCAGGATCTTGTCGTTCACACCTGCACGTGTGAAACAAGCACAAACAAAGCAATCGTGTGCAGTGAACAGGGCGGCCACTATTATAAGCTGCTCTTGTAACCAGAAAGCCACCAATTCGATTCAATGCCGGCAGGAAAGAACTGAGGTGACCTGACCCCTGATTGCTGCCTGGGGACCGCAGTGCTGCCCACTGCCCCGGGTGTGTTCCCGATCTGCAGTGTGTGCGCACTAACTGGATGGGTTAAAAACGCAGGACAAATTCAGAGTATGGGTCACCAAACTTGGCCAGCAGGTCGTCACTTCACAATCTCTTAATGTTGTTTAGAGATGTTAAGATGCAAGTATAAATCTTGAGAGAATTCAGCCTCATCTAAGCCCATCATCCTCTGACAGACCTGAATGTCAGAGGAGTAATTCCACATGCAAAGCTGTGGATGATGTAGGAATATTTCAGTATATGGGAGTGAGAGTAAAAAAACAGCCTGACAGGTTTTGTGTTGGCCAAGCAGATCCCATCAAAACTCCTTAACTACTACGATCATAATTATTACATTATTACAGCGGGTCTTACCGGTACCAGCGCTCGGTTCTGGCGGTGGTTTGGCCGCAGCTGCCGCAGGACCCGGTTTACTGAAACATCACGACATCAATTCATTTAGAAATAAAAACCTTAACTAAACACTTCACACGTCATGTCATAAACAACGATGCGATGTTACTAATGTTTTAATATAAAGAATAAACGTTTTATTTCACCTCTAGCCGCAGCTGCCATGATTTCCGCTTGAGCTCCGTCCCCGAGCTGAGATTATGGGTAAGGATTATGGGTAATGATGTTCAATAAGTTACTGAGGCCGTAGGAAATCGTTGACTTGCTCACCTACACAAACTACAACTACCACAATGACCCACAAAGTCTTAAAAAACTTTATTGACAGAACCAACGCAACTCCGCAGAACATGAAACAGGCGTAGAAAAGACTTGGATAAAACTTAATCGAAACCAAAACATATAGATTATATTTCTATAACAAGAACTAAATCAGGTGTTGTTACAATTATTTTTTACACTTAAAATAATTTGTAATATTCATTAGAACAGGAGAACGTCCTTGTATTGTCCAGCTTCAGTCTATCTGTAATAAAACAAAAAAATTTGGAGTTGTTACAGGTGTAATGAATTGTTGTTCAGATATTTAATGTTGAGAATTAAAGCAAGCAGGAACTTCTGTTATGTGTGTATGGAGACAGGTGTATGTACCTGGGCACACTGACTACAAACTGCAACCTCCGTTTGACTGCTGCACTGGCCTACACACATTCAGCTAGATCAGCTGCTTTCATACAAGGCTATTAACATTATATATTAATATATAATAGCACTACACAAGAGTCACTACTAGTTACTATCTACACAAACCTGTTGACATTCTTAGATTAGAAAAATACATACATATAGTGTGTGTAAACCTATTAATCTTCTATACAGTGTGTGTACCTGTAGCTGCTTTTGAATTTGAAGGCGTCTGTTTTGAAATTTCAGCCTCCTCTCCTCTGTGTTTAGGGCAATGTATGGACTCAGTAAAAACCCGGGATCTATAGAGGTGGAAAAAGTCCTGGTACAAACACAAGACAAACACATTATCCATATATACAAACACCTTACATTAAAAAAGATTAAACCATCAGCACACAAACACACAGGCAGCACAACACGTCACATGAATACAACAGCAAACTACATCTACAGTGGTTAAACAGTGCGTACACCAAATGTTTTTTATAATGAAGTTAACTCTGAAAATAAAAATATAAACATGAAGCAGGACAGAGAACACAATATTATTTAGTTATTGTTTATATCGCTGGTTAAGCCTGACAAGCTGGTAGTAATTTCCTCCCTTTAGACTAAAAGGAACTATAGTTAGTTACAGCTCAGAATAGAATAACCAGCCACACTCAGATCTGGCATCCGCTTCAGTCTGTGAGACATTTATTACAAAGAAAGCTCTGATTACTGATAGAAACATTTACAAACACACACACACGGAGCAATGTAAGACTCATTCGGTCTGGTGTCTCAAAATCCATTTTATTATACATCTTAACAGATACAGCTTGAGTTTTTCTCTGTGCAGAGCACGGGGACAAAAATCTTTTTTCTTGTTTTTTATCTGCAAAATATTTATGAAAACTGGCAATGCCCAGCACAGTCAGCATGAGTTCTTACTTTCTTCTCTTCTATAAAATAAATAACATTCTTCTCACATAGGAAACACCTACCATATAATGAGCAACAAAAACAAGAATTAAGTAACAGGTGAAGAGAGAAAGAGATGGAAAGAGACAGGAGAGAGAGATAGAAAGAGACAGGAGAGAGAGATGGAAAGAGACAGGAGAGAGAGAGAGCGAGAGAGAGATGGAAAGAGACAGGATAGAGAGAGAGCAAGAGAGAGATGGAAAGAGACAGGATAGAGAAAGAGCGAGAGAGAGATGGAATGAGACAGGATAAAGAAAGAGCGAGAGAGAGATGGAAAGAGACAGGATAGAGAGACAGAGATGGTCTGACTTATTGGTTAGTAGGCAGACAGCATGTTTCGAGAGCTTCCACCTAATCTGCTGTCCAATATAAAACTCAGAATGTACAAATGGTATAAAAATAACCTGGTTATGAGAGAAAACACAAGAATATAAAGAATCCCCCAAATCAAAACAAAACAAAAAAATGTGTTGCGTGGTGAGGAAGTGGAGAGAATTGTAGTGATTGTAGGAAAAAGTAAAGTACACAAATAATCACTGTTAATGGTGTTTTTCTGTAGAAGTCTTAAACCAAGTAAATGACTGTCATCATACATGTTCTACATACAGAGTAAACAGACTGAACCTCAGTCATGAAACAAACAGTCACAAATTTCTGTGTATACCGTCACACTGAAACATTCTACACAAAACATACACAGAATTGTGTTGTGCTCGTGTTTCATCAATGAGGCCCTTTATATTATTTTTACTGTTTTACTGATGTTCCTCATTTTAAATCCTTCACCACAGTTTCTTACGTCACTAAAAGGCAACGCAGAGTGCCCTCTCAGAGGTCAAAGGTCACAATGTTGTTCTTTCTGGACAGAGAGAAAACTGCCCAAATGAAAAACATTTTTACAACATTTCTGACAAGAAAGTCACGGTACAGAAGCAACAACTCTCACTTCCTCAAGACTATATAAGTTGGTGCACACAGACACTTTCATTCTCTTGGTTATTACATTCTGCAGTCCTTCACATGGTTCAGTCATTTTTAGATACAATTGCATGTTTCTGTTTAATTTTTTCATCATTTTTGCAAACATAAATGATTTCCCTGCGGGAGCTGATGAGACCACAGGAAACTGCACATGTAAACAACATCTTTTTATGAACCTTCAGTTTTTCATTGCAAATCATTTTTTGTAGAATAGAATAAGACAATATCAAAACAATACGTGTTTTAAAAAGTCATAAAGCAAAGCTGGTTATGTTTTACTCAGAAAACCTGCAGCTGCTGTAGGGAAAATGCAACTGCAAAACAATCAAAAAAACAAGTTTAATCTCTCTGTATAACATTGTGTTCGCCCGTAAATATATTTCAAAATGTACAAACATACAAAAGAAGAATGTTGTGCACTCAGACAATCCCGTGTGATGATGCCTTGAAACTTACAGTACAGAGAGACATACTGTCATTGGGATGAAACACAGCAGGTCTATCTGTCAGGATGAAGCTAACAGGTAAAACTAGCATCTACAGCTGAAAGAATCTTTTGGATACATGAATGAAAATCTTGTAAATACCTGCAGATCACAGATGTGGGTCCATAACTCTGCTGAACACAATGGGCAAACCAGCTCAATAATCATTCCAATGACAGCCAGTGATAACAAGAGTAGGAATGTAGCAGACTGCTGGAGAACTGATATATGTTTGTGTTTGGAGAGAACATGTATGTACTCACTGACTGGGGTGATGTTGTCCTTCTGCCTTCATCTTCTGACCTTTCCTGTCCTCATCTGACTCTACATCTGTCTCATCTACACACTTCTCTTCCTCATCTTCCTCCATTTGTCTGTCCTGCTCTTTCTCCTCCCTATGAACATCATCTCCCACCCTCTGTTTTCCCTCTAAACTCTCTCTGGACTCTGGACTCAGCTCAGTCTGTCTGACCTGTAGGTTGTTTGTCTTTTGGGCTGAGGATGATGGAAATGCTCTCTGGTCCCTATGCATTGGGGTGCCGCTGTCATCACCCGGGTGAGGCTGAGGCACTGGCGAGGGCTGTTGCAGGTGCGAGGAGACGAGGGATAGGTGTGGTTTATCAGAGAGGTGTCTGTCTTTTCTGTCCTTCATTGTGTGATCTTGTAAGTACATCTCCTCAGTCCTGCTGCCTGGGGTCAGGATATCATCTGTGGAGTCTGCAGGGTTTTCTGTGGGCGAGGGACACACAGACATGATTACATCCTTCAGAGGTATCCTAGGGGCTGGTCGAGTGTAAATGGGATTCTGTTGATGGTCTGATTTTACATCACACTCTGCAGATGTGACCAAAGATTCGACTTCTTGTTTGATGCTTGTAGTTACAGGTTCAGGCACTTTAGCTCTCTCAGCCAGAAACCTCCTGATCTCCTGCTCAATGCTGTCATCACTGTCAACAGAGCTGTGGTCATCTTCTGCCTGTGGAACAGAAGAGGATGAGCCACCTTCCTGATCATGGCTCTTGAGAGCACCACCATTTCCTGTCACCCTGTCAGTGTTTGTAGGAGCTGGTCTGGTATTAACAGCTTTGGTTCTGGGATTCTTGTTACTTTTATCTTGAACATTCAGTGTTATACCAGGTTTGATGCTCTTTACAGGTGAAAGGCTCTTCTGCTCTGTGGTAGGTTTGTGTTTTTTCAGAGTATCCAGAGTTGGTATCTCTGAAGGTTTGAGACCTTTCCTTGCCTTCAGGTCCCTAACCTTCTTTTTGACCTTCTTCTTTGTTTTAAGCAAGTCTTTAATAGCAGCATCTAGATCCTCGTCACTGTCCAATGAGCTGCTTTTGTCACTGCTGTCATTTCTCTCCGAGCCAGTCACAGATGTTGGAGCATCAGGTGTGCTGGACATACTGCAACTGAAGGCTGTGACTTTAGGTATGGTACCATCTAAAACCTTATGAGCTGGATAGTTTGGTTTTTGTTTGCTGTTCTTCACAGAAATTACACTGCCTGAATGTGATGTCACAGTGGGAACAACAGAAAGTTCTGGGATCTGAGATGTGGTAGATTCACCATGAACTGTATTTTTCTCTAGTAGCTCCTCTTTAATGTTACAAATGATGTCCCCATTTGTGGAAGGGTTGGTCTGCTCCTCTCTCAACTTGCGTTTTCTTGATAGTGAAAGCCTGGCAGCTTTATTTGGCTGGGTTTCCTTAGTCTTCTTTGACTCTTTGCCTTCTGCAAGATCTACAGAACATAACGAAGTCTCCTTATTCATCTGTGCTTTGAGCTCCAGAAACTTCCTGATCTCCTGTTCGATACCATCCTCGCTGTCAACGGAGCTGTCGCTGCTTTTGTCATTGGATGGCACAATGGCAGGGAAAGTCGGAGTATGGAGTAGATTTCTGTTAGTGATGTTCAAGTTGGACTCGAAGATTTCAGGCATGACGGTCTTTGAGATATCCAGAATAGCCTCAGCACACATCAGCTCTGCAGTGTTGACCTTCAGGCTTGGGTGGATCTGATGCTCTGTGTGGGTTTGTTGTGGGTGTGTGGGGAAAGCAGTAAACCCTTTGACTTTAGGACTCTGGGATGAACACTTGTTGGAGAAGTGGCTCATGGCCAGTGGGGCAGAGACAGCAGACTTTCTGCTTGTCAGTTTCTTTTTAATGTTTTTCTTGGACAATATTCTGAGTGGCTGAGTGCTGGTGTGGTCAGTAGGAACAACAGCTGGTTTGCCACACCGTACAGACACCAGTTGAGAAGGTTTGAAGGGACTTTTCTTAATCTTCTGCTTGTGTTTTTCTTCCTGGAAGCGGCGTATGGCTTCCTCAATACCCTCATCGCTGCTGGAATCAGAGTCGTCCAGATGATGTGAAGATCTTGTGGTATCTCTCTCGCCTTCTTGCTTATCTTTTTTCTCCTGTTGGAATCTCTGAATCTCCTCTTCAATTCCATCGTCGCTGCTGGAATCAAGCCACTCCTCCTCCTCCTTGATGAGGAGACGGGGTGGAGATCTATCTATCTCAGAAGACGAAGAGGATCTCTTTTTAATTCTGGACTGAGGACTTTTCACACACAAAACTTTCCTAGAGTCCGCTCTCTTAAAGGGATTTTCTTTGCTTGGCTTTCCCTTTTTGACCTTCTTCTTCAAGGGCTGTGTTTCAGCTGAAGCTCTCTGAATGTGATTGCTAGCAGTAAGCACTTTACCACTATTGGAATGTGTATGTTGTTTAGCTGCGTCCGGCACGTTCCAGTCCCTCCGCTGAAGTTTGGCCACTGGAGACGGACTCATTACAGGATCCCCTTTGCGTTTGTGGTCCACTTTCTCCTTCAGATACTCCTGAATGGCTTCCTCGATGCCCCTGTCCACAGAATCGTCACTGTCCGAGTCTTCTCCAGCATCAGATCCAGCAGTCTGCCACTTTGCATCTGTCACCGTTTGCCGGGACCTTCCAGACGCGTAGCCGAGCTGACTGGAGTGAGAAGCCTTTTCACACTGCAGGTTGTCGCTCATGTCAGAAGACTGGGTGCTGTGGAGGCTCTCAATGATCATCTGGATCTTCTGTGGGATGGGTGTGCCACTGGCCGAGGCGAGGTCACTGTCTGAGGCACTGTCATTGAAAAAGAGAGGCAGACTTTTACTGGTCCTCCATTCTGAGTGTACAGCCAACACGGGAGGAACTGTCTTCAGGAACATTCTAGAAGGTCGGAATGGAAGGGTCGAGGGTGCATGGAGAAACTCCACCAGTGATCCTGTTCACATGCTGAAAATGAAGAAAACAGAAATATTATTTTACAAAAAAGTGAATTATATTATTTACATCTGCAAACATGCACTGATGTCAACATATAGTGCAATGGAAATATCACATTTAAATGTACGAAATTTAATTTTTCAAACACACCAACATTATATTATAATGTCATATAATTATAACCAAAACCAAAACAAAAATTCAAATGGGTCACAGGTCTGTTCTTACAGGGTTGTAAACAACAGGAAAATACAAATAATGCAAAAATGCTAAATGCAAACAACTGCATCCAACTAATACAGTCAGGATAGCAAAGCATATACGCTTATTAACTTTTAAAATAATCAAAACACATACCCACACTTTCTGCTGTTATTGTCAAAAGCCTAAATTATATTTTCTACTCAAATTAGATTTTTCTACAAGTTTGTTCACATGTAATCCACATCAGACTGGTCGGAACTGACCCAAAACTCTCTGAACAGTCACATAACAAACGGTGACATGTTTATCATTATAATATGTGTAATTAATTCAATATATTTAGCCATTATTTTACAACTGTTTACCTTATATTACAGCAGCAAGTGATGGAGAAAAACACAGTGGAATCTAATTATCATCCAATCTTAAAGAAAGTAATATTACTTATGACTGAAACATTAAATCATTAGATGGCAGCAATAACATTGTTACATATCGTTATATAAAATGTGTGTTCCAAGCACAAACTCTTTTAAAAAAATCATTTCATTGTCTTTCAAAAGAACTGTTTACAAAATATGACTTGAAATTAGATGTTTTATACCATATCATGCCAATAAACAGGAAAAAACAAGCACAAAAATGACAAATGTTGAGTTAAACATTGAGACACATTAAATCCGATCCAAATGAAATACAGCAGAGATACATCAGATTTATTTTCACAGGAGAGTGACACATATTAAATGTGTTTTTGCTGTTCACTGTCATTCATTTAACAGATTTGTGTCAGATGTGAGTGAGGAAAATGGTGTAAACAGAGCAAATATTCTGGTGCAAATGTATGAGTAAATGTACAGCATTTACCGCAGTGTTTACTACAGGTGTAAGACTGTTGAATGACGCCTGCAGTTTAAAAAGATGCACTTACAAAATCATCAGTTCTTCTATCATGTGCAGTTGCTGGGTCTGCACCTACAGTAATATAACTACACGTAATGTTTCGTTTATTAAATAAACAATTCTGGAACCGTGCTGGGTTTGTCATTTTCTGTTTAATGTAAGAATCTGGTCTCTGAAGTAAAGCCAGCTGAGACGCACTACCATGAAAACCTCAGACCAGACAACAGGCCTGATTGTACATGCTGCAGCGTTACACTGTAATTACACAGAGCAAAAAACCAACCATGTAAACCCCTCAAAGACTCCAAAAATAAACATATACAATCATATCATGCATAAACGTGCCATCATATTTTCAAGATTTATTGTCTGTACACAAACAGGTAATTTTTCAAAAATGAATACAAACATTTACACACTGTGACTCGACTAACACAATTTTTAACAATTATTAACAATTTAAAAGCTATTACACACAGTTATTATCAGCACACATATACACAGTTATTATCAGCACACATACACATACACACAGTTATTATCAGCACATACACACAGTTATTATCAGCACACATACACACAGTTATTATCAGCACACATACACACAGTTATTATCAGCACACATACACACAGTTATTATCAGCACACATATACATACACACAGTTATTATCAGCACACATACACATACACACAGTTATTATCAGCACATACACACAGTTATTATCAGCACACATACACATACACACAGTTATTATCAGCACATACACACAGTTATTATCAGCACATACACACAGTTATTATCAGCACATACACACAGTTATTATCAGCACATACACACAGTTATTATCAGCACACATACACATACACACAGTTATTATCAGCACATACACACAGTTATTATCAGCACATACACACAGTTATTATCAGCACATACACACAGTTATTATCAGCACATACACACAGTTATTATCTGCACACATACACATACACACAGTTATTATCAGCACATACACACAGTTATTATCAGCACACATATACATACACATACACACAGTTATTATCAGCACATACACACAGTTATTATCAGCACATACACACAGTTATTATCAGCACACATACACATACACACAGTTATTATCAGCACACATATACATACACATACACACAGTTATTATCAGCACATACACACATACACATACACACAGTTATTATCAGCACATACACACAGTTATTATCAGCACACATATACATACACATACACACAGTTATTATCAGCACACATACACATACACACAGTTATTATCAGCACATACACACAGTTATTATCAGCACATACACACAGTTATTATCAGCACATACACACAGTTATTATCAGCACACATACACATACACACAGTTATTATCAGCACATACACACAGTTATTATCAGCACATACACACAGTTATTATCTGTTTATATAAAGTGATGTTGCGGGTTGTCAGCTGCACTTTTGTACATCATAATCGTGACATTTATTTATGTTAAGAGCGCATGCCCGTGCAACGATGCCCGAGCAGCGAGGTATTCAAGGCCGCCTTCAGGATGTGCCCCAGCCCGCGTCTGAACCTTCATGTCCCCACAATAACTCCGCAGTGTCCCACAGTAACTCTCCCCCGTGTGACCTCACAGTGAAACTCCCGCCGGGCGGACACATTGTATCTCTCCTGCGGTTCGCCTCCTCCGCGCAGCGGCTGCGCCTGCACTCGCGCCCGGGGAGCGGAGCTAAGAGACACCGCAGAGGAACCGGCGTCTTCCGCCGACCGGCCCGCGTCTCTCCGTTTACTGAGACGTTTGAGAGATGGAGCTACAGCGGAAGCCCCGATGAAACAAACCTTTGAAACGCGCTACAGAACCGGGAGGAGAACGCGCTCGCTCCCGGGCCCTCCTCACTTCTCGCCGGTTCGTTTGGGCTTTAGCTCTGTGTATTGTGTGCGTGTGAGGAGAACCGGCAGCGGGCTGAGCGCACGGGTACGGTAACGGGATGAAGCTCACCTCACGACGGCGGGCAGACTCGGTAAGTTGATCTTTCAGTCTGTTTCTCATCCAGCTTTTGGTTTCTTCAGGTCTGGAGCGGCCACACACTGGCGCGGGGGCGCGCACTCTCGTGCACCCGCTTGCCTTCAGAAATCATTTAAAGAGACAGTGCGACAGAATGCTGCATGTGTTGTGCTGTATGTGTTACTGTAGGATACGAGATATTATTTATATACGTGCATATAGGCCTACACGACATATTGTAGCATTTGCATGCATAAACATGCATGAACAAATACATGATTTCAGGACATTTTAAAGCCAAGAAATGTTTTACAAAATAGTTCACATTATAGGTCACTAATCCAATAGGCAAACAGCTGATGGTGACATGTTAACGTCTTTGTCCATAAAGTTACTGTTTCCTCTGAAGCAGAAAGCAGATCTCTGTTATTAAAGCAACAGGAGGATACAATGCTACTAAGAGCACATGAAATACTTACAGATACACTAAATAAAAGTCTTCAGTTACTGTTAGTTCAGAATATTCATTAAAACAATCGATGTTTCTGTTCAACTCACTAATGTTTAAGTAGATTAGTTTCAGTGACACCTCTGATAACAGGCTGTTGTGCATTTGTTTAGTTGTGCATTTCAACATGAAGTTTATGAATTCACACTGTTGGTTTATCTGTAAATCTGTCAGTTTAATCTATAATACATTTACTGAAAGGGTTCATTCCTGAGTAAACAGAAGACACTGCATACAGATAAGACTCGTTATGAAGGTGATGAATGAGGTTTATTATTGTGACGTTGTGCTGTTGTTGCAGTCTATGAACACATGGTGGCGCTGTAGACCAGCGGGAGAATCAAATCATATTCATGTTTAGTCATTTCTTGTGGCTCTGAATGTTGGGCTGAGTGTTGTACTACAGTTACTTTTAGTCTCATTTAGTAAATGTATGAATCCCTCATGTGTGTTATAATTTTGAAGAGAAGATCTACTGTATATCTCTTTAAGCCGCTCTGTACAAAACAGTAACAAAGTATATATATATATATATACTTAATTTTGTAACATGTTTTGCTTTAAAACTTGTGCTTGTGCTCTCTATCCTCAACACATGCCGGTTGGTTTGAACTTTTGTTATGTAATATATTCATATATTTGTGTAGTTTAAGTGTATGTGAATGCAAATCATTTCTGGGGCTTCTGTATATACAGTATATGTATCTTTGTGTGAGTCCTGGTACAGATACTGGTACATAACACTAAAGAAGATTTTTAAAGATGTGTAAACATGAGTTTTGTATGTTTGTACATTTGTGTGTGTTGTGTGGGTGTATTTATTAGAAATGATTATGAAATGAGGATTTGTGCGTTTATTAGAAAGAGAAGCAGACTATCACTGTAAATAAAGGATGTGTGTGTTTGTGTCATTGTGAAGTAATGATTTGCAGGTGTGTATATGTTGTGTTGAGATTGTGTATGTGTGCATGTGATGGAAATAGAGACAGAAAGAGTGTGATGACACAGAATCCCTCAATGGTTTATAATGAGTAAATGGTTGTACTTCATGGGTTCATTTCTCATCATGTTCGTTTGATGTATTATTTTTGTGTATCACAACATAAAATGTCAGGCGGTAAAAACGTTTGTGTAATGTTTTCTGACTGTGTTATTTCATAGAAATTTCATAGATAATTTTCATATTTTTTCATAGAAACAGAGTGAAAGTCATGCCAGCTAACCCCGGTCTCTCGTACAGCAGCTGAATGTCAGCCAGCGACAGACAGAAAGAGAGACATTTGGGTGAAAGATGTTTATATGAGTATTGAAATGAAAATGTTAATATTCAGAGTGTTTGTCAGAGAGAGATGCAGGAGCTGAACAGTGTTAGTAATGATTTACTGATGATATGAAATAAGGAGAGTAACAAAATCAGATATAGATGCCTAAACAAGCTGTTTAGACTGCTTTCCTATGCTTTACACTGATGAATAATGACCTTTAGGTTTTGTCAACAGCAGATTTATCTTGCTGATTATTGTCTTTGGATGATGGATGTTTTTTAAGTGATGTATTGCAGGCAGGGCCTCTCTCTAAACCCTTTTACAAGGGCACCTTAAACTCAGCAGAGTTTGTTAATATGCTTGTTGAATAAATTAATGTGTGTGTGTGTTCAACCCTGCTGTATAGGACACACACTGACAGCATGTTTTTTTGAGTGTCCCCCAAAGTGGGTTTTATTTAGCTAGACCTAACTTAGAAACACACACACTTTTACTTTGTCCCCTGAACAACACTGTGTGAGGACCTATTTGTTCTCTCCAAGCGCACACACACACACACACACACACACACACACACACACACACAAACACAGACAGACACACACACACACACACACACACACACACACACACAAGTTCTATAGCCACAAGGGGATCTGGGGAGGGCCTACGTCCCCTGATTTACATGTCCGGCCCCTAGAATTCTGATGGCTTTTTTATAGTATTTATAGTACATACAGGATATCCTATTATCGTGTTGTTCCTTCTCATACCACAGAACACAAGGGGCAGATGAACGTCACCTCCGCTTCACAAACACAGCAGGGAATTATGGGAAGGGAGAAGGATGGTCATTAAACAGCAGGGCTGAGAGGCAGCAGCAGGGGTGTGACTGTGTGACTGAGCTCACAATATTACACTGAGGGTGTTGGTGGGGGACTTTGGGAGATCTTACCTCTTCACAACCTGTGGATACATGTTTAAATCATTACTCTTTTTATTATGTTTCACATCAGTGCAGTGAATATATGCACTCAGACTCGATCATGACGCGCTGTTGTAGTTTTCATTTTACTGTAGTACATTATAGTCGTATGAACACGATGTCTTCAACAGGGGACGCTGTTCTACTGTCTGTATCATGTATAGTGATGGATACAAATCATATTATCATGTTAAATACAGCTTCCGCTACAAGACAGAATAAGCTTTTCTGTTGAACTTTGTTTCAGTTCTGATGTGATTATATTACCAATTAAATTCACCATTGCATATAAAATCTCACATTGTGGGAAATGTAGTTTTATGTGTCCCCTCTCAAATGTAAAAAAGTGAAAAGCAGGAAACTGGCTGGGGAGATAAAGCTGTTGTCAGGCTCTCGTATATAAGGTAATAATTATCATTTAATGAGTAGTTTGCTCCGCCTCTTTGTTTAAATGATTTGTTGTTAATGTAATTTAATTGTGAGGATTTCTGAGGTGTATAAACTGCAGAGGACTGAAAGCTGCAGCAGTGAAACTCTGCACATTGGTTGTGTCCCATTGAGCCACATTTCATTTCCTGGCTCTAATGCCATAATTCACTGACGGTGAGCTGCTGTGACTGTGAACAGTAAGTTAACTTCAAAAACTGAATCAATCTGACTCGTGAACAAATCTTTCAGAATGATCAATTTAGTTAAACTTCACTTAGGAACAGAAATGATCCTATTGTGATCCACAGAAGAGAGTTGTGGGGGTTTGTAACGACATGCGGGTGAGTGAATGATCACAAAATTTACATTTTTGCGTGAACTATTCTTCTAATAATCTCTGTTTTTGAGAGCAGATGTCAGTAATGAATATTTGATGCTGGTTGTTGCTAAATACAGTGTTCCATACAGTCATACAGTGTGTGTGTGTGTGTAATGTGTGTGTGTGTGTGTGTGTGTGTGTGCTGTACAGCGTGATTAATATTGTGACAGTAAAAACAGAACTGATGTACAACCCTTTAATTCACCAAACATGACAACATCTGTATTTGCTCCACTAAAAGAGCTTTAGTTTCACACACACAAACATGTCATATTGATTAACTTTACTGTCTCTGTCCCATTGCACCGATACAAGCAGAAGAGAAAATAAATAAATGTGCTTAGATCCCAGAATTCATTATCCAGGTGGAAGTTCTGTATAAAGAGGCAGTTTTGTTCTCTAAAGTATCATTATAATGTTTATATAACACAGCAGAAGAGGCGTGTAAGACCAAGTCAACGTGAAACAGCATGTTATCCTATTTATCTTTTATAAAGTGACATTTCCCATCAAAGAATGTAGGACGGGCAATAAAAAAGTGAGCATTCCATACAAGAACTGAGCCAGTGCTAAATGAGAGTTTTGTAGCAACATTTTTAAGAAAATAAATTTGATGCCGTCTCTAAAGACAAGAGTGTCCAATTATTACATTTTGCTCAGCCACCTTGTGTTTGTAGTTACGGTTTGTTACTATCAGGTATCAGGTCACTGTCAGAACAGAGTATTTAACAATCACACGATCAGGAGTCATTTCAATAAAGCCTTTAGATCACAACTGAGTTATGATAAATGATACAAACTGAGTTATGATACATCTCAGCTGAAGTGCCTGTGAGGCAGCAGGACAATCTAGCTGTGAGGAGCATGAATAAACATCACCAGGGCTGCACATGGGGTAAGATCAGGTTCAAAACAGTTCTGAAAAACACAGTTCAGACACCTAATACTGTTAAAGCAGACCAGAGTCAACCTCTCTCTCTCACTCTCAATCGCTCTCTCTCTCTATCGCTCTCTCTCTTTCGCTCTCGCTCTGTCTCTCTCTATCGCTCTCTCTCTCTCTCTCTGGTTGCTAGGAGACAGTATAAGAGGCTCTTGACATGAAGAGAACTTGAGACTGTTGTATTTCTGTTTCCTCTTTACTGTCAGAAATATGATGTCACAGATAAGAGTGTGTGGAGAGCAGAGATCCTGCAGAACAGAATTCTGAGAAAACAGAAAAACACTGAAAGATAATGCTGAACCCAAAAGATCAGTGTATTAGTTTATACCTATGAGAGGGACAAGCTTTAAGTGTCACAGCAGCCAACCATCTGGCCAAAGTAAAGCTGATATACATACAGTACAGTGGGCTTCAAAATCTGAGTACACATTCAATTAAAATTTAAAACTGAAATTAACTATTTAACTATTTAATTATTTTAAAACTTAATTAACTGACAGTATTAAAACAAACATTATCACATAAAAAGAGATGGATTTAAAATTCTGCATTCCATTAAACAAAAGATGCTTTTTGGAACGTATTTACATATATTGCAGATATAACTGTAAATACGCTGTACAAGAAGTGATGCATTTTGATGTATTGATACACTTTGGTTTGATTTTCTGTCAGTCACAAAATGTTGATCTGTAGTCATTGTGAGCCGTTTGACTGTTCTGAGGTCATGATGGACTTCCTGTTTATGAAAAAGCCATTGTGACCACTTCCTGTCAAACCCAGTGCTGTGAGAATATGATCTTATGAAGCTAATAAGATGGTGGATATGATCAGCCAGACAGAATGAGCGCAAATGGATGTAGTAGATGTTATAATGAGTTTAGTTCTTCTTTAAAATGACATGGATCACAATATGTATTTGGTCAAATTTATCATGAACTCAGATTTTAATGATTGTTTGAGATGCACGTGAGAGGTGCTCATGAAAGGTGAAATTATTTACAAGAGACCTGACTTTAATCTTTATGCTTTTCCTTCTAAGAAATACAGCAGTAGCCAAAGCAGTGCTGGAAAATCACCACTGTGACATCACAGACAGATATATGCTGCAGGGTCAAAGCCAAACAAACCACAGATGAGTTTATTTCATTAACACATAACAAGAGCCAGAGGAATGAGAGCGGTCCAGCTTTCAGTGAAGTGTACAGGAGACATGTAGCTGTTTCAGAGTCTTTGTGGAGGTCAACATCAGGAATGCCAGACTGATAATGTGGCAGATTTATTGGGTAACAAGGCAATGAATGATGGGTATCACAGTAGAACTGCAGGCTGTGTGTTTAACGTGGCAAAAGCATTATGGGTAATATTGTCCTTTATGTGTTGGGTAAAACTTAAGAAGTCTTCTTAAGAAGAGTCTATTCTATTTTATTTTATTCTATTCTATTCTACCAGTAGTTTCAATCTCATGATTTTATTATACTAATTCAAATTATAAAAACTAAATGAAAATAATAGTTCACTAAACAGAAACAGATATTTTACAGAATATTTACAGTGCTACTTGACATAGAACACAAATTAAGAGATTGGGGTGTCAATATTAAAAATATAAAAACCTGTAAAAGTATATAACAATCATGTTATATTACACTTGGTATATTAAAACTGTTTTAAAGAGAAGGAACAAAGCAAAAGTCATCATTAATTTAACAGAAAAATATTAAAAAGTAACACGAAGACACTAAAGAATGCTGCAATGAATTGTGGATAAGATTAGAAACAAAACAGATCCACACTTGAATCATCAATTCATCCTGACCAGAAAACAGAAGCAAAAGATTCATCTAGCTGGAGGAAGTGATGTTTATATGTGCGTGTGTTATTGTGGGTGGGTGTAAGTTTAGATGTCTTCAGAGGTCCAGAGATGAATATGTCCTCTCTTCTGCTCTGTGGTCTCATCTTATCCTGCTTCTCTTTCAGAGGTAAGTTTCACTAAACACCTGAACATTTGCTTTAAAACACCCTAACAGATATTAACATGAATAGTCATGAATCGTCACCTCAGTCCTCGATGAGCATAAAGACACAACAAGCGCAAACAAAGAAGAACACGCACTGTGTTTTAGAGATTAAAACATTTGTGCTGTTACAATATTACAATTCCATTTGTTTTTGTTGTATAAATTGTTGTATTTATGTTGCATGTTGTTTTATGAATTCTTAATGCAAAGACTTTTGTTATTTGTAAACATAATTTTCAGGTAATAAATTCAGAAGTAAATTTGTATTATAGTGTTAATATTTGTGTCTTCTATCACACTCAAAATAAGCAAAACTTCCATATAAATTGGTCAAAGGTTTTAGGAATAATTTGCACAAGTGCACAAATCTACCTGATTTTATTATTTCAGTTGCTTGATGAGTTTTATTTTTATTATTTCATCTTAATTTCACCTCACCATTAGTTACTTCTTTCAGTGCGCGTCTATAGTTTGTCCTTCTGACAATGTTGTTTATGTTCTGGAGATCTGGAGAGGAGACTTCTGTTGTTCAGACTCCACTCAGCATCACTGTGACTGAAGGAGAATCTGCTCAGATCATCTGCTGCTGAAGCACAAAAATGACAAATGTTAAAACTGTTTGGTATAAGAATGAGAGAAGAGTTTCATCAGAGAAGCAGCAATACCAAACATCTGTAATGAGAAACTGTTCTACTCTAAACATCATACACACAAATGAAAATGATACAGGAGATTATGTGTGTATAGTGTCACAAGATATACCAGTCCTGACACAATATAAGGGAAATAAAACAGTCTTAACTGTCATTAAACAACAACAAACCACCAAAACACCAACAACTGAATGTGAGATTTTGTCACACTAATTTAAAACCATTACTGTTAAAAGAGCATTTTAAAGATGTAATATAATGCACTTGATCACTTTTCTACTTCATCTGCTGTTTTACAGGCAGTGTAAGTTCAGATCCACCTGCAGTGACCAGCTGTGTCCAAACAGCCAGTGAGTATTCACAGCACTTTACTGCAACAGTGGTGAACAATAATAAATGATTCTAGTTTCAGTCAGAACAGCTCTCAGAATAAACTTTTAACATGTTGGTGGATGTGATAGGTTTATATTTTTACTCTTGATGGACTAGATTATACTTCTGTTGTATTGTTGGCTAATGCAGACATAGTCAGACATGTCGCTGCAGCTGCCCAAAAAGACAAAGAGTAATATCCAATATTATATTTGATATTGATATAAATATTAATTAGAATTACATTAGGAACATATAAGCTGATTGGCTTGATAATTTACAAGCTGAGGACCCATCAGTTTGCTCCATGAATGCGTATAAGCCGATTGGCTGGCAGATGATATAATAAAAACCTTATTAATAGTAAAAATAGTTTGTCACTGGATAATCTGGTTAATAATTTATTTAAGTTTCTTCAATATCATTAATGCTTATGAGAAAAAGCTGTAATAAAAGTGTTTTCGGGGTTTTGCTTTGAGTTTTCTCTGATTCTAGGATGCCACATTGAGAACTAAGTATCCCATAATACTTCTGTAAGTTTGTGTTTGTAAAAATATTAGAGGAGTTTTTTCTCTGCAGTGGAATTGCAGGACGTTGTAATCATTTACATGATCAGATGTCTCCCCTTCATCTGTCTGCTGGTGGTGTTCTTCTGCCTGAACAGAGATAAGAAAAGAGGCAGCACATCAAAACCAGGTGACTGTGAAACACACCCAACACAAAACCCACTGAACATTCTGCTGTACAGGTTTTCTGCAGCCAGAGCGCTACAGAAACATTTCCTGTTCACTTCCCTCATACAGACATAAAAAATAAAGTCAATTATGCCTCTTTAACTGAAGCAGCCAGCTCTAACTTTCATTACTATAAAATTTGATTCAGAACAAAAAAAATGGATTTGAAAGTTAAAAGTTTGAAAGCAAAAAATAATCTTTTTGAGGATGTAAATAAGCTACTTGTACCATGGGGCGAGGTGATGGTTTTGTTGAGGCTGTTGAGGTTTAGAGTACGTAAACATTTTCACTGCCTCTAAATGCTCAACAAACAGGAGGTTCAGTCCTACAGCAGTTGATGTGAACTTGAGGTCAGAGATGTTACACAATGGCTGCTGTAGAATCTTAACAACATCTGCTGTTCATATACAAAAACAGATACGTCACTTTTGTCCTTTTGTAAACCTGTTAAAGGTGAACGGTGTCAATATCTCACAGAACCAAATAAAAAAAGGGTAATGACAGATTCCAAACACTCCGTTTACCTGCTATTGGTCAGATAAACATATTCAACATTACTGGTTAAATCAACATTGTTTTGACTTTTGACAACATTTTTTTAAAACAATTTTGTTAGGTGGTGTGGAAATTACAATATTACTAATAGATCACTGGTGTAGATGTTGCTGAGGCCTTGAGATCTTTCTGACTTTCACACGTTCATTGTTTCCAATTTAAGCAGACAGACTGGCATCAGGAGAACAACCAGATGAAGATGTGGAATCAGGAAGTATCTGAAGAAACAAACCTGAAGGTGTGAAATGAGTGAAAAGCTTCTGTAGAAAGGAGTGACATCACAGAGAAACCCAAAACTGCTGAGAAACCAGAAGAAGAAGAAGACAAACGGGAGGAGGGCAAAGAGTCACATGTAGCTCTGAATGCAGTTTCAGCTATGTGACTGACAGTGCTATCAGATCTGTGTTGTCACTTCCTGTTTGTTTGTGGTTTGTTAATGGCTTGCAGTGTAACAAAACAAAGCAACTGTTGAATTCGGAAATAAAGAGTAAAATAATATTCCAGCTGATATTTGAAAATATAAATATTGTATTTTGTATGCTTGTATGTGCAGAAATGGGTTGTGTTTTTTAAAGGGTGAAGTAAATGTGGCTGCGTCTGTGGGTGGAGGTTGTGGTTAACTCACAGTTAGTGATGGGGGGGGCAGACGAAGCTTCAGAATGTTTGAAGGCTTGTGATGTACAGCAGGAGTTCAGACTCTGAACACATTCAGAAAATGAAGTCTTCCTCCAAAATCCTGTGTGTGCTCCTCATGTCATGTCTGTGTTTCAGAGGTAAGTACCACATGAAGAACCTGCTGGAACACCAGCAGACACCCTATATTAACAGCACAGGGTAATATACATGAAACATTGTAAAGAGCTGACAAGAGATTCTGTATTCAGAGAGGAATGTTTCTCTATCATGTTTTTGTGTCTTTCTAAAGAATTTTAATTTTGTTTTAATAAATGGCATGAATAGTTGTTCATAACACTGTGTTATTAGCGTAAACGTCCGATGTTTGGGTCTGTCATGATGTTTATCTGTTCGGAATGATCAGCTGGATTTGGGGCTTTAACACAATATAACTTCACATGGTATAGATGCAGAATTTAGGCATTTAGCAGATGCTTTATCAAATCATCTTACGAGGTGAGGAAAACAACGAAGCGATAAATACAAATATTAATCACTTAATACAGAATAACTTGCATTATGTTTTTGGTGGGGTTTACAATATTAAAAAAAGTTCGATTTTTAAAATATTTATGAACAAATATGAACAAATAAAAAGTGTTTTGAAACCCTTTATTTTGACAGTCCGCTTAAGACATTCTAGTAACTGTAAGTTACTTTGTAACTTTATTTCCAGTTGTTTGAGTATTAGTAGATGGTTAGAGTAGTTAATATCTGCTAACACTGCGGTGATGAGACATTCTGCAGTACTGACTAACTGGCTGTAAGTTACTTTGCAAGTATGTCAACTTATTTTACTAACCGTAGTCCCATAACCTTACCTAACCAATACTAGTCCTACTCTAATGAGAGACAGTTGACATGTAATTGAGAAAGTTGTCAAAAGTGAAATATAAGTCGGACAAAAAAAAACAATTAATTGCTGTTAAATATTTTACATCATTTAAAAGTTGCTTTAGTAAAATGAGAACCACTTTAGGTTAAAAAGAGGCTTTTGACCTGTAAATTCTTGTACATAATAATAAACGTACCATCAAGACAAAGTAATTATGTGCATGCCGTTAAATAAATATAATGGTTCTTCACAGCAATGCAGAACCATTTTTGCCCAAAGAACCACTTAGTCAAAGGTTCTTAAAAGAACCATTTCATTCTTGTCTTTAAATGGTCTAAACAACCTTTTATCACTACAAAGAAACAGAAAGGGTCTACAGATGTTAAAGGTTCTTTATGGAACCATTTAACAGCCTAATATGGTTCTTCTCTGCCATCGTGAAGCACCTTTTTTGTTCAGTTGAAAACTTGGAACTGCAGGTTAACACAAATATAATTCCAGTAATGTATATTTTACAGTCTGAAACAAGCTTATTCTCCTCAGAATGATTAAAGTTGGTTTTGTAAATATTAACAAAGGGTATTTAAAGAGATGGAGCATTTATTTAGCTTTCATTTATCTGGTGTGTGACTCTTATGGAAAGAATTTTAAAACCACTTCATCATTTTACTGCAGTGTTTTCCAGTCTCATCCACATTTAGACACGAGAACGGTCTGTTCACTGTTATAAATTTTAAATGTATGAATAAATAAATGTTTTTAAAGGTATGATCACCATTTTTAAGGTTATTGTCTTTACCTTGTATGTATTGAAACCAATTGGCACAACACTTAAAAAATCTACACAGGCCTAAATGACAGGATCTCATCATACCGTTTTCTGAAACAAATTTGTATCGTCTGTATTAACATTATAAAGCTTCATCAACACGTGTGTCTGAATCAGCTCTGTGTAACAGTGGCAGTAAATCTCTATGTTTATTGTGCTTGTCTGTCGCAGATCTGAGAGGAGAGGAGACTCCACTCAGCATCACTGTGACTGAAGGAGAACCTGCTCAGATCATCTGCTGCTGGAGCACAAACATGACAAATGTTAAAACTGCTTGGTATAGGAATGAGAGAAGAGTTTCATCAGAGAAGCAGCAATACCAAACATCTGTAATGAGAAACTGTTCTACTCTAAACATCATACACACAACTGAAAATGATACAGGAGATTATGTGTGTAAAGTGTCACAAGATATACCAGTCCTGAAACAATATAAGGGAAATAAAACAGTCTTAACTGTCATTAAACAACAACAAACCACCAAAACACCAACAACTGAATGTGAGATTCTTCCTCCAATAAGTTAATAATTTAATAACATCAATATATAAGCTCATTCTGTATAACTTCCTCATACAGGCGATGTTAATTTAACAGTTACATCCTGTCACGTCACTGAGACACAGATCTCTAGATCTTTGACCGTGTCTGTATCCCTGACTGCTGTAGCTGTTCTGATCTTCTGCTTGATCTTCAGTGTGTGTAAGATGAGGAACTCCTGTAAACACTCAGGTACACTTCATTACAACACTGCCCCATTACTGCCAAAGTGTGTGTGTGTGTGTGAGTGCATTTCTACCACATTGCTTCATCTATTGATCTGTCTGTCTGTCTGTCTGTCTGTATTAGCACATTGTTATAAACAGGAGACACATAAAATGAAAGCAAACACACAAAACAGGAGGCTTATTGACTGTGCAAGAGCGTGTCATGCAAGAGCATGTAACATGAAAAATAATGTCAAACGCTGCTGCGTAAGCTGTTGTTAATGTCTGAAACCCTGCTCAGAAAATACAACCACACTGAAGACAGCAGCACACAGAACATGATCCATTCATATTACTTAAGATGTGAGTGGAACATTTTAAAAATGTCACAGAATTAAAAAAATGTTTGCATAACGTTCTTATAACCAAACAAAAACTGGATGTCTTAAAACTGGATGTTCTTAAAACTTTATAAATAACTTTTTTAATGTTTTGTTACTGAAATCTTGTTGAATGTGAGGGCATTAAAAAGACTGTATCAGACAGCTGTACTCCACAGACACAAACACATGTATCCATAAATCCTGCATCTGTATCTCAGCAGCGCGAGTGGTCATCCACCAGACACTCAACAGTGAGGGGGAGGAGCATGAAAACAATGAGGAAGAGCTTAGCACAGGCTCTTCACGAGGATCTCTCCAATGGGTAAGTGACATCTCTCATAAACACACCCACTGGATACAGAACAGAGACCTGCAGGTCAAAGGAAAGACTGAATACTGTTTTTGCTTAGAATGGAATAATAATGTACTCCAACTATAGTACAGTAAATACAGTATACATTTCAAAATGCCACATGACCTCACTCTGATACATGTTTAATCTATTAACAACCAGTTATCTTAGACAAATTGTTATTTTTTTAATCTAATTTTGTCTAACATTGTAGTACTTTTATGCAATCCAATCAAATAATAAGGAGAAAATAAGGAGAAATTTGTTATTAATATTGCATCATTTGTCACAGACTGAAGGTCTAGTTGAGTGTACTGGATACAGTATTTACACACAATGTGCTTCGGTTATATGATGAACATCAGTTTGTGTCTGCAAATATTTATTCAAAATATTAAAAAAGTGATTCTGAACAAACAGGTTTCCCTTATTCAGGACCTTTGAAACAATACTGCATTGCAGTAGACATTCTGTTATGATAACGATTTGGCATGAATTCTCAAATGATAACATTTTTCTGATATTGTTTTGGTGAATATTAGAGTATATGCCCTTGAGTTCTAACATGATGTCATAATGTTGAATATCTGAGCAACATTTGTATTTGCAGCTTGATTTCTCAGAGATTCAAACTTCGCTTGTGTGGTTTTGTCCTCTTTTAGTTTCTTCTTGGCGCTTTTATGTGATCTCTAAGTTCTCCCACATTCTGATGAAACTGTTACATTATTACATCACATGATAAACTCAGAGCTGATTGAAGTTCTCTCTCTCTTCACAGTATCAAGTTCCTGTTTATTCATCTTATTTTGATCTACAGAGAGGTGAAGACAAATGACAAGCGGAAAACAGATGAACGTCATGGCATTGTACAATATCTGTCATTCTCTCTCTCAGTCTAAATATTCTGAGCTCATCTTCTGAATTGCTCTTGATTATCGATCTCACTGCGTGTAGATGCTCATTTGTGTTTTGTCATAAATCTACAATGTGATACATTAGTTGTTTTGCTCTTGTTTGTTGTCTCAAAGACATTTCAAGATGAAATTTAAGAGTTAAAAAGTTTCATGGTTACATTTAAAGTTACATTTAAAAGTTACGTGGACAGATACATTTTTTCTCTATGTGTATAAAAAATGTTGTATTTTATAAGTTTTTTTTAGTTTTATTCTGTACATATGACACAGATCAGCTATAATTTTATTTTAAATATTTCAGAAACTAACTTGTGTGATTGATGCTTTCATTTTGTGGTTGCTTGTGACATTTAAAATAAAAGTCTGTGAGACACACTGAGTTTAAGAGAGAGAGGGGAGAGAGAGAGACTGCGGGGTGGAAACTGCTGCTTTTGAGGGTCAGTGACAGGAAATGGAAACTGTGGCTGGTTTCTTCTGACCTTCTTTGCAGTGTGATGCACACGTGTGTGCTGCTGTTTATCAAACAAACACGGGAGTAACCAAAAGAGTAAACCTCAATTTACACTGTTCAGCCAGAGTAAACATGTCAGTTGTTCACTGTTCACATAACACGACACCAGATGTATTCAGATTAAAGATAAAAAAGCACCACAGATGCAACAACACTTCTAAACACTGTTACTGCCATCAGAGCATTGAAAATGTCACATTAAAGCAGTTAAGATGTGAACTGTAAGATTGTTTTTTTAGATTTGTGTATGTGAACGAGCAGGACCATGTTTACGTTCTTCAGGTGTGTGAACTTCTGTCAAAGATGTGGATACAGTTACTGTGAGAAGATGTTGTGCTGTTTTATTGCGGATAAATACAGATGTTGTAACTGTTGCTCTGTTGGTACTGCAGTGCATTAGCAGCGCAATGGCTGTGGGTTCGATTCCCAAGAATAAAAATGTGTAGCTTGAATGCACTGTAAGTTGCTTTAAAATGTCAGCCAAGTACATGAAATGTAAATGTAAGCCCTCACAGAAAACTCCTGGCATTTTTAATTAAAATAAAAACACTATTTATTTTGTTTTTAACACACACACACACCGCTTACGCAGGTTCATTTTTTGCTTATCTTTCAATTTAAATTGTCCATGTTTAGCAGTTTTGTAGCCTTTAATGTTTCCCCTGAAGTCCACTTATAATGTTAGTCAGGGTTTCAGTCTTCAGTTAGTTGTTCATTGACACAATGACAGAGGAAACAAACTCGCTGTGTGGCACAATGTGTCCTCTGACTCTTTGTTCAAATGCAGGCACACAGTGATGACAATAAACTAAAGCGTCTTTGTCACTTATGATTAAATTGTGGTCGACACACTTATGCAGAACTCTGTCTGATTGTGAGTGGCTAACATGTCACTTCCTGTGTGCACGGTTGTGAGTTTGGTGCATGCCTCGAAAGTAACAAAACCCAACACAGTATCACACGCTGATTATACACACACTACTGCTAATTCACACGATCATTCTGCCCTTTATGCCCAGTTTGGTTTGTTTCCTTTCAGTTTCTTGCAGGTTTATGTTATGTGAACTGCCCACAGGCAGGTGAAATTCAAGGTCTCACTCCTGGGTCTCTTTCCTATCTCGGCTCTGGGGCTCAGCAGGTTCAGAGTGTGGTAAAAACAGAGGTGGTAATGCAAAAGACAGGAAACCTCAAACCACTCGCTGAGTTCAGTTTCTCTCACTCACTCCTGCATCTGGACGTTCAGACAGAGACGAAACTGCAGATTACTGCTCAGCATGTAACTAGTGCATATAAACTCCCATGTTTTCATGTTATAGGATTAAAATGAGACTTTTTAATTTATTCGTCTTCCTGTCTATGGCTTTTGTCTTTCATGGACAACAGCAGAAGATTTGGAACACTGTACCTGTTGAGTTTTTGGTGCATAAAGGAGGACAGTTTTAAATTTCAACAGGGACACAAAACACATTTCTTTCATTTTTTTTCTGTCTTGTATGTTCATTCAGTCTTGAATCCACATGAGGGTAAATGAATGATGACAGAATTTTCATTTTTAAGTTAAACTTTTCTTAAAACAGTTGTATATTTGACATTTTTGGTGGACAGGATACACAGCGGACAGGATACACTGATGCTGAGTGTTCGAATTTTCTCCCGGTGTCACAGTGTCTCTGTGAAACCTGCCTCTGCTGTTGTCTGACGGAAAGATCAAAGAGAAATCTGGAATTCTAGAATATGGAAAGTTCTAGAATATTTAGTGACCTGTTCTAGAACCCTGCTGAGGTATTCTAGTATAATTCTGATGTTTGACACAATCAGAAAATCAAATGTTTACCCACCAAACATGAAATCTTGTCCAATACTGAACAACTGGCCCTGAGCTGGAGGCCCTGAAGGGTTTTGTGTTTATGACAAATGCCACTTCCGTTACAAATGACAAATGATCTCTCTCTCTTTCTCTTGTTCTGATAAATCTTGTATGATTTAATAATAACAAAAAGCTCCAAATGCTGTGAGTGTGCACACAAAAGTCACTCTAGATTTGAAGTGTGTAATTTCTGGACCAGCAGAACTGAATCGCAACAAACAGAATTGCAAACATACTTTTCAAACGTTTTCGCAAAATGTAATTGGTCAGGCATATTGATAGCCCCGCCCCAAATGCATGCGATTGGCTGAGCCAATGTCACTGTGTCAGACTGTAGTCATATAATAATCCTGTGATAATAAACTGCTAGTGCATATAGAGAACAGCTGATAAGTGACAGCTGGGACATTCTTACAGCTGCGTTTAATGTTTACATATCTAGTGTGTCTGTACAGATGGTAGTGTTACATCTTTACACAATAAAAGAATATAATAGTCAGTGTAATAAAACATTATGATGATTTCATGGTGTCCATGAACAAAGCAGATACAGCCGTTAGATTTACTTGCAGTTCTTGAGTGTAAAGCAGGTGTTCAGATGAGCTTCATATACAATACGTGACAGCAGCACTGCAGGGCGGTTTATTGCACACACATGCTCACACTGTGTCTCTGTCACACACATGCACTTATGTGCCCACCCCTCCACTCTCTCTCTCACACACATGCACTTATGTGCCCACCCCTCCACTCTCTCTCTCACACACATGCACTTATGTGCCCACCCCTCCACTCTCTCTCTCACACACATGCACATGTGCCCACCCTACCTCTCACACACTGCATTATGTGCCCACCCCTCCACTCTCTCTCTCACACACATGCACTTATGTGCCCACCCCTCCACTCTCTCTCTCACACACATGCAGACACATTTACGTTCACAACCCTGCACTCTCTCTCCATAGCAAATGAGTCTGAAGTAGCATGAATTATACATGAGGATAATGAGAGAGAGAGAGAGAGAGACATACTCTTAATTTGACCCCTAAACCTAACCCTCACAGGAAATGTTTAACATTTTTATTAGAAACACTATTAGGTATGTTTTTGAGCCATTTTGTTTTTGGTGACACAGGAAGTGTTTCTGTAAACCATGTTTACGTCGTTATGTGTCTTTATACACATTTGTGTCTTTGTGAACACCATGATGTAACTAAACCAGAACAGTCGTCGATGTGATCACTGAACTGTCTGCATTACAAACCAACACAAATGAAAAGCTTAAATAGTCAAATTATTAACAACAGTGTCACAGTGAAGTGAGTGACATGAGAAAGCCGTGAGAGAGTCACGCTCTTTCAGACCATGTTGTTAATTATAACTGGATGATTTTGTCACATCATGTCGCTCTCAGAGGAGATGAGTGTGAATCTGAGAGCGAGAGGCTACATTAGAAATAGAAAGAGTCAAAAAGACAGAGATGTGTGTCTTCATATTTCCTGTGAGCTACTGCGTGACAAAGGGAACAGGTAAAATGTTCTCATTTTCTTTTCTATCGTTACCTCTCTCTGTCTTTCTTCAGATCTCTCTCTATCTCTCTCGCTTTCTCGCTTTCTCCAGTGGCTCTACTGGTGTTATTGATTGTGTTATGTTCATGTGTTTCGTGAGATCTCCTGTTTTCAACTAAACAGTAAATATACTTTGAGCGAAACTACTAATTTGATCCCTGGAGATGTTTATGTAATTTTCTCTTTTTGTTGCTGGTTTCCCCTCAGTACGAGAGTTTTTTTAAAGGGGTTATGAGATCACTGCTATAAATTTCCCAGCAAACCTCTGTGTGAATTTTTAATGGCTACATGAACACACATTCAGAAACACACACATTAACTCTCTCTCTCTGAGATACACACACTGGCAGCAAAACGGTTCTTTGCTGGCTTCTGCAGAGAAACACTAGGAGGTTGGAGGAGTTAATCTGTTATATTTCAAAACAAGTCAATGAAATAAGATGAGGCATGAAACAGTAATGCTGGGGAGTTTTGGAGAAAGAAAGAAACTCAGTCCTCTGTGTGTGGGTTTATTTCATTTGGGGACAAAATTGGCCCCAGAGGTGAGCTTAATTTGACAGAACAACCAGGGGCCACCTCAATATGAAACATTATTTAGAAATAAAGTGGGTTTTTTTACCTTTTTCTTTTTTTGGGATATTCTGGGTTAAACTTAGCTTTAAACACACACACACATTTTGGGTTTTCATGTTTTATGGGGATAGACGTGATGGTTTTTATGCTAAACAAACTGTGCAGTATATTAGATCCCCCTACACAGAAAACTTTAGATTGTTCTGTATGATTTATAAGCTTGTTTCATCACTGGGACCTAAACAAATGTCCCAACAAGGTCAAAATTTACTGGTATTACTATACTTGTGGGGACATTTGGTCCCCATTATGTAGTGAATACCTAGACACACACACACACGCTGGCCATCTGTTCTGCCCAGCAGTGCCAGATCTCTCCTCCTCTCTCATTCTTTCCATCTGTATTTGCTCTCTTCTGCTCTCTGCTCGTCAGTCTGTCGTGTCATGATTTAATGTCTCTGTGTTTTTATAGGTCCGGTCACCTTTTAACTCAGATCATCTCAGCTCATGCGACTCTGACCTTCTGACATAATTTTGCTCTTCGTTTAGCATCTGGACTGATGGCTGGAATCTCTCACTTGCGCTCCCAGTGTGTTTGTGAATGTGTTTGTGTCTGTGAGCATGTTTTAAGTTTTCTGGTGCAGAGAGATAGTTGGCGTCTACAGACTAGGTCCAGATGTCCCACTGTGATGATGTAATAGGATACATCAGAGAAACACAGGTGGCCGTGTGTGTGTCCATGATATGTGTTTATTTATACGTGTTTGGTGAAGAAGTGTGTTTGTATGCCTCAAATGGCACCACACCAGACAGACACAAAAATTTGTACCAGACGGTACAAAATTGATTGTTTTGTCCAACAGTCGTGTCTGGCATAGTGCATCCGGCTGTGTGGGTGGTGATTGGTCAGGAAAACATTTTAAAGTGGTTCAGACTTTATGCAGGTCGTCAAATGTCTGACTGGCCTACGATTGGCTCACTTACAGTCTCAGGGTTCCCACACTGTTCTAATCATCTGTGATGACTTACATACCTGCTTCCAAAACACTGTCATTTAAAATCCCAAAGATCAAACCTTCAGATCCTTTTGAATGTTTCAGGAATGCTCAAAACGTTGTATTTTATTTAGACGTTGTTTTAACAGTTCTGCTTGATTATAGGAACGTTATTCAAATATTTTTAATTCTGTATCATTTTTAAGACATTCCAGTACCAACTTCTGATATGATATATAATATTAAATAACGTTCTACTGATGTTACTGCGAGAATGCTTTTTACTTTAAGGGAACTTTTAGAGAATGTTAGCCAATATTCTGAGAGCATTACCTGTTAGCTGGGTAATCAGATCACTAATAGAAGAAACGGATTTTCATTAACCACAAACCATGTCCGACAATTTCTCCTCTACAGCATCAACTCAGACCTGTGTAACCAGATTCATGAACACTGATTTGTGTAGTTTCTCTGCAGTCACACGTGTAAATCAGATGTGACATTAGACAGTGTTTCACAGTGCTGGAGGAGTGAACAGGGGTGATTACAGCTCCTCACTGTTCTAGACAGGCAGATCTCACTTGTGTGTGTGTGATAGTTTTACACTGCTACTGTCATTTACACGTCCTGCAGTGTGACCCCGTGTTAAACAGTAATTGAGTATCTCTCTCTCTGTGTCTCGCTCAGCCTCTCGCTGTATTATTTCTAATCCCTGCTTTCCTTTGGCTCATTTTTCTTGCAGAGTACGGAATACCTAACTACCTAATAACTAACTAGTGTCCACCCTGAAATTACCCAGATTTCATAATATTTTAAGACATTGTGTTTGTTCTATGTTTTTTAATTTCAATAAAAATAAAAATTGTTCTTATTTCCATTCTTATTAAATGGTCCTGGTGTTATTGTGCACGATTCATTACTGCATATTATTGTAAAGAAACATTTTTAAAACCTTTCAAAGCCCAAATTAGAAATCTGTCAAACTGTCCAAAGTTGCAAGAACTTACAAGAGCTTTTCTTCAGTGTTCTCCACACCCTCTGAAGGGCTGTGTGTTTCTGTGGCCTCTTTCACTGATAAGGTGGGAGTCCAGACCCAATCAGAACATTTGTACTGTGGTTCTGGGCCGGTTCTGGGCTGGTATCCACTCCACACTGGCTCCTACAAGCTGCATGTAAACCAACAACAACAGTTTGACAGAACTGATGCAAAACTACATCATTCCCATCATGATCAAGCAAAATGGATGTCGTTTTCTGTGTAACCCAGTTTGGCATCTGTCTTGCCTGTTGAGTTGTTGTTCTGAAAAACTTTACTGAGCTTCTCTTCAGCCTCTGATGTTTGCAGCACCAAGTTCATCATTAAACGCAGACATATCCTGCCATATCCTGACATCTTCTGAATATGTTGCTCTCATTTTTACAGATTTAATTTTCCAACATGTAGCAGTTTTATTTAGAGCAGCAGTTATGAAGTATTTAAAGGGGTGGGGGGTGAAATATCTGAATCGTTTCTGGAATAAAACGAGCTTCGTGACTTGCTGATTTCTCTGCCTCTCTCTCTCTCTCTCTCTTACTCACTCTCTCTCTCTCTCACTTACTCTCTCCCCCCTCCAGCAGGGCGGAAAAAAGAGAGATGAATTTTTCATGAGGATGGAGAGAGGAGAAGCAGCTGAGAGAGTCGCGTGAATCTGTACAGTGTGGTTTCGGGGCCCCAGGCAGGCCGTAGCCTTTGATATTAAAGAGTCACTTCATGTCAGATTTGTTTACGGGGGGAAAGTGGTGAGAAATGTTGAGTTGATTCATATTCCAGTGGAAAAACATGATCCAAACATACAGACATAACATTTACATGCATGTGCTTACAGAGGGAACTTTGAAACATGCACACATAACTCATGCCATAAACTACAAGCCAACAAACAGCCTCCCACACCGCACACGAGACTTCTGCAGTTCCCCAGTGGATGTGTGCTGCTGATCAGATACACACCACTGAGCAATCCACCGCTTACTGAATACTGAAAACTTAGAATTTCAGTATTATAATACCTGTATATATTCTCGGAATGTTGGCTAACATTCTATAAAAGTTCTCTCAAAGTTATCAACAAACATTCTTGCAGTAACATTAGTTGAACATTGTCTAACAGTATATATCATGCATATATCAATATTTAAAAAAAAATATATATATATATACATATAAAAATACTATTCTCAAGTTGTTAGGAATGTTTAAAAATGTTAAAGAATTTAAAAAAATGTTTGAATAATGTTTATATTACCGAGCAATAACATTATTTACAACATCTAAAAACCTGGACATTTTGAATGTTCCTAGAACATTTTTGTTACTTTTCAGAAAGTTTCAGAAACATTCTGACAACCTAAAATTGTTCACTTGATAATGGTATTTTTAGCTGCAGTGTCCAAATGTGTGGTTTACAACTTAGCACACTGCATAAAATACAGTTTCCCACAATGCAATGTGCCGTGATTAACCGTTAATATCCAATATGAGAAATGCAGTATACAGTAGATAGTATGCAGTATGGAGTATGCAGGACGTGCTGTACACTTATTCAGTTTAAGTGTATTGACACTTTAAGGTCAAAGTGCAAAAGCAGTTCAGCTGCTGTGTGTCAAAAGTGAATGTTCACACTTTGGGTATGAAGATATTAAACCATCGACAGGTATTGTGGTTTATTTCTGTGGTTCATCTCTTTGCTTGTGTTTACGTTTGTGTCAATAACAGAGAAAAACGCTCACATGAGAGAGACTCATAGATCCGCCTGCTGTGTTTGTGAATACATGCATTAATATTTCATGTGTACTAAAGGTTACTTATGGACAAAATCATCTATAATTCATGCCCTCAGAACAATCAGATCCTTACACATGACATTTAGTTTGTTGGTTTTGAATAATGTATGCCGTGTTTGATTTTTGAATAATGAATGGAAGCGTCCTCTCCTGCATAAGTGCCACTTTTCAGTTTCTTTCTTCTTTGTTTATGTTCAGATTTGTGTCTTCTCTTTCATATGTCTGTGATGTTGAGACCTGTGTGCCGTTTCATTCAGGTCCACATGAAAACACGCTAATCAATATTTCTGAACAATTATTTGGGTAGGTCTGATTTTATTAATTGTTTTAAATAGCTGTAACTCCAGAACCTCCAAATTATATTTTTAAGGTTTTCCTGTTAGGATACTGTCTTAGAAGGCAGTGAGGCAGCTCAGTAATTCCTGAAACAGAGCGCCGCCGCACACACACCACACACACACTCACGTTTTTCGTGTATCTCTGAAGCACCTTCAACAAAGAGTGAAAACACATCTCTCAAACACACATCCAGCATCTCTGCAGCTTTAAAACACACTTCCTCCTTTTCTCACTTTAGATCTATTTTTCTCTCTCTCCATCTTTGAAGGTGGAAGAGTGGAGGCCACTGCTGAGAGAGTCACAGAGAGTCTGACAGAACTCTGACAGCAGAGAGAGCAGAAATATCGGAGAGAGTGACACAAAGAGGACGATTTATAGAAGTGTGCTGATAGTGTGTGTGTGTGTGTGTGTGTATCTTTATCTATTTTCCATAAAACTGCCCCACAGCTTGTGTTGCGACATGTAACCTTGGAGATTAAATTAAGGGCTAAAAATATTGACATTTATAATCAATTCTGAAATAACAAAGCGCAAGACAGAAAGACAACAGCTGTATAAATAGAGAGAGAAGATTGTACTACAGTAATTTGTTTAATTCATGGTTCAAAGAATAGCAGTTTTCTAGTATTTGTCAAGACTGAAATGAAAAGTGTTACAGAATGACAAAACACAGGCAGGATAACTCACAGTAAACACATTTTACTGTGAAACTTTATTACATGCATATTCTTTTCCTATGTATTTGCAAGTATAAATTTTACATGTCATTTTTTTACAATAACCAGCAAATTAATGTTTAATTAAAATATTTTTTCATTAAAATTGCAAGTTTTTTTGAGTTTTATATGCTTTTGAGAGGAAGTGCAAGAGAGACTGTAAACAACAGAACAGTGAAACAGAACAGCAGATGAGTAAGAGATGACATCATCTGTTAGAGATGACATCATCTGTTAGAGATGACGTCATCTGTTAGAGATGATGTCATCTGACTAAAAATGGCGTTTCACTCTGCAGTCTCACCCACAGACGTGGTAAGATTTAGAGGGTTTTCTTACCCCTTAAGGTGATTATGTGAAGCTGGTGGTTTTTAAAGTGATAGTGCTCAAATATCAACCATAACCTGACTACACACATATAGGTCAGAGTATCTCAGTGGTATTACAGTGTTCTCAGTTCATCTCACTGCCTGTTGTTAAGATTACCAACAGATGCTAAATGTGAAGCTGTCAGTGCCTGTGTGAAAGTTTTCTTAAAGGAATTGTTCACTCAAAAATGAAAATTCTGTCATTATTTACTCAGCTTTTCTTCCATGTATATGCTAGTATTTCTTTTGTACAACACAAAAAGCATGACTTTGGGTGTCGGTGGGCATCTGTCCGTATGTTCCCTGAGGCTACTTGATACGTTACATCCCCAGGCAGCTAGTTTTAGTTAAATACATCCCCCGTTGCATACAGCTTCTATATCATTTGCAAAAAATGTTGGTTCAGCTAATGCATTTAGATTAAGACTGTGGTTTTGTCAGCTGATAAACTGACTCAGTGTTTTCATTAAGCAGACTAATGTCTCCCTTCATTAATAAACAAAACAACAGCACCACAATTTGCTTGTTTTTATACTGTAAGCAGACCTGTCACAGAGACATGAGAGTTCACTATTTGATGTTTAGACAAGGCTTTTGGAGGTTACACTGACTTAAGTTCTCAGCAGGTTAATGAAAACAGTGAAGAGTTTGTCTCATTACAGGTCTCAGATCAGCACTAATTTCTGCCTCAGCGGTCTTAAACAGGATTTCAAAATGAACTGTTTCATACTCCAGGCAAGAACACACCTACACACCTGTGTGTGTGAGTGCACAGCACTGTCTCTGACATTATCATACAGGATGAACTTTCATTCTTTATTTTAATATTTTGTGTCATGAAAGAAACATAAAGATCATAACAGCAGTGACAAATATTCAAACAAGCAAACAAACAAAAACAACTGAAATCAAGACATTACATCATTAATCTGTCACAAGCATTAAATTATGAAACACATAAAAAACATTTAATGATTAATTAAAGACTCGAGAATGAAGTGAGAAAGTTACCCTGTGCTCATTTAAACAGCCTCAGTTTCCTCTCAACTTTGACCTTGGAAGTACTTTTCTTAAACGATTTGTTTTTCAAAATACTGCTCATGAATAACACAAGTTTCATGAAATAAAGGGACAAAGGTTATGTTTTAATTTTTAATTTATTAATTACTTTTAATTACTTTTTGTTTGTTTTTGCACACTTGTAAGACTTGCACTAATTCGTAAAGCTGGGAAAACAAACAGAATACAAACTTAAATAACCCTGAATGTTGTGGAAGTGTCATTGACTTTTGTTTAACAAATAAAGATGTGCAAAGCAATACAGAGTCCAACCATTTCATATCATTTAATATGATTCAGTGGAATCATGAGCTTTATGTAAGTTTCACATTATTATATTCATATATAATAGTTTATCGAGGGACATGTTTGTCGCCATATTTTTAAAGGACCTTTGTGCTTCTACAATTTTTCCACATCTCAGCTGAGGTTTGTAGTTTAGGTACAGAGTGCCTTGACTTAATGAATATTTCATATCTCTGTCCCATCTCCATTCTTTGAAATTTTAGCCCTTGGCAAAATGTCTTTCTGTTGTTATTGTGAACAAGAGTTTTCTTGTTGTTTTTCACCTCTTGTTGTAAATCTCAATAAACTGCTTCTATCATCAGTGAAATCTCTCCCTGTGACCGCGAGTGTTGACTACATTTCATTTTGTTTGTAAATTGCTACTTTTATTTTGAATTACAAAATAAAAGTGTCTTGTAGTACCTGGTTTCCTTCAGTTCATTTCATTTGTTGTTTGTACTCATCTGTTAATAATTGTTTGCGTGTCGTTTTCTCTTTGCATCATTGAGTCTTTGAAGGTTTTATATACATAAGCAGTGTGAGCAGAGTGTTCACACTGAAAATACAATGAGTTGGAACTGATGGAAGTACCTGAAGAACATGAGAGTTTAAACAGTGTGTGTACGTACAGTAACAGAAGAGGAGTGGAGAGGCCTTGATTCTGAGGTGTGATGGACAGCAGCACAAACTTCACTGGAGAAGACAAGACCTTACATGTGAGTACAGGGTGTATTCTGTGTGTGTTACTCTTTGCATGTCAGTGGCATTTGTTTATGATTTCTGGTTGCTTGTTAGACAAATATTTGTCTTGTTTAATAAATGTTTTTGGTTCTTAGTTTATTTTTTGTAACCGCATTTGGGTTCTTCACTGCTTACCTGGGTCTGAGAGTTTTAGTGACAGCGCCCTCTAGCAGTAAGTAGGATAAACAGCATGCGCAGATGTGGAAGTAATGGAGTTCAGTGTTTGATGGGCATCTTGACTCAGTAGTGTGCTCTCAGGGCAGCAGTTCAGCAGGACTCAGGGTTTCTGGTGTTGTAAATACAAACCAAATACAAACTCATTTTCAAATAGCTTGTTTCTCCATTCATGAAAATATAAAGTGAAGAGAGACTAATGCAGTCAAACAACTGCCATTGAGATAAAGCACTAAATGTGTCGTATCAAAACCGGACTCCCCGAGAGATTACTATGGTTAAGATTAGGATCAGGGATTTACTTTTAGGGACCAATCAGGTAGCAGCATCCCTAGTGTATGAACCAATCAGAAGCAAAGGGGTCAAAATTTCACAGGGATTTTTGGTACTATGTGCCAGACATTATAGACCTTCCTGAGTCAGTGTAGTTAAGACATTAAGCACACAGGATGACATTTTTAAAGCAAATCCAATGACAGCATCAGTATACAAATTTTGATTCCTTACAATGACAGATTACACATTCAGATTAAATTTGTCTGTGTTCTCTGCTTATGTATTTGAGTTTCTAAATGCTGTTTTTGTGTCATAATCGTTTCTGCTGCAAATCAGAAAAATACATTTTCTAAAGAGATTAAAAAAATAATTTGCTGTCTGTTTGTTCTGCATATCCGCCACATGAAAAAGCCTGTAATATTTCTGATGGACTTTCTTACATCTTGAATGTTCATTTAAAAGCAGATCTTTCATGGCTCAGGGGAGATTTGTGAGCCTGCATTTTAAACAGATGTTTTGAGTTTTGTTTTATAGTTTAATTTGGCTATGGGTGAGAGATTTAGGGCTGCAGAAAATTGTGACTGACAGCAGTCGTGAGGCTGTCCGCTCTTATTAGAGTTTCTCTGGTAGTTTTAGGATCATGAATGAATGAATGAATAAATATTGTTGCTTGTGGGTCTACTGAGTCATTCTTTTTTAGAAGAACTCTCTGCATCAGGCTCATTCCCATCAGACTGATTCTGGACCTGTAGGCTTTCCCTCTCAGAAATAGTCTAAAATCCACCAATCAAATTGCTTCTTCCCGTTTTTGCAAAAGCCCCTGTTGATGTTTGTGTGCTCATGCATCAGTCTATTAACATCTGAAATTGATGTTAGACATTTCTTTACTTTACTTTATTTTTACAAAATAATTACTTTATTTTGATATGTGAACTCCCATTAACAGTGATCAGAGATTGTTGAGTGATCTTTGAGGCATCATGAAAAATGTGTGTTCATCATCACACGTTCACTGTCTCACATTAAACACTCACACGCTGGCATTGGCCTTGAGACGACCCCACTGGATTTATTGGCTTGTTTGAGCTGCTGCACTGTGACAGAGACAATCTGTTATCTAACAGAGAAAGAGTGTGTGTGTTGTAGCTTATATATATATATATATATATATATATATATATATATATATATGAGTAGAGTTAAATGAGCAGATTTACAGTCTTGCAGTGAGAGAAAAAGGGAAGAAATACCATCTCACTTTTTATTCTGCGTCTCCTCTTTATTTAACACCTCCTCCTGACCTCCTTTTTCACTCTGCCTTTAATTTAATCATTAATATTCCCTCTGTCTTCCTGTCGAATTGCCTTTTTCCCATTACGCTCTCTCTCTCTGTGATATCGGAATGCACAATTTCCTTCCTCTAACACATCTGGGTCACAGCTAAGAATGTGTAATTAAATTCACAGTCTTATTTTACCATTCTGCTTTTTATACACACACACACACCACAGACTGTCAGGCCTCAGGGTACTCTGAGGTGTGTGTGTGTGTGTTACCTACACCTGGTGTGATGCGACTAGTTTACATTATTCGTATGCATACTTTTGTGTTGTGGAATGAAATAAAAGCAGATTTAGATGCATTCTGGGACATTCCTCTTCACTGAGAATATATGATTCTGTCAGAGTTGACCTGATACAAAGTATGCAAAAAGGGCAACATATTCATATTCATTATCCATTGGTTAACACTGGTTTTGATGATCTGAAGAACCTTGTTTTTAAGACTGTAAATCTTTTATATATTTTATACTGTTAATGATCTAGCCCCATAATGAAGGTTTATTTCCTCTCTCACATTTCCTCTTTGTGTAAACGGGGTGATGGCATTTTAAGCTGTACCCTCTCACTCTGCGTATGTTAACAGGTGCTGCTAAGAGACTCTTCTTCAGCTCTCAGAGGGAACTTCTGATTCACTAATCATCACTAATCACTGATTGATCAATTCTGTATTCTCTAGAATGGGCTTGATTGATAGCATGTTACAGAGACCTTTCCAATACTGGCTTCTGTATAGTGTGTGTGTGTGTGTGTGTGTGTGAGAGAGAGAGAGAGAGAGAGAGAGAGAGAGAAGGAGAGAGAGAGCATCATACATTACAATGCTTTGACATCCACTTAGCTCTGTGGTTTCTGGGTTCTCAGAGATCAATACATACACACAAACACACACACACACACACACACACACACAAGCCTTTCAGAGGGCCTTCATTGCCCCAGAGGTGTACAGATAATCTCTTCTCATTTTGTCTGTGTGTGTGTGTGTGTGTGTGGGCAGGGAAAATCAATAAACTCAGATCATCTATCTATCCTGCTGTCTTCCTGTTTCTCTTCATCTGTATTATCTGTATTTTCTGAAATCCTTTTCTCTGCAGTCCATTCATTGTCGGTTTTTAAAGTCAGATGTTATGCAGTAAAACAGACGTGTGAGGTCATGTTAGTCACATGTTGATGTGTTTTTGTGTGATTTTGTGGTCACATGATCATAACAGACTGCTGTTTTCTTGTATTATTCGCTGTAAAACACAGAATGTGCTCAATTCTTGCACTGTTGGCCGCAGGAACTGCAGGTCAGAGCAGTGATTTAATTTCTGAGGCCAGCCAGAGGATGCGGTCAGTCCTAACAGCACTGCATGAGTGCATTAAACAGCAGCATGTCAGGCTCTATCATCCTAAACATTATCCAATGTTTAAAACAAAAAGTGCCTTATTTTCCTTGCATTTTTTGCTAAATATTGTAGTGAGAATAGATTCCGACTTGCCATTGACATGCCGTTGCATCATGACCAGGAAAGTTTGCAGCCAGTGAATCAGTTCTGTCTGATGATGTGTCATTCTGTCTGATGATGTGTCATTCTGTCTGGTGATGTGTCATTCTGTCTGATGATGTGTCATTCTGTCTGGTGATGTGTCATTCTGTCTGGTGATGTGTCATTCTGTCTGGTGATGTGTCGGGCTGTCTGGTGATGTGTCGGACTGTCTGATGATGTGTCGTTCTGTCTGATGATGTGTCGTTCTGTCTGATGATGTGTCGTTCTGTCTGATGATGTGTCATTCTGTCTGGTGATGTGTCGGGCTGTCTGGTGATGTGTCGGGCTGTCTGGTGATGTGTCGGACTGTCTGGTGATGTGTCGGACTGTCTGATGATGTGTCGGACTGTCTGGTGATGTGTCGGACTGTCTGATGATGTGTCGGGCTGTCTGGTGATGTGTCGGACTGTCTGGTGATGTGTCGGGCTGTCTGGTGATGTGTCGGGCTGTCTGGTGATGTGTCGGTCTGTCTGGTGATGTGTCGTTCTGTCTGATGATGTGTCGTTCTGTCTGATGATGTGTCGTTCTGTCTGGTGATGTGTCGTTCTGTCTGGTGATGTGTCGGTTCTGTCTGGTGATGTGTCGGTCTGTCTGGTGATGTGTCGGACTGTCTGGTGATGTGTCGGACTGTCTGGTGATGTGTCGGGCTGTCTGATGATGTGTCGGACTGTCTGGTGATGTGTCGGGCTGTCTGGTGATGTGTCGGGCTGTCTGGTGATGTGTCGGGCTGTCTGGTGATGTGTCGGGCTGTCTGGTGATGTGTCGGGCTGTCTGGTGATGTGTCGGGCTGTCTGGTGATGTGTCGGGCTGTCTGGTGATGTGTCGGGCTGTCTGGTGATGTGTCGGACTGTCTGGTGATGTGTCGGGCTGTCTGGTGATGTGTCGGGCTGTCTGGTGATGTGTCGGGCTGTCTGGTGATGTGCGGGCTGTCTGGTGATCCGTCTGAGAACTGTTGGTGATGCTTCGCACTGTCTGTTGTGTCGGATGTCTGGTGTTTTCGGGCTTCTGGTGATTTGTGGAGTCTGGTATGTTCGGCCTGTCTGATGTGTCAGCTGTTGGAATCGGGAAGTTGGGGATGTTCGGTCTGTACTGGTGATGTTTTGGGCTGTCTGGTGATGTGTCGGGCTATCTGGTGATGTCTCGGACTGTTGATTCTGTGGGCTGTCTGATGTTTGGGCTTTTGTGGTAGGATGTCTGATGCGCTAATCTGGATCGTCTGAGAACTGAATAATGACTTCTCACTTCTTCATGTGCTGGTTAAACCTGATTTGACTCAGGATGTATCTTTCATGTCTGTATGTATGTCAGAGTTGGAATAATAAAGTTGAGGGATTTCTCGTTTTATACTTGTAGATGTTTTTGACAGTATTGTAATTAACTTATTTAAACTGCTCTCTGGACTTTGATTCTGACTGGTCTTGTTTTTTCACTGTAATGATCCACTGGCTGTACATTATCCTGTACATATGTATTCTGTACGTACTTATCCTGTATTTTCAGTGTTTGAGTGGACATGATTCAGCAGATAAATCAGATACTCTGGTGTGTCGTACTGCTCCAGCACTGTTTATTGAATCTACAGCTGTCTGTCTAACATCAGCTTTCAGAGAAAACCATTAGAAAGATTGAAATGATAACAATTATAACAATCACAAACATTCACTTCAGCTCTTCTACACACCCCAGCATCTGTGTGCTGATATGTTTGCACTGGACGTCTCACTCTCTCTCACTCTCTCTCTCTCTCTGTGTATTGATCAGTAAAGAGGGTTAAACATGTTAGTAAAGCTTTAGTTGGAAGAAATGTAAACATGCTACAGCTGTGTACAGATGATGTAATCTTCAATAAACATAAACACAGTACAGAAAAATGGCTTGTCTCATAACAATAAGTCTTTCTCACAGCAACAGAGCACTGTTTACAGTATGTTTACATAGTCCTTTTATTCTATTCCATCAGTTCTGAATTAAACACATGCTAACTATGAATACGTATCATATATTTTATATAAAAAATATATGTATATTATATTAAATATATATATATTAAAAGAAAAATCTAGAAGCAGAAGAGAAATTCATGAGAAGGCATCAGTATTGTGTTTGTACTGTTCTGCTGTATTATTTCTTATTTCTGTATCTTATTTCTTATATTTCTGTAATATGTGTACATGCACTGTATGCCTGAAAAATGACAGCAGAAATGACCTGACTAAGTTTGACAGAATGTATCAGAGCCCAGACTGAAATGTTTCTCTTTGTAAATTTCATACTGTGTCACATATAGTTTTAATGTAAATAGGCAGTATACAGTATATAGTGCACAGGACTGTATGTGGAATAGATGGATGTCATGCACCTGTTTTTTGAGGGGACAGCATTGGTAGTCTGTACTGTCTTGGAATGTTAGGTTAGTTGGAAAGGAAAAACCATTTTTTAAACACTGTTGTTCTTCTCTTAAGAGTAATGTTTGTTAACCTGTCTCACGCCATTTCCCTACAATTACTATGAAACATAGAATAATATTCCTGTAAGTTGTATTTATTCTGTACTCGTATAAAATCTTGACTGGGCACAGTTAAACGGGTGTGAGACGTTTGGTATATGTGATCACAATGCTTGTGTTTCTGTTCACTGCAATTGTAAGTGAGAATCCATACTGTGCTGTACCTGTGCTGAATTGCAATATCCAATCCCGCCACTAGGTGCAGCACACCCTGCAATTAAAGACCAGAATACACTTACAGTGTGTGTGTGGGTGTGTAAGGGTTAGTATGAGGTCAGCTGGCACCCAGTTAAAGTGAAATCATTTTCCAGGGACTTTAGATCAGCTCCCAGACTAAAGGGAGCCTTCAACACACACAGAGAGAGAAAGATGAGACACACTGCACTGAGAGAACGAGAAGAAAGAAAACAAAGTAAAACCACTAAAAACAAGCAGAGCCATAATTGGATGGAAAGTCCAAACAAAACCATTAGTGTGTTTCTGTCCTCTGAAATGACCCCACACACGTTTCCTGAACTGTACTTAATTAATCTCATTACCCAGAATGCAATAGGCACTCTAAGCCTCCCCGATAAGAGCAGATACACAGTTCAATAAAGGCCTGTGTGTGTGTCTTTTGTGTGTTTGTGTGAGAGAGATACAGGAACAGGCTGTTAGATTGCAATAGTGTCTCTATTAGATTGAGTTAAATGGAGCCCGTTTGATCTACCATCAGCTAATGCAGGAGTATTTCAGACTCTCTCTCTCTGTGTGTGTGTGTGTGTGTGTGTGTGTGTGTGTGTGTGTGTGTGCGTGTGTGTGTGTGTGTGTGTGTGCGCGTGCGCTCACAAAGACATTTCACACGTTCACTTGTCTCTGATGAGGGCAGTTTCATCTCACGTCTTGTTTAATCAAACTGACAAAATTAATAAGAGTAATTAAAATATTGACAGCTGTGTGTGTATTAAAGAGACAGAGGACAAGAAGAGATACAAAACATATTTCATTATTATTTTCATTAAATAGCTTGAATACATTAGCTATGAGAACTGAGAATGTATGTTTATTGTAGCGCAGTGCATACAACCCGTCAAGTATTCTGTCCCACAATGCAAAACACTTGACTTCCACTTAGATAAATGAACCAAATCAATTATCCTCAATAGTTTTTATCATTTGATTGGATTAAAAATGCCTTTTAACTGTTTAATTTTGAGATTGTATCTGTACATTATGCACTGAAATACAGTATGCAGTGTAACATACAAAATGAAATGATTATGTAATGAATAATCTATGATTTGTCAGTCATTATCACAAAACAAACCCGACATGTAATCCAGAGGGGTGTCATATCACCCTGTTGTAATTTATTTTGTTATAATGACTGAACATTATCCATTATCCATTATTCTTACATTGCTACTTGCCAAATAAATAAATAAATATGAGATATAAAAAACATTACACGCATGTAGGTAATTGGTTGCATGAGGTTTTTTCCTCTGTTTTTCAGTTTCTGTGACAATTAAAAAAAGGGTCTCTCTCTCTCTCCCCCTTTTTTTTAGAGCAATTCATTTTTTCTGATAGTTTAGCAGCACAATGAACCTTATTAATGTTTCCAGTATAGTGCGCAGGCAATGGCTGCTGTTTTTCAGCACCACGGACAGATCCAGAGCAGAGAATGTGAGTTAATGAAGCCAGTGTCCTGTTTCAGCACCACGGAGAGCTCCATTACATCACACAACTACATTTATGAAGCTCAGAGAAAAGAGAAAGAAAAGATCAGGGAGTTACAGGAAACCAGATGTTGAATATGCATGAATATCTGACTGATGATTAAATTAATATTTGTCTCCACTCAGAAGAAAAAAAATCTCGGTTGCAGTTTAATGGCATTTTTGCAGCGCAGGCAGAAAATATTCTGCATTTAAATTTGATTAAGGGCTCATTTTCATGTTATGAGAAAAAATCAGTTTTCTGAACTTCTGTAACTAAACCATCTCTCTGAAGGCTCATTTGATGAGAAGAGATGAGGAAAAAACAAACATTTTATTGGGAAAAACAGAAGTGTATTCACAGCCATTAACTTCTAGTCATGATAATATGTTTGAAATATGTGTACAGTGGGGTGCAGTAGTCTGAAACTCAGAATCAAAGGTAGGAAACATTTTTAAAAAGGGTTGTAAAATATTTAAAACAAAGAAATGTTGCATGGGTATAAAGAAATATTTAGGGTTCTGCAGATATTTTGCGTAACAATGCATGTTAATGGTAGGGTAGGCAATTTCAGAGAGGCTAGCAATAGCAAGCTAGCTTTGAAAATGCCTCCCTAAACACACAAGCAATCTGATGACGAAAGATTGTCCGCATGAGCGGGGTACACGGAGGTGCAAATATGCAAATACATTGACAGACAGGTAGGACATCCTATCATTGCATTCAGACCAAATCCAATGATTGGACAAACATTTTATGGTCCTGTGCCTTCCACAGAACATATATGCTTATGTAAGCATATGTAGACCTCTTTACTTACTGATGGCTATCAAGAAGGTAAGAGACCAGCATAACAAAACCAGCATAACAAAAATGTTTCTAGAAAAAAATCACTTACCCTGTCCTTTTGGCAAAAGGTCAAATTTCCTTGAGTGTCATTCTCAATGTAACATGTAGAGACAAGCAGAAGCATTTACATTTGTGTCAGACTGAACCGCAGTATATGCTGTAGTGTTGAATTGTTTTTTGCTGTATGTATGTCTGAATAGACAGAGCTGTGTGATCTGATTCTGTATCTGATTCTATATCATTGTTAAAGGTTAAAGTTACTGTTAAATAGACCCCACCTCATTATTGTCATAACTGTGCTGTCACAAACATAAAGTGTGTGTGGCCTGGAGTCTCAGAAGAGCTCTGTTATTTTCTTTCCAGTAAATATTTGATGAGAGTTTAGAGTATGAGAGCCATTTTAAAAGTCACTCCACACACACAGATTCAGATCATCTCATTAATCTGTATCAGACAGTGACCTGAATGTAAACTACAGAGGTGAGAGAGCTGGTGAAGTTTAGTTTATCCACACTGAAGTCAAACTGGCTGAAAATACTGCTCTTTACGGTCATGCAGTACTTGGCTGTGATTTTTTAACTTTTAGTTGAAGAAAATCAATTGACTTGAGGCTGGAAACTTGTTGTATTACAGCTAGTCATTTGTAATCTGAAAGATGGATTTAGTATCAGAGAGATGAATTGTTTGAAGCACATTTTTTCTGAACAGCTGACCTGCTTTCATAGACAGACGCGCATACATTAAACTGTGTTGAATGAGAAAAGAAAAGATTTATGAAGTCGTATCAGACCTGAGGCGTCACTGGTGCATCTGTCAAATTAAAAGCTGGAGAAACGGCAGTCCCGGCAGCATTAACTCTCTCCTTGTGCTGTGACTGGCTGAATTCTGAGCGTCAGGAGGAACCAGTGTGATTGAAGTCTGCAGTCAGTGTTTACTGTAAGAATAAAGTCAATTCTTGCACTGCTCGTTTTTCAGTCCTGCTGATTATATTTTTATCGGCAGTGTTATGTGTTCGTACAAAACAAAATATAAACATGCCACTTCTAAAGAGCTGTTTCCAATAAACTGCAGTGTGAGTTATGTTAAACTCCAGATTCTCATGTTTTTATTTCTGTTCGTTCTGTTTTCTGTCCATTGTTTGTGTGCCTGTGAGAGCAAAACTGAAGAACAGTAAAGTATTCTTTCTTTGTCTCTTTGTCTGTAAGACTCCTGGCAGCAATATTGCATCATATAAATAATCACAAGATCTTGTGTCTGTAAGGTTGTTTTTTTCTTATATCTTCTCTAGGAGAAAATCAGGACACTGTAAATGTAGCTGCACATGTGAAACATTTCTACAGAAGGCTTTTTAGGAATATGCAGTATGTTTGTTATTTCAGACTGAGATTAAGTGGTTTTATTTAAATATGTGTGTGAGTGTGTGAGTGTGTGAGTGTGTGAGTGTGTGTGTGTGTGTGTGTGTGTGTGTGTGTCTCGTGGTAGCGTCTAAATCCATAAAAAAGGTAAGATAATTCTATGAGCTGCTGATTATAACTGAATACATGCATCATTAGAGAGCTAGATCTGAGTAACACACAGTATGATGATGTATGAGTGTGTTCAGAGACTACTCGTCACACATTCAGTGTCACACTGGCGGCTTGTTACAACTCATTAGAGAAACACAGAAGCTAGTGAACACCCTATTGACCAACTCAGTTAACCAGTTAACAAGCCTGTTAACAAGCCTAAAAGAGATTTACATGAAACATGTCAGTCATTGATGTCTTCATTATGTCCACCAGAGCATGTTTCAGTTTCATGAAAGTGATTTTCTGAAGTGCCACAGAAATATTTGTTTTCATCTGCTATGTACACATGAGGTTAAATACTGTCAACAGTTAGAGAAAATCATACTCAGCCAGTCAGGTCTTATCTATGTGTTTATAGCCAGCTGAATAATTTCTGCTTTATTAGCACCGACACTGGAGGGAAAATGTACTAGCCTTCTCAGTATCAAGACTGCAGCACCTCAGAACTGTCAAAACACATTTTGTACAGTGAAACACACCGGCCGAGATGTTTGTTATTATGATGAGTGCTTCTACTTTAAATGATGTATCATTTTAGCTTGAGGGTTAATTAAACACATGAACAATCTCAGCGTTATCCTGAAGGAGTTTGTAAGCTGATCTGAAGAACAGAATATCACAGGGACTTGAGGCTGAGACATTTGAGTCTTTATGTCTGTGCTGTTGTTTGTTTTCTTGTCATTTGTTGAAGTGATTTTATAAGTGAGCCAGACTCTAAATGTTCTCTAACAGAATGTTGAGTGCCTTTCTCTCTCTCTCTCTCTCTCTCTCGCTCTCTCTCACTGTCTAAACCAGTCAGGGATCATATTCTGTGTTTCTGTGTCCTGTGAGGCTTCAATGTTTGGCAGGCAGAACGCAGGAAGTGAATCTGTAGTAACACCTTCGTCCCTGAACACTCAGCTCTGCATGCTTGAACAGTGTCTACAGCATCAAGAGAAAAAGCATTCAATTTCACATGTATGCCATCACTGTTTCGTTATAGTTAAAGAACATTTTAATTTAAGGAATAAAAATAATACATTTTTAATTTGACCTATATTTGTAAGTCTCCTGCTAGCAGGGCATCACATTCTAAAGCTGTTTTAAAATTGTGATTTTGGTTGGTTCAGTGAAAGTTATAAAAGTCTCCTGATTGGTTGACTGAGGCCCTCTGATTGGTCCACAGGGAGACTGGCCTGGGATTATGTGCAGATGTCCCTCCCACACTGCATCTGTTCATTCCCTTAATGAGAAAGAAATCTGTGTACCATCAGGCTGCTCTGAAAAAGCTCTGAAAGCTTTGTGTTTTCCTGCTGTATCTCATTAGAGAACTGTGACTGTACTTCACTGCCTGTCCTGCATCAAACCCACATCTGCATCCATCAGTGATTTATGAAGACTAGCATCTCTGTTGATAATACTTAGTATAAGATCAAACCCCTAACCATACTAACTTTTTATAGTTTATATATTTTTATAGTACTAACTTTATTACATTTCATATTTAATCATAAATAACTTTTTGTAGCTGAAGATACTGTATGAATGATCTTACAAATTGACTATTTTTTTAAAAACAAACTTTTTTGAGTAAGAGTAATGAGTAGTTGCCTATTAAGTTAAGAAAAAGTTAAGCAATTTAGCTCTGGATGATTAACTGTGTTTATCTTGTTTTAAAGTGATCAAATGTCTCTGTAAACAGAATTTTTGTTCCAGCAGCTGCGATTTGTTTGAAAGCATGCAGAGCATCTGCATATTAATGAGGATGCAAATGACTCATTTCCTCAGCTCCGCCTCCCCTTTGATTAGACTCCTGATGGTTTCTAAAGTGTTTTAAACACCAGAAACAGGAGGCATGACCTCCATCACAACACTTTAAATTAAAAACACAACATTAATGAATGTTTAAAATGAGATCATCTCTGAATCTCTGCAGCCAGACTCTGAATTACCCCATCATAACCATCAGAAAACATTTCATATTTCATGAACAACACACGTGACACAGCGGGACACGAAAGTAATCGCTAACAATCCAGTTCAGTGTGAGGTAAGAAAGAGAGGAAAGAAATGAGGCAAGAGGTTGTGGTGTTGAGTTTGTGTCAGATATTGATGTTCTTTATGGTACCATCTGGTGGATGATATTGACAGAGAGAAAGTCTGGATGGACAGTTAGCTACACGCTGCACACACGTTTGCTTGTGCATGACGTCTCAGCTCCTGGCACATCAAACAGAGCCATGTAAACGAGAACTCTGAGGTTCTACAAGTTGTGGTTACTGACAGGGTTAAAGAACTTCTGGTCTTACTTTGGTCTTCCAGAGAGAAATCACTATTAACATACCATTCGTCTAACAGATGTGGTGAGAAAATTATCTGTGACCCTAGAAATGTTTTTGTCTTCAGGTTTGCTTATTGTTGTTGTATCTGTTTGTCTAATTTGTCTTTGCGATTTGCATTTTGCTACAAAAGGTTTCAGATGTCAAATATATGAAAAACGTGTTTAGTTCTGGAAGTCCAGAGCAGATACAACCTGCACTATGAAGAAACACTGAGATAGTTACAGTACAAACACACCTGAGAATCTGAAAATCTAGGATATGACCAACTCTTCTAACAGACCCCCTGAGAGCCAAACCAGGATCTGCTGGTCCAACCACTAGACCATCTCTTCTTATAGCAACAGTACAGAAGTTTTCATTTTGACTGCCCATCTACAGTATTTATTACAAATCCTGCAGCATGTGATTTCTGCCCTACAGTTGACACAGACTACCAACCACATACAATACACTAGTTGTGCACTGGTACAGTATGCTGCACTCATATTTTATATACTTGGGTTCTGGGTTTAGCTTTTGCTGTGAACAGAACAACCATCATTGGCCTATGTTCCACACAATGAAAGTTTTGAAGAAAACACTTTGAAGTTTAACAGCACGTACTGTATGTGGTATTAATTAATCCTAACAAATGCTGGGGGAGGACAGAGCCATCCGAATGAATAATGTGAGATTCAGCTCATCTTCATTAATGCAGACGTTCAAATCCTCTGATCACACACTCATGCTGTTTCCCTCAGACGCCGCAGCAGTTCAAAGAGGACAACAGAAAACTTCTCAAACTGCAAGATTTCCCTTCATCTTCCTCTCTCTCTCTAGCTCTCTTTCTCTCTCTCCCTCTGAGAAAGTTCTCCACTCCATTACATCCAGTTTTTCTTCTTCCTCTTTATCTCTGCTCCCGTCTCTCCACAAGCTCCTCGATCTCCCCCTCCTCCGCATCCCTTCTCTGCCACCACTCTGTTCCATTTCTCTAATGATCACTCGAGCCATGTCGCTAAATTATTTAATGATCATGGGAGGAATTTCTGATTCTCTCTCTGTATCTTTTCAGCCTGTGCTCTTCTGAAATGCTCAACACGGAAAGGGAATTAAAGAATGAATAAAGCATTTATTCATTTCATCTCTGTGCGTATGAAAATCATGTTTGTGCTTCACGACAGGCGCAGCTTTGTGATTCTCTTTCCTTCACCTCTGTCATTCTGAGATGGAGAGAAAGAGGCTGACTCTCTGAACCTTAATGTGTGTCTGTGAGCAATAAAGGAAAGATGGGTGAATCCATAATTCCCCTGTGATCTGATTTGATTGGATTTGTAGATGTGCTGGGATAGAGATTGCTCAAGGGCTGTGCATGTGTGCTAATGTTATTGCTGTTTGTTTTCTTAGGAATTTGTTTCTAATGTTTTTGTGACCAAATGCCAGCAGACAATCATGCTAATGTATAGACACACAAGCACATTTCCGTCAAATTCCAAATCAATTGTTAATGTCTGTCAGAGAGACAGTGTTGGACTTCACTGCATCTTTGTACTGAAGGTCGAGTAAAGATGAGTTCATAGACTTGCTTTCTCTTACTTTTATTCTCTCTCTCACTCTCTCACACACACAAACAGCAGAATGAATATAAATGTTTTATTTGTGTAACAGCTCTGGACTATCCATCTCTGAGGGCACCATACACAAACATTCTAAATCACTCTCTCTCTTTTAGGAAAACTATTGGGTTTTCTAGCTTTCAAGGTGAAATATTTTTATATGGTGTATTTTTAAACCTTATGCATCTATCAGGAACTGCTTAACAGAAATATAGTGCATAAGAGTCTTCATCAATCTTCTGACCTAAATCCGGCTCTGTGTTACTTGTCTGTGAGCAGAGTCTCATGTTAAGGATCTGAGGGGATGTAATCACCCTCAGCTAATTTAAAACTTCTCCGAGCTGTGCAGAAAATGAACATACAGGAGGAGAGTGAGATGGAGATAATGAGCTATGTAAAACACACACACACTAATTTTACTCTCATCTCATTTCTTACCCTCCTCTCTGATCAGATTTTCCCATTAGGGTCTTTTCTTATTGTCTCATAATAGCATGTCCTGACTCGACCCCATCCAGATAAAACAAAGGTCATTTCAAGTGACATCACAAAAACAGCTGTTCTACAATCCTCCAAGATGCCTAACTAGACAGCAAATCACTGACTGTGAATATACATTTATTTTATTAAAGCTGCAATCTGTACATTTTGGGTTAAAATTGAATGAGTAAAAAATAAAAATAACACAGTTATTGAGAAAGTACATAACAGTTCAAAACAGTCTCTTTACCCCCATTCCCAACCATATGTTTATAATACAAATTTATAATTTCAGCTCTTGGGTCTGATTTTCAAGGAAATGTGACTTTGGCTTCATTTGACTTTCACATATGTAAAGATTTTATATTTCAAACAGAGATGGTGACATAGAGGCAAAAAGTACGGATTGCAGCTTTAAATATTAAAAAATAATGAAAATGAACAATTTCAAGCAGTAGTTGCATGTGCTAGATGTTGTTTGTACTTGTCTGTAACAGTTCTGCATTAGTTTAGCAACGTGCAGACGGCAAACTGTTAGAATCAGCTGTGAAATCTCAGAAGAGATCTACACACAAAGACAGAGAACAGTTTTAGAACAGAGCCGGAAAACGCTTCGCTGTGTCCATCTGACTGTCTGCGCTGAATTAAAATTCACTGAGGACTGTAATGAGCAAGAGAAAGACATGTGAAAAGGGGGAAAAAGAGAGAGAGAGAGAAAGAGAGAGAGAGGTTTATAGAGGTGGACTGATGAGAGAGCAGATGCATTTACATTTATGTGAGTGAATCAGGATGAGGATGGAGATGGTTTGTGTATATTCTCTCTGAAGGTTGTTCTGCAAAATAATGAATAATCTGCTTTATAATACATCAGCCTGTGGTTTATGGGAGTTTTTATGGATAATGAAATCTATAAAAGTGAAATATAAAATGTGTTCATCAACAGAATGTCCTTCTGCTGACATCTGCTCCTGCAGACCAGTTGAGTTGGACACAGCTTCTGTTTACACCTCATATTACTCGTGTGGTAGTTGATATATTGTGGTGGATATTGTTTTTTAAATGCCATAAATGTACATGTAAGAATGAACTGAACATACTCAGTGTGTCTGGAAGTAACCTGCGGTAATGAAGGTTATATAGTAATGATACTAACTAGTCCTTGAGTTGAATAGATTATTTGTCTCTATGGAGTTTGATAGCCTCTGGTCACTGAAATGTTGTATGTATTCCATCTTCTTTTGTTTTCCACAGAAGTTAGTTAGTTTCAAGAGTTTGGTACGACATGAGTGTAAGTAAATGATATTATACTGACATGGATGTTATCTGGCTCTAGTTTAAGAAACCTGTCCAGACACATAGCTAGACCACAGCATGCTAACAGTTTGGCAGTGCTGCAGTGCATTGTGGGATATGTCTGACCTCCCGCAGTGAGCTCAGGGAAAACAGCAGTTATACCCGGAACAGCGCAGCCAGAGGTCAAAGGTCATTTTGGAATAAATAGACATACTGGATGAAGTAAAAGATAAAGGAGAAAAAGGTGAGCTAGAACCTGCTTATAACCATGACTGAAAATGTTACTTATAAAACTACTTATAATTACTTATAATATTTACATTTCTGCATGTAGTAGACGCTTTCATCTGTCTTACTTGACTTACAAAATAATGAACACAAGCAATTTATTATAAAGCAGCCTGAAATACAAGCTATGATACAATACTGTATTTCACCAGATCACCAGAACAGAAGCTGTGCAGAAGATCGGGAGAGAAGTTCTTTTATATTCAATGAGGAAAATGTGGCTCATTTATGGCTCAGAGTTAGTTGAGTGTTTTCCTGAAGGCTGTGGTGATCTCAGCAGATCAGAGATCAGGTGAAAGCTTGTTTCACCACGAGTGAAGAGTGATAGTACAGGTTCTTATAGATGACTTAATTTAGTTTACTTTTGCAATACCTTGTCAGCTGCAAAGAGACCGACAGCAGGATGGTTGTAGTGGAATATCCACTTTTCTCAGTTTTTATTTGGGCTTAAATTTCACCACCAGCTCTGAGTTCTGTTGTGTCTTTATTATCGTTGTGTGATGAGCACGCCTAATTGAAGATAACACAATACATCACACACACATCAAAAAAGACTAAGTAAATGTTTGCTTCTGTTGTAGACTAATAAGCTCATTTGCAGGAAATGGAAGTTTGATTATATTCTCATCTGTTAATGTTGTCAGCTTGTCGTTTTGAGTAATAGAGCATCTCAGACAAAGATGTGGCCCTACAACCCCACACATACACACACAGATTATATGAGGTGTGTGTGAGAGAGTTTATTCTGTTCTTCAGGTTTCATATGAACAGATGGAGTTCATTGATTATTCATAGCTGCTGATAGATGTGTCTGTCACATTATAGGGGAGAGAAAGAGTGTGTGTGTGTGTGTGTGTGTGTGTGTATGGTTTTATTCATGTCTCCACTTGCATTACAGTCAGTTTGTAAACACAATCTAGAATAATTACAGCCATAGTAAAACTGATGCTGCACAGCTGAGACAGATTTGATTGGTCGGTTTGAATGTTGTTTGCTCAGGTGTGTGGATACTACAGTATCATACAGTAATATTTAATGCTAAAATTAATAAAATGCTTTAACGTTACAGTGCTTTATACAACAGTTTCTTTTTATTTCATATAACATTTCAGAATCTGACAACCCGTGTGTGTGACAGTACTGGAACCATGAAAAATGTCCAATGCACTGATGTTAACGTTTTTTAATGATGAAAGAAGCGTCATCATATGATTTTGACAGTACCAGCCATTCCGTCCATCCAAGTACTAGTGTCATGATATTTTCAGCATATTTAAATGTGAGACACTGATTCTGATCTTGTGTACTGTATAGGGCAGATGCACTTAGGATTTCAGTCTGGGTGGATGGAGAGAGAGAAAGATTGATAAAGAGATCAGTGCTGACAGACAAGCAAAATGAAGCAGAAAGACAAGCAGAATATTTTGTTTAGGATTTAAATGGATCCAGTTCAAACGGCAGTGCACTGTTCCACACGCAACCTGTTTCCCTCTGTGTTGTTCTGTCTCTCTCTCACACCGAACAGCTCAAAACAGAAACAATCATTTATTCATCGATCGAAACATCAAATGAGAGAGAAAAAGAAGAGAAGGATGAGAGGACGGACAGCTTGCAGAGGGAGAGAGAGAGACTGTAAAAACCCACATGAGGGAGATAAGAGGGCTTTGGAAATACAGAGAGAGAAGAGTGGTAGACAGAGCAGGAGAGAGAGACAAGGATATAGAGGAAAGAGAAATTTAGGATATAGAGCTTTTGTTTATTGGTAAGAATCATTGATTTGCAGATACAACACACATTCAGCACAAAAAGAGTGACAGCTGACATTACCATTTGCTAATCTGCTTCATAATTATAATGCCTACATCACATATCAGACTGCTGAATCATTTTCATATAGTTTTATAATCATATTTTTAATGCCCTCTAAATTCTCTTAGAGATGTTTTACATTCTCATATCATAATGCTCAGCTTTCTAGTGAAGCTTCACCCAAGCAGACGGTATTAAAATACAAAAAAACATCAAACTATAAATCTACAAAAATGGCTGTTAAGAAACGGGCCACTCAAAACAAACAAGATTTCTCCTGATTTTAGAAACTAAACAAACCCCCAATCTACCTTTCTCCCCCAACATGCACCTGTATACCCCCCACCCTCCTGCCCCCTGCAGCCCTGATCCTGAATCAGTCATGTACAGCATCATACAGGTAAACATTTCTTTCAGCACACCTGCACATGTAGAAACCGCTCATGCAAAAAAAGAAAAACTTTTCACGAAAAATCACCAGCACAGAGACAAAATCAGAGTTTCTGCTTGAACCATCTGTTACAGTCATGGTGTATCTCAGCAACCGTGATGCTGACTACGGTATCATTTCCTTAAAGGGGGATTTTCTCAACACATAATGTTTGTAAACCGTTTTAATTCCAAAACGTGTTTCCTAATGTATTTAAGTTAAACAAGACATTCGATTAAAAGAAATGTGATACGCCTGATTTACGCATTAGGAATGAAGCTATTGTGATTTGGAGCCAAAATTATTGTGAGTTGGATTTGTGAGTTGATTATTGTGAGTTGGAGCCAAAAACTTTTTTTAAGAGCATTATTTTGTTATAATGACAGATGTTGCCTATAAACCTGCACAGTAACACAGGAACATGTTTTAAGTAAACAGGGTCAATTTTGACCTTATGTTGACTTGAGCAGAGTACCTCTTATCTCAGCTGCAGTGTAGGTCATTATAAAACATGATGATACAGTGTGACCCTGTCTGGAGAAGTAAAATCTCACGAGAGTCTTTGAACACCAGCAGAACTTTCAACAGTCAGCACCTTCAGCTAATCACTTTTGAATCTGATTTTCATGATCTAAAGAGCTGTGAAGCACACACAAGCTGGACTGTGATATTACACAGACTGTTCGTGTTAGTTTGCCAAATGAAGCACCATATTCCTGCACACACTTCATGAGGAAGGAAGTGAAGATTGTTGGCTATTAGTCCAGAACTAGCTCAGCTGTCCCTCATCCCTCACTTTTATGCTCAGAAATCATGGTCTTTTTGGTGCTAATGGAGACATCTGATTGGACAATCTTCTACAAAGAAAAGTTCTTATGTAAAAAAAAAAGGTGTTGCTTTATGTATTTGTTGTTGTTTTTGTTTTGTTTTGGCATTTGTTGATTTTTAGTTTTTTATTACATGTCTACAGTTTTTCATTTTTATCTTTTGAAGAACATTCTGAAGGATGGTCTTGGGAATGTTAAGCTCTCTTATATGTTCCATATCAGATGCTTCAATTCATACTGTTGACAGTTTTTCATTTTATTCAAGCATCAGATCTCCACAGTTACAGCTGCTCAGAGCGAATGAGGTGGAACAGGGTGACGTTGTAGAGGACCTGATGTCCGTTGTTCCAGGCGTATAGTGCTCGATCTCGTGGATTGTAGTCCAGCATGGAGATGTGCGAGTATTTGTTCTGCAGAACGATGTCGATGTACTCGTATGTTGAGGAGTTAGTGTGGTAGGCGTAGTAAACCTTTGTACCTCCTGAGTAGCCATTGGTTACATACAATGTTCCGCAAATCATAAAGGACTCGCCGGCACTGCGCCTTGGGTGATTGGTCGTCCAGGACTGTATGATGTGCAGGGTAATTGGGTGGAGCTTGCTGATGACAATATTTCCAGCATTCTGATTGGTTGCGTACACAGCCCAGAGACCGCCCTCATCCACCATGAGATCAATGTCAGAGTGACCGCCCCAGGCATAGTGATATGTGTTACTGTAGCCCGCGTTGTCCAGGCGCTGGGATTTACTAATAGTGGAGGTCTTGAAGTCGAATTTGATGATCATGTTACTCTGGAATTTGTTGAAGTAGATGGAGCCGTTGTAGACGACCTGACCCGTCCCGGACCAGGGGTGTGGCAGCCGGTGAGATGTGAAATTATCTGTCGTCATGAAGTCCACCATAGACTTGTATTCCCGCACAAAGCGGTTGTTATGGTAACCGTCCATGTACCACACCTGTACAAAAGACAGTGTAAATTCATATTAATTATTTATATTAAACCTGATTTTCTTTCAAACTGGCCATTTCAGCATATCAGTTCCACAGATTTAAAGATTCGTTTGCATGACTGAAAAATGTGTGTGTATACACACATATATATAGTGTACTCTTGTACACTAGTCTGTGAAGTACCATTATTGTGGTAAACTTTGACCTCTGAATCATTCTTGGGTGTTAATGAAAGTAGGTCAGGTTGCTCTTTATTTTCTTATGCTGGCATGTGATTTTTTTTGTTTGGCATGAATCTGCCAGCGCAGCAGGATGCGTCAGTAACTGCAGCGCAGCATCCACTGCATCTTAATTAACTCGGAGGTGATCGTTCTCTCCTGTATTTCAGTCCTGACTCTTCTGACAATTTCTCATTGTTCTCTCCCACACACACTCTTCACGCTCCGCCTGTCTCACGCATACAGCCTACGGTCTCATCAACCTTAAAACACAAGCCTCCAACCCAAAGTGAGAGGGAAACAGAAGAACAGGGAGAGGAACTCAGCACCAAGACGGCTCTGTGGGTGTGAGGAGGGGTAAAGATACAAGAGCTCGATTTATAATTGCTGTTTTATTTTTGTGTGTGTTATTTGTAATTACTGTTATTTTGTGTGTATTGGTGTTTTTGTGCTTATTGTGTGGGTTGTGTACATGCTTATGTCATTTTGTACTGGAATATTAATTATTTAAAACAGTTGTTGCATAATAAAAATATTACAAACTATCTTAAAATTATTTTTTAAAGCAAATACAGTTAAAGCTTCAATCCATGAGTGTTTTTGTGTTAAAAATAAAAAAAATCTTTTATTGAGCAAGTACATGACAGATTAGTGTTCAAAACAATCTCCTTACATTAACAATTAAATTAAATTCACGACAGCAAATTTATAATAATGATTTATAATTTGAGCTGTCAGGTCTGATTTCCCAGGAAGTGTCAGTTTGGCTTCATTTGACTTCAACATATGTAGAGAAAAATACATAAAGTAACCTGCAATTTAATGTTTCAAACAGAGATGGCGGTAGAGAGGCAAAGGTTACGGATTGCAGCTGTAAGTGCTGCTGTTCAGTGTTACAATATAGATTGAAAACCTCTTAAACTGCAGAGAAGCAGTGAAGTTCTGCTAGCTCAGCAACCTCCCACAGACACTGAACACATGCAGCGAGCAGCGCTGGCATGCAGAATGCTAATTACTCATTTGTCACACACAGTACAAAAAGGCTTAATTCAACATCACTCACTGTACGGTTATTTAAAAGCTTTCCCTCTGGAGCAATCTGGAGCTAAGAGTCGTGCTGGTGACCGCTCGTAAATCAACCCATGTGGGGTTCAAACCTTAACCTTTTGGTTACCAGCCCAGATCTTTAACCACTACACAACACCATAAATCTGTGCATTAACCTCAGGGTTACAGGCTGAGAGTTCTGTTGCTGTACACAGATGAAATCTGTATGAATCAACAGGGTGTCACAGATGTGTCATAGATTTAGGATAAGAAGATAACCCAGGATCCTGTCGTCAGATTACACTTTTTCTTTTATATATTTTTTCCAATGAGCACTGTAATGTCATTTTACAGTGTCTGTATAGTGTGACTTCATGACAGTACAGCGTGACTGTTTTCTCACTGTTCTCTGTCTTGGCATTAACATGTGACAGTTCAGCCTTCAGCTTTGCTTTTCAGTCTTTATTTTTTTGGCTTTGTGGTGTTTTAATGTGTTTCTAAAGCTGGTGCCAGCAGCTGTCTACTCAGGGTTTTAACTGCAGGCATTAAATACACGACTGTTTTCCACTATGTGCATGTTAATGAGCTTACGAATGCACAAATCCTGTCTATCTGTCTGTCTATAGTATTTTACACTCCACACATAAGATTTTCATTAGTTTTACACATGTCCTCTATTCTGTATCAAACTGGCCATTTTAATATCCTCCCAAAAGATTCTAAATTTTCCAAATAATTTCTTGTGAAAATGGTACATTACTATTCTTAAACATTTCTTAAAATGTCCCATATTTGGAAATATTCTAAATCTTTTTATCTTAATAATCAGAACATGTTATGAGATGATTAGTAGATTCAGTAAAATATTGTGTTCTTATTAAGAACTTTTTGTGACTCAGGTGTTCCTCAGTTGAGGCTGTATGATTTGTGTGTTAACACTCACTCTTGTGTCTCTTTCAGGGGCGAGTGGATCTGTCATCCAGGATCCAAACCGAGAGCCGGATGTTTTAATGGTGATTGTGTCACTAATGTCGGTAAGCTTTCCACAGGCTACAGAGAAAACAACACACATTTAATTACACACACACATTTATAATACCAGTCACCTGTTGTCCTGTTCACACACACACATACACACACACACATTTAATGAGTCTGATGGAGTAATGTTATGATGTCTCTGAATTATGTTCTAATTACTTTGTTTCAATGAAGGTTCTCATTAGTTTTGTCTTATGAATTCAACATGAAACTCATTTTACCTTCACAACGTGATGTGTTTCTATGAAATACTGTAAAACATAAGTGTCAAAACTCATCTACTCTCCACGCACAAACACATATAGCATTGTATTCTCTGCAGGGTTAAAATATTATAGTAATATATTTAGACTGCAGCTCTGTTTCACACATAAAAGTGTGTGTGTGTGTGTGTGTGTGTGTGTCTGTCTTTATATGTGTGTGTCTGTCTTTATATGTGTGTGTCTGTCTTTGTGTGTGTGTGTCTGTCTTTGTGTGTGTGTGTCTGTCTTTGTGTGTGTGTGTCTGTCTTTGTGTGTGTGTGAGTGCATTTGTCATACCAAGCTTCTGCATGCACGTGCGCAGCCTCTCCTCGAGGTTGATCACACGAGAGTGGAGGTCATCGTAGTCATACGCTCCCATTTCCTGCTGGAGGAGACTCAGACTGGACGTCAGGTTCTGGACCTCCTCTTTAAACTGCTGAACCAGCCGGGCGTCTGCTTTGTACTCCTCCAGTACAGGAATCAGAGGACGTAGTTCTGCCATTTTAGCCTTTATGGACTAAAAACAGGTAATAGAGCTGTGAGGCAGGCGGGGACTGAGGCATGATGGGACAGGTGAAGTCCGTCTACTCTAACAGCCCTGTTCTCTGTCTGCTGTGATTACTACCATGTGAGTGTTGTCTGAGTGTTGTCTACTAACGTGTGAGGTTGCGTGCATTAACTTTTGTATTTGTTCACCTTAAATAAAGGTTCCCTTGTTTAGTTCTGTGGTTCTTTAGAGAACCATCTCCACTTTTGATGTCAAAACCATGGGCAGAGCTGGTGCTTTTCCGCTCTTCTGAGAAACTGTCCATTAGATGCTGGAACATGTTACTCTGATAAGAGCTTCAGGTCCTTGCATTTGTGCATTAGGTATTGTAATGCAGGCTGATCTGGTACACCTCTTTCCACTGACTGTTGCATAACTTGACTGTTTCCTGTAATGTGCCTGTTAGTGATGTGTGAGGCTGAAATAGTCAATTTGTTTTTTAGAAGTGGGTG
>JAZGTH010000005.1:13585000-13590000 GCA_036877525.1 Chromobotia macracanthus
CAATCGGTCTGTACAATAATGCTGGAGACCTCCCAGCTAACAGTTCTGCAGTGCAGAAGCTCTGTAGAGGAGGAGCAGTCCATGTTTGCTGGAGTTTTTCTGCAGAAACTTCACTTGATTTGCTAGACTCTGGTGTCTCTGGTGTACTGCAGAGGTGTTTGGAAAGAAGCCCTGCTGCATTCTGAACATTTACTTTTGCCTGCTCTGTCTGTGTTCTCCCAGCAGTCTGGTGTTCTCATAATATTGCAACATTATTGAATATTCGTCCACAGCTGAAATATTATTACAGTGAAACATAAAGATTTACTCTGATTCTGTGGTTTGAAAATTTTGGAGAAACTTGATTTTTATATTTCCTGAAGAAAATAAGTGGTGCTTACCAGTTCAAAACTGCCCATGCCACAGTTCCATGTTTTGGGTGGTTGCTAGGGCAGTGCCATGCAGTTGTTAAGATGGAACCCAGGGTGTTGCTATGTGGTTGCTAAGGTGTTCTGAGTTGTTGATGGTGCATTACTATGTGATTGTCAGGGTGTTGCTAAGGTGTTTTGGGTGGTTACTAGCAGGTTAATAGAATCAAACCCCAAATTTCTCTGATATTTTGGTCTCTATATATGGCTCAAATTCCTCCTTTACATCAGTATGTGGGATGTTTTTTATCTTGTTTCATCATCCATCACGTCTGTTTAAATAGTAACCTCATACCTCCTAGTCAAACTGCATTTGATTGGATGGATCATTCATGTCCAGAGCACAGCTGGTTCAGAACGAGTTACACTGTGTGCTGAAGTTTAGTACATGAGATGAATCCCTGATGAACACTTGTACTAATGTTGCTTACCTTAACAAACACAACTAATGACATTTTATCTCTGGGTTCTCACCCTCTCTCACTCTCTCTCTCCCTCCCTGTCTTTCTCTTGCCCTCCCTCTCTGGCTAATGCTCTCTCTCCCTCTTTCTTTTTAACGGATACAACACACGCACACACACAAACACACAGATTTGCCCTTTTACGGTTCAAAGACAGACAAATATAATGGACAACAAAACAGTAAAGATGGAGGGTCTGCTCATGACTGATCTCTTAAGTAACTTGTTGTAGATGTTAGGAAACGTGTGTGTGTTTGATTTATGATTTATGTTTACAAAGAAACACTATCATATACACATTATCATATACACAACAACATGTGTTTTCCTCAAAACACACACACATCAGAACACCCTCCTCTTCTTCATCTGTTTTCATACAAATCCAGACACAATGGATGAGATTCAGAGCTGTGACTGATGTGATAACACCTCTCATACAAAAGACAGATTGTTCTGTTGTGTGAGGCTGTTCTGACCTTTATCTCCGTGAAGGGGATAAGACCTCAGGAGATACACATCTGTACCACGGTAATCAAGAAATAATCTCATTCTTTCTATAGCTGGAGGAAATAACCATTAACAATCGGATGTATTCTCTCTCTCTCTCTTTCTCTTTCTCTTTCTCTTTCTCTCTCTCTCTCTCTCTCTCTCTCTCTCTCTCTCTTACATTAATGGAGATTTGAATGGATTCGTCATTTGGACTTGGGCTACATCCTGAAATTCAATTAGAACATTAACACAAATTGAAAAGACAGCAGGAGCGCTTCGGGACACAAGATGGAATATCTCAGTCCTGAACCAAGAAGCTGTTCTCCACATATGCCTGAAAATGTCTGTAGCACAAATTCAACCCCTTCATCTAATCACTGGTGTTTTATATCACATGATCCAGGGTCAGCTCAGTAAATTATCTGCCACTCGATATGAGAAAAGCCCTCTGCAACAAAATTGCATGCTGGATCAGTCTGAATCCAGCGGATGTTTGGAACATAACCAGTGTAGAAGAATTATGATGTTCTAATTTACATTCTGACCTACATTGTGTTTCTGACTATGAAAATGTCCAATGGGGGCAGATGTCCAAGATTTGTTCAGTAAGCGGTATTTTAGATTTGTTCTGTGGGTGGTGTTGAGGGGTGTTGAGGGGGCAGATGTCCAGGATGTGTTCAGTAAGTGCTATTTTAGATTTGTTCTGTGCGTGGTGTTGAGGGGTGTTGAGGGGGCAGATGTCCAAGATTTGTTCAGTAAGCGGTATTTTAGATTTGTTCTGTGGGTGGTGTTGAGGGGTGTTGAGGGGGCAGATGTCCAGGATGTGTTCAGTAAGTGCTATTTTAGATTTGTTCTGTGCGTGGTGTTGAGGGGTGTTGAGGGGGCAGATGTCCAGGATGTGTTCAGTAATTGCTATTTTAGATTTGTTCTGTGGGTGGTGTTGAGGGGTGTTGAGGGGGCAGATGTCCAGGATGTGTTCAGTAATTGCTATTTTAGATTTGTTCTGTGGGTGGTGTTGAGGGGGCAGATGTCCAGGATGTGTTCAGTAAGTGCTATTTTAGATTTGTTCTGTGCGTGGTGTTGAGGGGTGTTGAGGGGGCAGATGTCCAGGATGTGTTTAGTAATTGCTATTTTAGATTTGTTCTGTGTGTGGTGTTGAGGGGGCAGATGTCCAGGATGTGTTCAGTAAGTGCTATTTTAGATTTGTTCTGTGTGTGGTGTTGAGGGGTGTTGAGGGGGCAGATGTCCAGGATGTGTTTAGTAATTGCTATTTTAGATTTGTTCTGTGGGTGGTGTTGAGGGGGCAGATGTCCAGGATGTGTTTAGTAATTGCTATTTTAGATTTGTTCTGTGGGTGGTGTTGAGGGGTGTTGAGGGGGCAGATGTCCAGGATGTGTTCAGTAATTGCTATTTTAGATTTGTTCTGTGTGTGGTGTAGAGGGGGCAGATGTCCAGGATGTGTTCAGTAAGTGCTATTTTAGATTTGTTCTGTGGGTGGTGTTGAGGGGTGTTGAGGGGGCAGATGTCCAGGATGTGTTTAGTAATTGCTATTTTAGATTTGTTCTGTGGGTGGTGTTGAGGGGGCAGATGTCCAGGATGTGTTTAGTAATTGCTATTTTAGATTTGTTCTGTGGGTGGTGTTGAGGGGTGTTGAGGGGGCAGATGTCCAGGATGTGTTCAGTAATTGCTATTTTAGATTTGTTCTGTGGGTGGTGTTGAGGGGGCAGATGTCCAGGATGTGTTCAGTAAGTGCTATTTTAGATTTGTTCTGTGGGTGGTGTTGAGGGGGTTTTGGGGGGGGGGGTTTTGGGGGGGTTTTTTTTTTTTTTTTTTTTTTTTTTGTGTGGGGGGGGGGGGGGGGGGGGGGGGGGGGGGGGGGGTTTTTTTTTTTTTTTTTTTTTTTTTTTTTTTTTTTTTTTTTTTTGGGGGGTGGTTTTTTTGGTTTTTTTTTTTTTTTTTTTTTTTTTTTTTTTTTTTTTTTTTTTTTTTTTTTTTTTTTTTTTTTTTTTTTTTTTTTTTTTTTTTTTTTTTTGATGGGTGGTGTTGAGGGGGCAGATGTCCAGGATGTGTTCAGTAAGTGCTATTTTAGATTTGTTCTGTGGGTGGTGTTGAGGGGTGTTGAGGGGGCAGATGTCCAGGATGTGTTCAGTAATTGCTATTTTAGATTTTTGGGTGTTTTGTTCTGTGGGTGGTGTTGAGGGGGCAGATGTCCAGGATGTGTTCAGTAAGTGCTATTTTAGATTTGTTCTGTGTGTGGTGTTGAGGGGTGTTGAGGGGGCAGATGTCCAGGATGTGTTCAGTAAGTGCTATTTTAGACTTGTTCTGTGGGTGGTGTTGAGGGGTGTTGAGGGGGCAGATGTCCAGGATGTGTTCAGTAATTGCTATTTTAGATTTGTTCTGTGTGTGGTGTAGAGGGGGCAGATGTCCAGGATGTGTTCAGTAAGTGCTATTTTAGATTTGTTCTGTGGGTGGTGTTGAGGGGGCAGATGTCCAGGATGTGTTCAGTAAGTGCTATTTTAGATTTGTTCTGTGCGTGGTGTTGAGGGGTGTTGAGGGGGCAGATGTCCAGGATGTGTTCAGTAAGTGCTATTTTAGATTTGTTCTGTGGGTGGTGTTGAGGGGGCAGATGTCCAGGATGTGTTCAGTAAGTGCTATTTTAGATTTGTTCTGTGGGTGGTGTTGAGGGGGCAGATGTCCAGGATGTGTTCAGTAAGTGCTATTTTAGATTTGTTCTTTGTGGTGTGGTGTTGAGGGGGCAGATGTCCAGGATGTGTTCAGTAAGTGCTATTTTAGATTTGTTCTGTGGGTGGTGTTGAGGGGGCAGATGTCCAGGATGTGTTCAGTAAGTGCTATTTTAGATTTGTTCTGTGCGTGGTGTTTTGTGTGTGTGATGAAAACGGTGTTCAGAAGTTCTTTAAGCAGTGTTTAGGTTTTGAAATTTGAAATGATAATGTACGTTCCTAAGATAAGTATGCTGGTTTCCAAGATCTTTAAAGCATCACTACACAGATGGCTTTCTAAAACGCTGTTAGTGGAGTTTTAATGGGTTCTCCTGTGACATCAGGCTGTAAAACCCTTTTTGGTGTTAATTGAGTCTTTATTTTGAGGACTGATGTGTGGGGACAGGAGGTGTTTGTATCCTCACAGTTTGATGAAACACAGCTAACCCTGTGTCACTGCTTCTGCTAAGTGACTGTATTACCCATAATGTCCATTAATAACATGTGTAAGCCACAATAAGAGAACAGAAGAAAAACAGAACTCAAATGGGCCCCTTAAACTCCTCTTATAAACACACACAAACACACCACTGCGTGCTACATAAACCCACTGCATTTGCATAGCAGCATGATCAAACTACAGCAAATCACTAAACGTTTGTGAGTTAGAATCAAGAGTTCTTTATCTTCAGCTTGGTAATTGTATTGGTGTTGTGACATTGTCTTGGCACACCTGAAATATTTCATGTTTCATTCAACACTGACAGTTAAATACATTTCTCAGTTTCTCTTTGTGTGATTCAGTGACAATTATTCAGTTATTGTTTTTATTAAAAAATGAATGTTTCTATTACCGATACTAAAGGCTTGAATAATTACATTTGCTTGTTCATGTAAAGACAGGTGTGTACTGTTTTATT
>JAZGTH010000005.1:13595000-13695000 GCA_036877525.1 Chromobotia macracanthus
AAAATTAGTGCATGTTCTGTTGCCCAGCAACACACCTGTTCACTGGATTAACTATTGATATTGGTTGTGCAATATTGGTTGTGCAATGAATAAAAAAGGAGCTAAATATAACGTTTAACTGATACCGAGTGAAGAATCTCACTTGAAATTCAAGGTGAGAATATGTCAGTGTTGAACAACACAAAACAGCTCCATCACCCACAGAAGAGCTTGTATACTGCAGAAAGCCTGATTCCCGGCTGAGGTCGTTTGTAATGTATTTGGTTGTGTTGTGTTTTAGTGGGATCCAGACGTTTGACCATCAGCATATAAAGCATATAGACCTTTCTCATTCCCTACACATGAATCATCTGAGAGTTTTCTGTGACGGTTTAATCGATTTGCTCTGATATGTACTCGCAAAGGCCGCAGCATCAGCTGGAGGTGTATGGATTCAACCTTGTGTCACAGAAACAGGTTTGAGTTTAGTTATAGGCCTTGTTAACCTGTTCATTGAAATGGCCTTGTACAGTTTACATTGATGTCATTTATAATTTATAAACGTTATAACTTTTTTTTTACCTGGCATGGGGGTGGTAACCATGGTAACCAACTTTTCAGCAAGGATAGGTATGGGTTTTTTACTTTTAAAGATCTTTGTCTGTGGCTGTAGAACTGATTTTTCCCTGCGGTCAATAGAACCTCTGTGTGTACGATGAATCTCAGCTCTTTCTGCGCTGCTGTAGTTTATTCTGTCTGGGCAGAAAACTAGACACAGGGAATAGGGCTCGTCTCTGTGCGGTTATAATTACGTCTCGCCGTCCGCATGTGGTGATCTCTCATGAGGACACAATGTAATTGGTTTCATCTCAGCTGCTGTGTTATAAACATTAGCTGTCATAAAATATCTGTGTTTTGTACCCTGTGTTAGAGGCATTGATCAAGCTGAGAAACTGCATGTATGGTTCTTTAATAGAGTGAATACATTAAAATTTCATCTCTGTTGTGCGCAAATGTGTGTTCTGCTGTATTTCCTCTTACATCTGTTTATATGCTCATGTGTGTCACTGAACGCTTCATGTGACATCATTATATGTGTGTGTGTGGTGTGTGCTCCTTTTCTCCTTTTGTTTATATGCTTATGTCTCTTTCTCTCTGTCTCTCACTTCCCTTTTTCCTGCTCATATTGTTATCCTGTGATTTTGATTTGTTTTGAGTGTAACTGCCATCCATTATGTAATGAAGAAGTCTTTGATGCCTTTCCTAATTGGTCACACACAGTCATGCATACTTAGCCAGAGATTGTGTTTTCTCTCCTTCTGAGAGAGAGAGAGAGAGAGAGAGAGAGAGAGAGAGAGAGAGAAGGCAGCATTCTCTCTGGAACAGTGATCAAAAAAGAAGCTGTATGAGAGCACATTACAGATTCATTGTGTGCTCAGTAATTCAGTCTGACACAGGCCTGCGTTCTGTTCAGAATGATACACAACCTACTATTTGTGATAGAAAGTAGCATTGAAGCAGTGAAATACGCAGATAAGATGTTTACTGAAAACAAAAACACAAAGTAGTATGTAATTAAAGTGAAGTATTTATTCACGAGCTAATTGGATCACACCAAGTAATTAATCAAACCATGTTGATCAGACTAACAGAAGTTAAAATAACTTTTATGTGAAGTTGGCTTAAATTCAGACTTAAGCATATTTATATCTGAGATGTTGCCTGGACACCAGTAGCTGAATTAGAAGTTTCTAAGATGCAGTGGTGATGTAGGAGGGTGTAACAGACATGTCAACACATCAGTGAGGTTTTCCAGTAAATATTTCCAGAGAACGGGGCAAAAACAATCATTTAAGGGGGCATCATGGGGTCCCCACAACGCCAGGGAGATGGTGCATGGAAATGTTTTTTTCAAGGGATGTGGTTACAGTCTTGCTATACATCAAACAATGTGTAAACAGTGGGAAGTTTTGGACCCCACAAAGATCCATAACAGATTCATTGTGTCTGTCATTTACTTCCTCAGATTTAAAAATATCTCTGATTATGCTTTGATAGATGAGCATCATGAGTCAAGTGGTGACCTAGTTAGAGTTAACATGGTCTCATTAAATTGCGGCTAAATGATTTGGATAAGCTGAAAAGAATAAGAGACAGAACACATTGTGTCAAAGGACAGAATGTTCCAAGATCTCAGCTGCATCAGTCTCTGTTCTGAGTCTTGACCTTTCAGAAGAGAATCAGTCCTGCCTTTTAAAACGAATCTCAGCACTCAATACACACATTATACAATTAAATACCAGCATTTCATACACACTGCAGAACCTTGCAGAACAGCTGAATAAATCATAGCAATTGAAGAGGCAATATTTAGACACAAGCATAAAACATTCATGCAGATATGTTTTCACAAGCCATGCTCATTCATCATTTATTGAACATTATTCAGCAGTTAGTGTTGGTTCTTGAATCTTATTGGTTAAGAAGCTGTGGATGAATACTGGAGGTGTTGTATAAAAGCAATATTACATTCACTCTGCCCAGCCTCTCGTGAGCCTATTTGAGCCATATATATACATATAATATATATGGCTCAAATAGGCTCAGACTTCAGATCTGAATCTATAACAGCATGATTGTAATATATGGCTTCCGCACAGCTGCTCATTCACAGATGCTGTCACTTCCACACAGCTGCTCATTCACACAAACTCTCTACTGCCCTCACGGCTTCATCCTGCACAATCTGGAAACCCACCAGTGTGGCTCTGAGGCTGCAATTAGGAGATGAGTGAAGACCTGGCAACCAGAGTCTTATTTTCACTCGTATCTACCATTAGACACACACACAGTGTACATAGTGTACACAGTGTTTATACATTTGCTTATAAGTTTCAACTCAACAATTCAAAATGACCCAACACAAAAAGCTAAAAGCGCATTTTGGGCAGTAATAAATATACAGTATACTGTTGGGCATGCGGTCTACTATTGTTTGTATTACTGCAATAACCCTCTGAAGTCGGTGAGTTGCTGTGCTTTTATTACAGTAACTGTGTTGCGTCATGCCCAAGATGTCTCTTTTATGTTTTCCCTGGTAAAATCACATAAAGCCCGGCCTCTCGTGGCTCTTTGCTTTCATATCCACAGCAGAAACATGTTTCCCTCAATCCAGTGTAACGCCGGAGGGTTTTAATCTGCTCTCTCATCTCACTCACAGACTCTCTGCACTGTGACACCATCAGTCCAGACATTAAAACTACATGTAACAGCCTGACACACTCAACTGCACTGATGGCTTTCAGCCCAAAATGTTACTGCTCTGTTTCTGCTCTGTCAAAACTCATGGTTATGATGGAATATCAAAAACAATATCACACAAGCAAGAGTGTGTTAGAGGACATCACAGAGGAGCACACAACAGAAATATAGCATGAAAGCCAAACCTTTGAAAGAAAGAAAGACATAAGAGAGAGTTTGAATATGAGGGAGTATTTCTGGAGGAGGTAGGAAAAGTAAAAGATGGGAAGGAAAAATTGGTGTTGGAGTGAGAATAAGAATGAGTGAGAGAGCAGTAAGGTATGAGAGAGAGAGAATGAGTAAAAGTAGAGCAAGAGAAAGGAAGAGAGTGTGTTATGTAGAGCAGAACCTACAAATGAAAAGGAGATTCCAGAAAGATGAATCCAGATCCAAATCCCAGAAGATCCTTAAATGATATGTTCTCTCCTGTTTTAAATAATGTTCTCTCCTGTTTTAAATAATGTTCTCTCCTGTTGTAAATATGTTCTCTCCTGTTTTAAATGATGTTCTCTCCTGTTTTAAATGATGTTCTCTCCTGTTTTAAATAATGTTCTCTCCTGTTTTAAATGATGTTCTCTCCTGTTGTAAATATGTTCTCTCCTGTTTTAAATGATGTTCTCTCCTGTTTTAAATGATGTTCTCTCCTGTTGTAAATATGTTCTCTCCTGTTTTAAATGATGTTCTCTCCTGTTTTAAATAATGTTCTCTCCTGTTGTAAATATGTTCTCTCCTGTTTTAAATAATGTTCTCTCCTGTTGTAAATATGTTCTCTCCTGTTTTAAATGATGTTCTCTCCTGTTTTAAATGATGTTCTCTCCTGTTTTAAATGATGTTCTCTCCTGTTTTAAATAATGTTCTCTCCTGTTGTAAATGATATGTTCTCTCCTGTTTTAAATGATGTTCTCTCCTGTTTTAAATAATGTTCTCTCCTGTTGTAAATGTGTTCTCTCCTGTTTTAAATGATGTTCTCTCCTGTTTTAAATGATGTTCTCTCCTGTTTTAAATGATATGTTCTCTCCTGTTTTAAATAATGTTCTCTCCTGTTTTCCTCAGCAGATCTAATAACTGTATTGCTCAGAATAACATGTTTCGCAGGGATATTGAGTCTGATGAAGGATAAAAGCAGGAGGTGAAGTGACCAGTGAGCAAAAATAAACATGAAACATTCTAGATCATTAGGAAACTGTATGAGGAGCACATGACTCTAGAGTGAGAGGCAGCACACAGCTACTGCTACTGACTGACTCCCTACATGAGATGAGAGAGATTGGGAATCTCGTCAGGCGTGAATAATGTGTGTGTGTGTGTTGTGAGGGTTTGAATGATGCTGACAGGGTGGTTGGTCTCATTATGATCTTGTGAGATGTTTGGTTTTCCTCAGATGCAGCTGCAGCATCTTTTAATCACTATGGTCAAGCAGGACACAGTCAGATCCTGTGACTGTCTGAGGAAGATATGTGTCACCTGTCATCAGTAGCTGGAGATTTGTAGGGGCGGCTGGGATGTTTTTACTGCGTGTGATATTCAGGAGTTTCATTTATAAAATGTTGTCTAGAAACTGTCCTACATTTCATCTGAGATCAGCACATGAGTGTGTGTGCATGTGATTCAGAGGAAACAAGTGTACCGCTCTCTTCCTGATGTGAAAGGTTTTCAGAATGTAGTGTGGTCAGCTGTAGGATTGTCTTCTGGGTTTATTATCAGAAATTCTGTATGAAGATGTCAGATGAATTAATAATGATTTTACAGTGGTAACTTTGACTGTAGTATGTATAATTTTTCATCTGAAACCATAGTTACTGTGGAAATGTTTTGTAAAGGATATGTTACCCCAGCAGGCGAAAAACACTGACAGATTTATAGTTTCACTTTAATTTGTTTCGAATGCCCCAGTTTTAAAACGTTTAACATGTTTTATATATATTTACTCTCATGTTTTAAATCCATCTGTAACACATATATAATGACATCACCTGGACACACAACTTTGAGTTTCTGTGTTTTTGTTGTGGGCTCTGCTGGGGTTCATCTCTGTTAACACACACAGTTGTCTTTAGGAGCTCATAGTCTATCTGTGTGACCATGTGTTACAACTCCAAAAATGTGTGAAAATATTTCAATCTCTCAGGCCAAACATGGGCAGCATTAACAAACACAAACGCTCTAATGAGCTCAGTCCAAACCAGCTGCTGACACACACACACACACACACACACACTCACACACACACACACACACACACACACACACACACACACACACACACACACACACACACACACACACACACACACACACACACTCTGTGTGTGTCAGAACTGTCACCCTGCACTTGTAGAGGATTCACAGCAGACAGGAAGGATCTATTTTTAACTCTACTTCTTCCATGACAGTTTTTACCCTGTTGTTTGTGTTAGAAATAGTGTTTCTGTTTTATGAGTTTAGATTTTATTCCTTTTTCTGTATATCTATTAAATGTTAAGAGTCTCTATTATTAAATTCAAACAGGGGTAAGTGTTTTTTAATCTCTTTACCTGATTTACAAGATACCTTTGTAATAACTTTCTACCACTCGTTTTTGATCAGAGACCTCAGAGACCTTCTCTATCCATTAACTGGGATAAGAGTGGCAAGTATTTGAACATCAAAAAAAGCTACACACGTTACAGTGAAGTTCAGGTTGAGGTTTTGGGGCTGTTGGGTCAGAGTTATGTGCTGTTTAGGCTGGGAGTCCAGAAGAGGGGTCTGTGGTTCAACACCCTGTCAGCTTCATTCCACAGTAAGACCTGATCTGAGAACTGCACTCCTGTTAGAATAAAAAGATAAACCCCTAAATAATCCACTTCTACACCAACACCACACATATGATGTTTGTTTATCATATCACCTTCCAAAAAGCATCAAATAATAACTCCAGAAACCAAAGAAAGACAAAAACAGCATAAAAGAGATTGTTTAGTCAAAAAGAGATTATTTAGTCGAGTTTTGAGTATGTTTTGGTCTGCAGCTGTTTTCAGCAGCATTCCTATGATTTAACAGGCTCATATGAAGTGATGAGATGGGAGGGAGGGAGAGAGAGAGAGAATTCAGAAAGAAAACTTGTGAAATGAGTAAGAACATGACACTCCTGACAGTAAGAAATATCTCTGAGAGTGAGACAGAGGTGTCAGATGGAGCTGATGAGCTGGTTTTGGAGGTGCCGGTGGAGGAGAAAATGTGATACAGTGATAATTCAGGACTGTCAGGATTTCCTAAATCTGTGTGTGTGTGCATGTGTGTCTACACTTGGACCCAGAAGTGAGGGAAACCTGACAAAATATTCCCTGGGATGTTTTCATTTGTCAAAATTCTATTGTTATTTAACTATTATTAATAATGTGGTTGGGTTAACATTAGTTTATATTCATTATAGTTAGTTGTATAGGTCTATGGTACATGCACATGTAATTAAGTAAATGAGAGTTGGGCTCATTAGCGGAGAGGTTTGAGTTTAAACCTGTAAGTACAGACAAACTCACATTCCTGAGAAGATAAAAATAGAGAGATAGAGAGAGGATGGAGAGATAACTGTGAAAAAAGTTGAAGGATAGAACAGGCATGAGGGAATATTAACTGCAACTACCTGTTGATGAAGAGAAATTCATTTCCAGAGAGAACGAGCAGACAGAAATGTCAGTGTTTCGTTTTTTTAAATGTCTTCAGATATATTTGGTGTTCACACACACGTTTTTTTAAAAGAGATTGATCACGGTCAGCACGACCATTTGTGTGTGTGAAGATGGTGAGCTGTTTTCAATGATTAAACTGCCTCTCAAAAACTTCAACAAACAAAGAGAGAGAGAGAGAGAGAGAGAGTGTGCAGGATCTAGATCTGACTGATGCCTGCTGTAGTTCAAGCAGTAAAACATTGTTCTGGTAACAACGTCACAGGTTTAATTCACATAGCTGGATATAAATATCTGCCAAATGTGATATTTATTCAAACAAATAACGGATGAAATCATAACAAATGCTAAAACAAGCCCAGCTGACCTCTTGCCCTTGCCCTGTGATGAAGACAAGCTCATTTCTCATCTTCAGATGAGGACACACACAGCTTTAGTCTTCATCAGGAGATCCTTCACAGCTGATCTGCAGATGAATCATTAAACCATGCATGAATCACAGCGCAGTCAAACGCTGCCTTTCAGCCATTCATTCTCCTGCATTACTGCTACATTAATGCATCTCTGTAAGAATTCATCTGTTGTCCTCAGATGTTGTTTTGCTGCAGATGGTGTGTGTTTAATGGGAAGAGAGTGTGTGTAAAATCAATATGTGTATGTTTTGTTTTGCACATTATTAACAAAAATTTTCATTTTGATCAACATTTTAGTCACAGTTACACAATAAAATACTGAATAGTAGTTAATAAAGTAATTAAAATTCAGGTTGTGTGTATAGCAGGACATGTGCTGCCACAACCCTGCAGTAATGAACTAATTAAGAGAAGAGCCATATGTTCATCCTTATAGTTCTAGAATCAGTGCACATAATGAAATGAAATGCCACATTTCACCCAACACACACACACAGTCACAGTCTGTTTAGGGGTGTGTGTGTGTGTGTGTGTGTTTAACACATTCTCTTGATCAAATGTCAACTGTGGTGTGTTGTCATTTTCAAGTGTCTCTCACAGCTGATGAGGTAATGACACTAACCCTCACACACACTCACACACTCTGTCAGTTTGAACCTTTCATCAGAAGTTCACTTTCACATCCTTCACTATCAACCTACACAAACACACACCGTATATCCTACACTTCCAACAGAAACAAACACAAACAACCCACAGCACACACACACACACCTCTGTGCACATGGTCAGTGTACAGTAATACTCTCAGGAGGAGAGAGAGTCAATCTTTCCAGTTTACTGTTACGTCTGGAGAGAGTGAGAGAGAGTTAGACAGAGTCTATATACTGCAGACAGACAGACAGATTACCACGCACGTACAGTAATACCAGTACATTTTGACCTTGTGGGCACATTGTTAGGTTAGGTTAGGGTTAGGTTTAGGGGTAGAGTTAGTGCAGAGGATAGAACATACAGTTTGTACAGTATAAAACTTTAAAAAAAAAAGTGTTACATCCCCATAAAACCCAACTTGTGTGTGTGTGAGAGAGAGAAGCTTCACACAGATGAATTAGCACATCAGACGTGTTTCTCCTCTTCAGCCCTTCTGCTCTTCCTCCTCCAGCAAGAGTCCATCCCTCCTTCCACAGGCTGTGATGGAGAAGTGCCACTGAAAATATTCTCTGTTCTCAATGTGTCACAAGCCTTTCAATTTCTTTTCAAAAACACTCCTACACACAATATCATCAAAGGTGCACTTTTCATTTCAAAGCTCTCTCTCTCTCTCTGTCTCTCTCTCTATTTCTCTCTCTATTTCTCTCTCTGTCTCTCTCTGTCTCTCTCTCTCTCTGTCTCTCTCTCTATTTCTCTCTCTGTCTCTCTCTCTCTCTATTTCTCTCTCTATTTCTCTCTCTCTCTCTCTCAGCCATGTTTTGCTGTTCATTTGACTAATCACAGGGGATACATTTTCATCAAAGAAAATCTTTCAACATTCAGCGCTGTTGAACTGTTAAATTGATCCAAATGTTTGTTGATGTATATGATAAATATGGTAACCCAGTTAACAAAAAAGTTCTAGGAACGTCCATTTTTAGATGGTATTACTATTAATGCTTGGTTATAAAAATGGTATTTAAACTTTAATTCTGTAACTTTTTAAATCTGCTTCACTAACTACTAAAGAATATATATGGAATATATTGTTCAAAAAGTTCTACTAATGTTACTACAAGAACGTTTTTGATCACTTTGAGAGAACTTTCAGAGAACATTAGTCAACATTCTGAGAAGGATTTCTGTTAGCTGGGAATGCCCTGAGCGGTATTGAATGTATTGGTCGGTGGGACTGTTTTAAATGGATGTAGGCCAGTGACTCCGGTTTCCTGAGAAAAGCCCTCAGTCAGATTCTGGAGCTCACAGTCAGACGTCTGCAAAGTCTTTACTACAGGTTTCCTGAAAGTTAACAGAAAATGTCTGTTTGATTCATTTTGTCAATTTAAAACACTATCATTCCTGTTTTAGAGCGGCAAACGTGATTGTTTTTCACTGTTTCTGGCTAAAACAAATCAGATTGTCACAGGATGGTTGACGTCACAAATGAAAATGGGATCATGAGTATTTTTAAATTTTTGAAAAACATTGGTTACTTTACAGATCAAAATAAAAAATATTACATTTTATTAAGACTAACTAGTAATAGTATATTAAATATCAAAGTATATTAAATTTTAGTATATTAAATATGAAACATAAATGTACTCTGTATTTAAAATATTTTGATCATTCATCAAGTTTATATTGACAGTTAGCTGTTCGTTTTTTAGCTCTTTGAATTGTGTGGTTGAGGCTCTTGTTTTGTACCTGATGGTTATGAACTGTATCTTCAGGTTTCACATTGTAACATCAAAGTCCATCAAAATAAAACCTGGACATATTGATACTGAGATGTCGGAGATGATGGAGAAATCAACTCATCCAAGAGTCGTTTAGCTTTACATGTGCACGTAAAAATCTGCTCCACCTGCATGTCCTAGTTGTGTTATACCATGAGTGATAGACTCACACACACGACCCCTGCTGCATATCTACAGATATAACAGCAGCCTTATCAGAAGATATATAGCTGATTATATTCAGATATATATTTATCAGATATAAAGAACACTACTGGCATCAATTAACATTTATTTTTTAAATAATACAATAAATATACGACAGAGGAACACGGGCTTAGCAGAGTGTTACAACAATCATCGCTTTCACTCCATCTGACATGGACAGTTTTCACGGACCTGCTGCTGAGGAAAATGTGGCTGGAATCACATCAGACTGTGAGAAGAAACATCAGAAGAAAAGCTTAACAAATTCATGCATACAGAAAAGTTTTAATGCTCCAAAAGACATACAAGGCTGGTGGACACAGAACACTCCAATTTATTGACACAAAACCTCCTATCTGCTCATACACAGGTCTGACAACAGCTCAAAACAAACAAACATTACAAAGACAAAAACAAAACAGACTAAACTTTATTGGCAGCATTACTGCTGGTTTTGAAATGTACAGAAAAATTCGTTTTTTTTTGTTTTGTATTGACAGAAACGTGTCAAAACTGGATATTCCATCTGTATTTCTTTCGTCTTTAAAGAAAAAGTTCAAGTCATGTTTAAAACAGAACAGCAAGATTTTGCAGTAGCAGGTCTAGTGGTCCAAAGCTGGAACAAGTACATGAAGGAATCTTCTAGTGGCTAAAGATGCAGAAACACAAGCTGAAGGACTACCAGGATTCAGTGAACAGACCTCCCCAAAAGAAATATGGCTGAAGAAATATGTGTGCACAAATGCCATGCAAACGTACCTAGCAGAAAAGCATAATGTACAACAGACACGAATGACTGCACAAGAAAATGTGATTCTCAATTCATATCTCTTAAATTAAGAACTAGAACTGAGACGTATCTTCAGAAGAAAAGCTGAAACTGCCAGGAAAATGAATAAACTGTTGATTCTTTGCACAAGCAAATCCTCAAGAATTCACAGAACCCTCCAAAAATATGAAAAGGTCCCAAACAAAATTTCCAGAGCTGTTTTAACTGTTAAGTGTGAGGTGAAAAGCTGCGTTCCATTGCACTGACTTCCACACAGGAAAAATTCAAGCTCTTGGTTGTGTTGTAAGTAAACTAGGATAACACTTTACATTACATCACACAATATGTTATTATAAGTCATTAAAATAGCAAAAACAGTAAGCAACTGAGTATAACCATTTCAAATAGTCACACAGCACGAGTTACCAAAGAGTTGCTCTGTAGCTCCTAATGGAAGCAGTAACAGAAACATTTTAATGTAAAGTGTTGCCCGAAGGACCATAAAAAACACATTGACTCTGTAACACTAGTTACAATCAGTCTAAATGGACAATGTCAAATGCAACAAATGAGAAAACATTGTCGTCTATGAATGAATATGATTTTATGACATGCTTAGAAATACACCCCAACCAGCCAGGACTTTAAGACACAGAATTGCTTGAATCAAGAAACAGGAAAGGAATATATTTGTAGCACCACAGACAGAAGGAAATAGCACCTAGTTTACTGATGTTGTGTTTTCTCAGTGTGACATCTCGTGTGTGACTCTCCCACGACCCCCACAAGACATTCAACATCAGAGTTTGCAAATTACTGCTGACATTATGGCTGTGTATCTTACTTTTATTGTCATTTTGTAGTTTAAATTACAAAAGACGCTGTTCACATCGGCAAAAAAAATTGTTGCACTTGCTTTGTCCTCTGATCATTTATTTTGTTGTTTTCCTCAGACTCGTGGGAAATATCTGCCGGCTCATCTTTAATTTGGGTTAATTGGTTTTCAGATATTTTATATATTTTTATTTTGTCCAGTATCCAGCAGCTCTGTGCTTATCGATCAATGGGTTCACATGCATGTTTTGAAGCCAGAGCTGAAAAAAACACTGCCAGAAAACATATACAGAAAGTACTTACAAACATAGAAGAATTATTTATATATATTTATATATAAAATCACCATTCCAGGCAATGGCAGTATGCACAAAAAACAGAACCCAAGTAAACACAAAATTTCTCATAAGAGAAACACGGAGCATTACATGAGTCTGTGAACAGATCTCCTCGCGTCAGGAAATGATGGATTTACTCTGTCTATACAGCCTGTAGGAGGGGCATCACGGGGGCAGGGTGAAGAGTCAGACAGGTGTAAAGTGGGCGGGGCCTGGAGAACCATAAGCGATGACTCCATCCAGTTTCAAAACTTGCATGTGATGAAGGGGGTACACTGAGGTTAATAAGGTTGCTCTTTTATAATAACCCATTGTTTAGACATCCATTCTTCAATTTTTTAAATCCTTATTTTGATATTTGGTGGCTTTTTTGAAAACACAAAACTTTACAGATAAGTTGTCCTATTTCTTGTGTTTGGTTTCAGAGAAAATGAGTATGTTTATTTTGTGTGTGCTCGGTGAGCAGTCTTAGCCGATGAAACAGGCCGGTCCGACCTCGAAGCCGAACTTCTGTGTCGCTCCGCCAAAATCGTTGAACATAATGTCAACAAACGGTACCTGCTCCACTTTGGGCGTGTTGATCTCAAGAATAGTCTTTTCATAGCCCTTTTTCAACTACAAGAGGTGAAAAAAAACAGACAGACAGAAAAACTGTAAATTGATGATAAATTGAACACAAGAAAAGCATGAAGAAATCATTTAACTCAATGCAAATTTTTTGATATTACAGATATCAGGTTACACTTTTAAAGGACTACATTTCCCATCAGCCCAGGCACTTACCGCACAGCCGTCCACAATGGCTCTGATGTATGGGTTGTTGTCGTATGACATCTCCTCGTCATTGGAGCCCAGGAAGCGGATGGCTTTATCGTACGAGTCCAGATCCTGGTCGTGCCAGGCCACAGACTGGTAACAGTTGTAGGTGAGGTTCTGCCGCGCTGTAGCGCTGAGCAAACGCAGGAAGGTCATCTGAACAACGCCGATCGGGTTACCCTCCGCATCCACATATGAGAGCTACATCCACAAACAGAGAGCAGTCTGATCTAAATAACAGCTAGAAAAACGCCACCCCTAGAGACTGCTGAAAACTACACATCACACCCCTTTGTTCTCGTTCATCACTGATTCAGTGATGTCTCGTTACTGTATTAAAAATGTTAAAATTAAATATAGTACAACAATTACTACCATGCTGTACAGTTATAGTTTTAATAACATGTTTCTTTGCAGAAATAAAAAAAGAAATGTGTTTGAATTACAATAGGACACTGTGGACATTTAATTGTCATGAAAAGAAAAAACATTGTGCTCAAAAATTGGCTTCATTTTCTTTATGATAAAGGTAATTGGTTATTTTTGCTTCTGAAACTTCTGTCTTTCTGGTAGCTAAGCCACATTCTTTTACCCATAATGCACCTGTAGAGTGGCAGCGTTTGTTGTAAATTGTGCATCGCTGTTTGATTGTGTTTGCATATATATTTGTCTATAAGTGTCTATATTTGTGTCTGTGATTGTCTGTGTGTTAAACTCTTTACCCAAATCAGATCTGTTCTGCATATTACAAAACACATTCACACTCATTCAACTTTCAGAGATTTCACTGAGAAAAACTTTACTAATGTATTCAAATCAGTTTTACTGTTTTATATGCAAATTCCTCTTGTGGTGTGATGCAACATTTGCATTACCAAAAATATGCAAATGTTTTGTTTTCATTCTTTGATATACCAACCCATGTTCAGAAGAAAACTCCATCTCCTCTGATCCATACACACACATATCTGACTGACTGAGAGAGTGAAGCACATGCAGCATACAAGCCACACACACACACACACACTTTATATACTTACGAGTAGAGCTCCGTCACTCACTCATATGCACTGATCTTGTCTGCATGCAGAACTATACACACAAACTTGTACACAAATACTTGTGAGGACCTTCAAGACAGACCTTAGTACCATTAATATACTACATATACATGCTATATGAATATAAATATCAAAATGTACCATGGTATATTCAAAAATATCATCTGACACTACTAAATCGTGGTATTACTATAATATATTTTGTACTGTGTAGTGAAGTCAGTTTTAGAATATTTTTATGAGGACATGGTCAGACATTTGACCCTCACAAGTACAGTGAATCAAGTTACACACATCCTTCTGCCCCACATATACACCCGCCCTGGACACTTTACCTCATGATTACAGCTGTATGTCAAAAGAGGCCGAACCCAAAGCTCAAAGTGAAATGACTGAGAGCAAACACAGATCACAGAAACTTTGTTCCAGACCTCAGTGAGCTGCCACACTGTCTACTGCCTCACTGACTCAATGAGCTGCCTCACTGACTCAATGAGCTGCTTCACTGACTACTGCCTCACTGACTCAATGAGCTGCCTCACTGCCTCGCTGCTTCATTGACTACTGCCTCACTGCCTTAATGATCTGCATCTGCCCACTGCCTCACTGCCTCACTGCCTATTGCCTATGTAGATACTTTCTAGGACAGCAACCTAACTGAAACAGAACCTCATTAAAGACTGATTTACTCTCTTCATGGTAATTAATTTGAATGACAATCAAATATTGAAATAGAACTATTTTCAATAATATTTTTGGTACTGAATATAAATATTTAAACTGGTATTTCTTTTAACTCCATTCGTCTTTTTATTAAACAATTTTATTAAACCACAATTCAGGCTGCATAATTTTCCTTCCTGCTGTTTTGAACAGCATTAGGAGCATACATACGATACTTAAAATAGTGTCTAGGTAGAAAGCTACCTAGGGTTTGGAACAGAACGAATGTGTGTGTCTAAAATCATGTGTTTATGGACTCAAACTTATAGGCACAGAAGGCGAGGCGGATTCCATCAGTCAGATTTTCCCATTGAAATCTCAGAAAATCTACCAATTTATGACATTTTATTGGTTCTATTTTAAGGTTGCATCTGTAAATGCTTTTGGTCTTGTTTCCTCAGCAACAAACTGACTGATGGCCTGGTCTACAGCCTTCAGATTACCCATAAGTCTGTGCAAACACTTTTTGCTGCTGTTCTGACGATCACCATGCTCTGGCACAAACACATCCAGGAAGCATGCAGAAGCTCAAGGCCTTCAAGGGGTTCAGACAGAACCCCTGAGATCCTCTGAACACTTGAACCACAGAGGATACGTGGAACCATAGAGCAGAACCTCAGGCCCGTTCTCTCATGCATTCCTACTTACCATTGACCCTCTCTTGTATCGACTATACCATGTGCCTGGACTGTCTTTGGGCCAGCGAGCCATTTTGCTCTGTAAAATAGGAGACCAGTTCAGGAGGAGGAGAAAGGGGCACTCTTACCAGTTTACCACGTTTAAATTCACTGAACCACGACCCTGGATTCTCCTTCACCCAAGAGGTGAGCCTGGCCTGAACACCACAACAGGAGAGAGAGAGTTAGAAAGAGTCCATATACTGAAGAGAGTCCATATACTGACGACAGACAGACAGAGAGAGAGAAACAGAAAGATAGGGACAAACAGATAGACAGACAGACAGACAGATCTTGTGCTGGTATAAACCTATGGGGCAACTGAAGTTAAGATTGTTATGTTTGTGTGAGAATCATCTGCTGAGTGATTCTCCATCAGTGAAACTATCAGAGAATCTTAATTAAATCTAAAACGGATATATTTATGGCATAATTATGGGTACGTTTTATACTGTCATTACAAATCGTGCAAATACATTACACTGTTGAACTGCACATAGAAATTCATTTTGTATATATATATTTATTTATTTGATTTAAAACCCTGGTTAAGCTCAGATCTGGAATCAGTCTGTTGGCCTGCAGTGTTTTGTTTAGCAGCTGTGAGAAGAATATTTCTTACCCCTTCACTCTTCTTATCAGGGAAGATGCAACTCTCCCCACCCGCTGTAAAATTACAGTACACTTTAAAAGAGTCTCGTGAACAGCCCTGGTTGGGATCGATCCAGTATTCACCTAAGAAACACAGACAGCAATAATATAATTATATATACAGTGCATGTTATTGGGCAAACATTTAAGAGCACGCCACAAAATATATTTTGCTGTTAAATGCATGAAATAGTCATACAATAGTGTGTTTGTGGAGAGAGAGAGAGAGAGAGACAGAGAGAGAGAGATATGCACCATCAGGGAAATCTGGGTGGCACAGCTGCAGGTCTTTGCAGGTGCGTGCAGGGTTATTGTGTGTGCCCAGCGGGTGTTTCATCTGCTCGATCTCCAGCTTGAGAGAGTTTAGAGAGCCGAAGATCTCCTCCATGCCGTCCTCATAGTCTTTGTAGCTGGCATCTACCGCTGCGTCGTCCATCATCTGGCTGGCGTCAATATTCCTCTTGGCCCGTTTTGGGCTGGACTGAATGGGCAGAGGGTGGATGACATCACCTGGTGGGCCCTGCAGAAGAAGACAACAGCACACATTGAGTGTACTCAGGGTAAACTTAAAAATGTGAGTAGCACTTGCCCCTGTACAACCTGTCAGGACAATGGTTTGGTGGTTGCTAAGGTGTTGCTAAGGTGTTCTGAGTAGCTGCCAAGGTGTTGCTAGAACTAAAACGGCCTGATTGATTAATCATCCAAGACAAAAATGCCACTCCAAATCCATCAATGTCACCTAATATTTTCCTGCCTTACTTTTCTCTGTCTCCACAAATAAAAGCAGCAAGACCAAATAAATATAAACTTGTAATAAACTCCTGTTGTTCCTGCAGTTATACATCTACACAATTAGAAACATACACAGACATTCACTGAAAAGTTCCTCTGAGACTCACGGCTCTTTTACTCAGCACATAAAAACAGAAACAAACCCACATTTAAAGGTTCGAAATATCAGTTTTTTTCAAGCAGGCCATAACCACAGAATCTTACAGCAGATTCACAGATTCACTGTACATCATAACAGACCTTCATTGTAGTTATGTAACAGATACTGCAGAATAATCCATTTAAAGATGTTCAGAATAACTCATTTATGTTTGCTATTGTTTGATTAATGGTTCTGTTGGTTCTATTACGTACTGGAGGTCCAGCAGATCCAGGCTGTCCAGGTTCTCCCTTTGGACCAGTCTGACCCTATAAGACAGAACCAGAACTGGGTTTGATTAAAGGTACAACAAAGATAGAACATGCATCAAAGTTGACTTAAGATCTACGAATCACTTACAGAAGATCCTTTAGCACCTTTAGGACCAGGAGGACCCTGAACAAACACACACACAGTGTCATCAATCACAATGATATAAATGACATAATACTGTACATTCTCCAATCAGAAAGCGTGTGTCACATGAGAAGCATTTCAAGTTCTGCAAATAACTATTTGCAGAACTTGAAATTATTCTCAACACAAAAAATGGTATAGAAAATGGTCTTTGGCATCGCTGTAAAAGTTTTCAGAGGAATGGAGATATGGTACCGGAAGTCCAGGAGGTCCGATTGGTCCAAGAGGTCCGGAGGGTCCTGAGATACCCTACAGAAGAGCGCACAGGAGAGAAGTTATGATGTCTGCTTTAAAGAAATCACTCAGTCTTCATGTGCTTTGTGTGTTTCATACAGTGTCTCCTTTAGGTCCGGATGTACCCTGTGGACCCGGCAGCCCTCGATCGCCCTTCTCGCCCTGTTCTCCTGGAGGTCCAATTAATCCGATGAGACCGGGGTGACCCTGAAAAATGACACGCTTATTAAATTCAACCATAATCAAAACATCATTCATACATCAATAACACCAGCCAGAGTACAATGACTCGTACATGAATTCATCCTCTGAACACATGAATTACTACATCAGCTCCAGAGTCTACAGAACAATCATCTTGAAACTGTGAACTGTGAAATCATTACAATCACAAAGCAACTAGATTTTCTCACCTTTTCACCTTTAACACCACCATCTCCCTTCAAACCAGGTAATCCAGGAGGACCCTGAGAGAGAGAGAAACAGAGAGACAGAGAGTGAGTGAGAGAGTGAGTGAGCATTGAAGAGTCTTTGAGTAATGTCAGGTGTCAGTACCATGGGTCCGGGTGGCCCATCCGGTCCAGGAGTACCAGGCAGGCCTTGCTCCCCCTAAAGAATCAAACAGAGACACTGATTCAGTTCATAAGAGAATCACAGCTGTACACTGTATGAGGTCTGATGTTTATTCTGGAGATTTTTGGGGTGAATCTCATAAAAACACGTCATATGATTACAATACAAACACTCAATGCACACTGTATTATTATGGTAAAGCATAAATTAAAAACAATATGACACATGATCATATAATATCATAAAATCATAAAATATTTTCAGATTATGAGAATGAAAATCAGGGTAAATCTTACTTTATTGTATTAAAAATTATTTTTGTGGTCCTGATTTTTTTGTTTTCTAACATCTAGCACAGAATCTGACATCAGGATCTGATCAACTCACCACTGGACCAGGAACCCCCCTGAGACCCTCAGGACCGGGCTTTCCAGGAGATCCCTGAGGGCCAACTGGACCTGTTTTACCAGCGGGTCCTTCCAGACCGGTTTCACCCTGATACAGAAAGACAGGTAAAATAACAAACACAGAATGTTACTACACACCCACTAAATCAGCCACACAACATAGAAGATCTTCAAACAGAACCTGAGTTCACATGTTTGTATGTTACCTTGGCACCTTTCTCTCCCTGTCTCCCTTCAGGTCCAGCAGGTCCAGGAGGTCCCTGAGGAGAGAAAACGACAGAGACAAAGTGAAGTAAGACTAGCTCAAATAAAGTTTTATCCATCTAAATCAAGTCTAGCTGTAAGTGTTACTCACTCTCTTTCCTGGAGGACCAGTGGGGCCAGTTTCACCAGTTGGTCCTGGAGAACCCTACAACAAACACGTAAACAAACAAACATCATTACAACAGCAGCAATCTGAAATAAAACACATAAATGTGTATAGTGGAAACAGGCGTGCTGATTGGTTGATTTAGAAGCACACTCACTGGCTGGCCAGGCTCTCCATCATCGCCCTTGTCACCAGTAGCCCCATCCAAACCCTGAGGGTGTGAGAAGGAAGTATGAGTGATGTCACTCCCTGCAAATAGCCATCCATCTATAGCTACCTCTTACATAGGGCCTTTCTTACTAAATTACACGTAATAAACATCACTGTACTAGACTTACAGATGGGCCGGGCTCTCCAGGAGGACCAGGGTCTCCAGGGAAACCACTTGGACCCTGAAGACCAAACCAAAGCATTAAAACCATTACACACAATAACACGGACACAAACTGTCTGAATTTCAGAATGGCTGGATGCTGCACTGACCAATCAGCATACAGAACAGTTTTAATATATTTAAAAGAAGATCAGAGTATTGAGTCTATATTAAACAGATGAACGTGATTAAACTCACAGGACTTCCTTTAGGACCATCATCTCCTGGTGGTCCTTTTGGACCAGGAGGCCCAGCAGCACCAGCAGGTCCAGCTTCTCCCTTCTCTCCTCTTTCTCCTCTTGGACCCTGACACACACACACACAGATGTACATTACATCATCATCTACTCAGAATACAGAATCTTCTGTATGTACTATAGTAGCTATAATACAAAACATCAGACATGTTCTGATTGGCATACATCGAGATTGTGATTATGCCACATCGAGCAGTGTTATTGGACAAATTACTTGTCAGTCAGGACACAATAAAATGTTATTGATGTTTTATAGTTTTGAAAGTGTGTGTTTGTTGGTGTGTTTTTGTCATACCGGAGGGCCAACATCTCCTTGAAGACCTGGTTCTCCTGATTCACCAGCGTCACCCTACAGAGAGAGAGAGAGAGAGAGATGGTGAAAGATGTGCTGGTAAACTAAAGTTTACACACACACTCTCTCTTTGTTTCCTCCACCAGTTCTAAATCTCTTAGAGAATGCAAACTCCCCTGCATACTGCATTTATATGGATAAACAAACACCAGCCTGACCCGGAGGAAAATCACAATATTAACCCTGACGCCTTTAAATCAGCATTATGACACTGACAAACACATAACACACACAGATTTTCTGAACAGTGTTGTGGGTGCTTGCCAGTGTGTTGCTATGCAGTTGCTAGTGTGTTCTGTGTAGTTGCTTACAAGCCGGAGTCCAAACAGCTCAGAATTTGTTTCTTAACCATAAGAATAAGCAAAAGCACCCAAAATCAGTCAGTGTGCAGTACTGAGGTAAATCTTCAGCAGACAGTTAACACCATCTCAAGCTTTTTTTGTCGCTGTCTCCTCCCTCTCTGTTCTCCTGGCTCATTTCTCTGAGCAGAACTCCTCTGTAAGTGACTGAAAGCAGCCATGCTTCTATGTATTCGAATTACAGACACAAGCCAACAAACACCTTATAGCTTTTCAAATCTGAACAGATTTCGAAGTTCCAGACATCACACGCCTGCCAGCTTTGTAAATGATAAAATCCTAAACTCACAGACATAAACACAGTGTAACTCTAGAGAAAAGCTTTACAATACAAGAATCTGATCTGAGCAGAGCAAAAACACACACGCATATCTATTAACACAGTCACACACACACACACAGAGGGAAGATTACCTTTCTCATCAGATCATTACTGACTGTCATGCTGTAATTAAAATGAAATTAAAGAGGCTTCAGTGCATGGCGGTGAGTCAATGAGATGCTGTACCTTCTCTCCCACTGCTCCTGGGTTTCCAATACCTCCTGGGGGCCCTTGAGTTCCGTCGGCTCCCTGGGGTCCAGAGGGGCCTCTGGGGCCAGGTGGGCCAGGGGGACCCTGAGATGAAGTGTATAAATATAATGAATGTGAATGAAGAATGGATCTGATTCCAGCTGTTTTATTTGACAGATGAATGTTTGATCATACCATCTGACCGACATCACCCGTCTCTCCCTTCTCACCAGGAGGTCCAGGCAAGCCCTGCACACAACCCAGAATAAACAGACTAAACAACACACACTCTGATTTCCACAAAACTGATCCAAACTACATTTAGAGCTGGTATGTAATCTGATTCACATTTTTGAAATGAACATCCAGGTAGATATGATGTGTCACGTATGTAATATCATCACTAATCTACTTGACTTCCCTCTTTCTCACAGAGTAAAATATGTGAAGATACATTTTCTGCTGACTGATGTGAGGACTATGATCATTCTGTGCAGTAAAAGTGAAGGTGTTTTTTAAACGTAAACGCTAAAAACAAATTTAAAAATGTGTCTCAAGACAGCTGCGTTCTCTTCCATTTGGTTGCATTTCATTCAGATCTTTGAACAAAAAGACACGTATGAATGCTTTGTAACAAAAACTGTGTCTGGTGGACATGAAATAAGCAAAATTATACAGGATTTTTCTGTAAGACAGACAAATTGATAATGTAAATATGTCGACTTTCTCTGTTCAAACCAAGGTAACACACTAAACCTTGAATTGTTGATGTCAGTGATAAATATTTCATGGATCATTTTGGATTCATGAATTCTGCAGGCGTGTCGTCTCACCTGAAGGCCAACAGGTCCAGGTGGTCCTGGGAAACCTCGTGCCCCTTCGTCTCCCTTCTGTCCGAACAGACCCTGCTGACCTCTGGGACCTGGCTCTCCATCTGCACCCTGATAAAGGAAGTGACATCACTCACAGTGTTTACAACACAGGAAGACATAAGAAACAGCACATCTCAGAATACTCACAGCAGGACCGGGCTGGCCTATGGGCCCCTGGGGGCCAGTTGGCCCTGGAGGACCCTGAAAACGACAAAAGGGATGCAACATAAAGGCACAACAGAGAAAAAAGCAAACATCACAAGTTAATCTCTCATTTTCATAACAAAGACAAAATGTATATTCATAAATGCACAGTGGGAAAACCAAACAACCAATGACTGTCAGTGGAGAATTATCTGAGACGAACACAAACAAAAGACGAAGCGTAACAGGCCTTCACTGAACAACTGAAGCTTTCAACGTGGATTGTGTGTAAATGTAAACAGTAACTTCAGAGTGACTCACCTGCTCACCCTTGTCACCTTTGCTTCCCTTCTGTCCTGGTTCTCCAATCTCTCCCTGTCAGAGGAAAACAACATTTACATATATGCAAATAGATGAAAAATTATAGTAACATGATTTAAAGTGTCATATATTATAGTATTTACACAGTATTCTATGATATCTCAAAGAATATCAAGGTATAGAAATTGTAAACGCACAAAAATGGTAAGACCAGGGTACCAACTTTGGATAAAGGAAAATATAAGAAAACAAACATTTATTTCTCATTATTTCCCAGAAGGCTTTGTGTCTGCAGCACATGGCAGATGTGATCTGTTTGCATATCGATAAAATCCAGTAATCTAGTAATCTGTGCTTCACTCTTGACAAATGCAGCTGGCATTAAAGACCAGGGAAACTACCAATCAACTGGTCTATGTGTCGTCTGACTGGCACAATCCTGTTTTCCTGTTCTTATCATCTAGCGATTCCACCTGATTCTATCCTGGTCTTCATTCATTTGACCACACAGGCATCTTGTTATTATTCCATCTCTTGATTATATCATCCCAAATTTATCTTCCCAAATGTTCTTTTCTTTCTACGGCTGTCTTCTGTACCTTATCACCATCCTCTCCCGGAGGTCCGATGGGTCCAGCCGGACCTGGAAGTCCCACAGGTCCCTGAATACCATCTCTACCAGCTGGGCCTTGAGGTCCTTTTTCACCCTACAATGAGAAAGTTAAAATTAAGCATGTGACTCGTGACTTTCCTCACACAGTCAAATAAAGAGCTACTGTTATCCCACAGCTAAAGTTAAAGGCTAAGAAGTAATCAGAAATGAAGACGTGAGGTGTTTGACAGAGTACTCACAGGTCCACCTTTCTCTCCAGCGGGCCCCGGGGGTCCCTGAGGTCCAGGTCGGCCTGGGAGACCAGTGGGACCAGCTTGGCCAGCAGGACCACGTTCACCAGGAGAACCCTGAGAAAGAGAGAGAGAAAGAGTTAATATTAAGTTGTAAACATTTTATTTTATAACTGATTTTGGCATAACTGCAATGACAGACATGTGCTACTAATTACTTGATTGTCTGTTTTAATTGATTATTCATTAAAAACAAATTCACAACATCAACAGCCCAGCATGCAGATAAAAGCAAGTTTACTTTAAGAGTGTAATAACTGATTAAGCAAGTATGTCAATTTTGACATTATATACGATGTCTGTACATCTAAATATTAGAAAGCCTTATGTCAGGACTGCACGGAAGAGAGGCAGAGAGAGAGACAGAGACAGAGCGAGAGAGAGACAGACAGACAGAGAGAGATATCAATCATCTATGGTCATCTATCATTTAAAGACATACACCACCAGTCAAAAGTTGAGGTGAATTCTCGGATGCTTGTTAAACAGTATTGAAGAAGTTAACTGATCCATTTACAAAATTACTTAAAATGTTTTTTCATAAGGAAATAAATACATGGGCACAAATTGTTTTGTCTCTACAAAACTAACTTCAAGCATTTAGGCAAAAGCTTTAAATGATATTAAAAATAAATTCAGTCTTGTGTATCCAGAACCTTTGACAGGCAGTGCAGATATACAGAAAATCATCGACACAATACATCTATCTGTACACACTAACATCACTTTACTCACTGAAAGCCAGTGTTTGCAGCAAAAGAATCAAAAGAGAGAGAGAGAAGACAAGGTAAAGCCAGGTGAATAACAGGCAGCGAAACAGAAGATAAACAAAGAGAGACAGAATATATCTACAGCACTTACAGCAGGTCCAGGTGGACCATGAGGTCCTTCATTTCCTTTCAGGCCTGGTGATCCCTGCAAGAGAAACATAAAACTGCTGAATGAACACACACTCTCACACAAAAACACTCACACACACACACACACACACACACACACACACACACTCCTTCATGTGTTCCTGTAAAACACATTTAATGGTTGCAGGGGACAAAAGCGACGTTTTGTTGATATTTAACAGCAAGCTAAAAAGCTCCAGGCAAACAAATCATGAAAGCTCAGAGAAGTAGATTTATTTCTGAGGAGTCTGAGAAGATTCTGCTTGTTTGAACATAACTGGTTCAAATGAGGTTTCTAGGGTGTTGCTAGGGGGTGGTTATTTGGCCTAACTAGGCAGTCTAAAGGGCCTTCCCTTAAGCCTTAATGATATTTTGGTCCCTAGAAATTACTCAGGTCCCTCCTTAAACATAATTTCATGGTATTTCTTTTTACCTGTTTTATCATCTACCAGTCAAAAATCATTTAAAGTTTAATTGCTTTGAAAGTAAAAGCACACATCTGATAATTGAAAACATCACTCACGCCTGTAGTACAGACACAGCAGAACATGCTACGAAAGTATGTTTAATTTGTGTTACTCACAACAGGTCCTGGTAAACCTCTCTCGCCTGGGAATCCTCGTAGTCCTGGAGGTCCATCTTTACCCGTAGGGCCCGCTGGACCTGGATCTCCCTGTGATCATACAGAACCCGGCGTCATGTTTAATGCTTTTGATTGACACTTTTGATTACTGTGTGTGTATAAATTCATTTTTTCACACCTTTGCTCCCTCTTTGCCTGCAGGTCCAGGTAGACCCTGTTCACCGGGGGGTCCTGGGGGTCCAGGGTGACCTCGCTCTCCCATTGGTCCTGTCTCACCTGTTGGTCCCTGAACAGAGAGGGAGAGATAGATCACAGATATTGTAGAATTAGGGTTACTGCAAGCAGTGTGAATTGTTTTATTTTTTAATTAGATTAAAAGCTATTTTTTAAATTCAGAACGATTCAGTTTGATTTACTGTATTCACACTGAATAATTATTAGAAAGAAATGTTTTAATATTGACACAACGACAGGATTTTTAGTCAAAACATTAATAAAACAAATTGGTCATTTACTGTACCAGCTCTATTCAGTTTATTATTAAGTCAGTAGAACAAACTGTTTTCAAGTGTAAGTATAATCAAGAAAACACTTAATTTAAACACTTGAAAAGTCCAGAGAATGAAGAGGCTCCAGGTGCTTCAAACACATCAGAGAATATGTAAATGTGACCACGCAACACAGAGAAAGATAATTGATGTATATGAATCCATATGCATATGCTTCAATATTCCATGTGTGTCCGGGTGCGTGCGTGGGCAGGTGGCAGTTTAAACCTGTGCCCACCTCAACATTTGCATAAAAGTAGAATATCATAATTGCTTATGAATAATTCATTACCCACAAACATCTAACCGTATAAATAACAGTATGTCTTGAGACAAATGCGGAGGGCCCAGCAAATAGCCAATGTGTGGCCTAATGGAACCATAATTCTCCAACGACGACCTTAGGACACCTTTAAGATAATCTAATGGCTGGTGATGGCTGATGACAGACTTATGAATATGTATGTTTCTCTTGCCTGTGGAGCTGAGGTAGGAGAAACAGGTGTGTGTGTGTGTGTGTGTTTACTGTGCTGTTTTCAAAGGGAAAGGGTTTATAGCAATTACTCTTAAATAAGTCTCTTAAATGCAGCTCAGTTTCTCATGCCTCTATTTGTCATCATCATCAATACAGTAATACAGCTGCAGTATAGTGTAAAAGCATATTAAAAATACATAAAAATGTACAATAAACAGTATAGGAAACTAGATTTGTACATTATTTAAAGATAATACGGGTGCTCTTTGCCCACTGCATTTTTTGTCTACAGTGTTGTAGACTGCCAGGTTGTTGTTTGTTTTAGCTGATGTTTTAGGACGTTGCTATGTAACCACTGGGATGTTGTCAGTGTTGCTAGGGGTTTGCTTTATTTATTCAAATAGAATTTTAACGGATCTGTTCTGAAATGCTAAAATCAGTCAGACACATGTAAGCTAGCCACAACAGAAAAATAAGACCTGCCTTATGTTTTCCACTCACCTGAGGTCCAACAACACCTGGAGGTCCCGGGGGTCCAGTTTTGCCTTGGAAACCCTGAACAAAAACATGAGTGAGTCTTTCTTTAAAGGTGTGTGAATAAAAGCGTGTGAGGTGATAAGAACGACACTCACAGTTTCTCCTCTCTGACCGGGGTGTCCGGGCAGCCCATCCTTTCCTGGAGGTCCCTGGAAACAAGAGAGAGGAAATCAGGACAGATGAAGGGATGAAGTGGATTAGAAAAAAATGGATTTTTCTGAAATGAACGGCACGTACAGGTGGACCCTTGGGGCCGGGGAATCCAGTAGGCCCCTGCGGTCCCATCAGACCCTGTAAGAAAACACAGTACTGGTCATTAAACATCACAGATGATATTCAGAAACCAACACTTGAATCTATTACAGTGCTGAGTGGAAGGATTCCAGTAATTCAGTAATTATATCGTACCCGTTCACCGGGTGGTCCTGGGGGGCCATCACTTCCTGAGTTTCCCTATGGACAGCAGGAGATGGGGGGGAATTAAACAGAGAGCTTTAAATACTGCAGAATGTTTGTAATTGCCATATAAAACTTCTAAGCAAACATGCTTATTAATAGTTAGTCTGTTAGAGGATATATAAGTAAAAACTCTGTTGAGCTGAGTGGTGGAGAGAAACATTGCTTTTTATAATGTGATAGAGGCAGCATTAGCTTTTCATTTAGAATTCATGGCACCACAAATGAAAGTTTAACATATCCTGAAGTCTGAGATACTTTCCAGTTTTAAGAGCATTAGAGACGTGTGTCAGTTTTTCTGACAGAATCTTCTTCAGTCAAACAACTGTATCCTATATAGTAATATACATGCATTATATTTTATTTTGCGTTAGCATTTGTGTTTATTCTTATTTGTAAGAGTAATTTGTTTTATAAGGCAGTGAAAAGTGGTCTCAATATCTCACTCCCATTTATTAGGAGGGCCGGCAGTGTACTACTTTTCAAAAAAAGCATTATGCAACACAGAAATGTCAGGTCAAGTGCAGTGCATTGTGGGACACAGTACACATACATTAGAAAAAGGACCGGCTCACCTTTGGTCCTGCTTTCCCTGTAGGTCCCCTGGGGCCCCTTTCTCCACGGGGTCCCTATAGAGAGAAATAGAGGAGAGCTGTGAGAGAGTGATGGAGGTCAAACCACACTGTGGCAATTTTAACTGGATCTGTTTAATAAACAAGAGTTCTAACATAACTGTTTGTTTATTCTTCTCTTTTTCATCTTACCGTAGGTCCTCTCTGTCCCCGGGGCCCCGGCTTTCCTCCTGTCCCCTGTAAATATATAATTTAAAAGAAAAATGACCAATTATACTACTAATGTAACATAACTGTTTTTATAACATACTTCAGTATTAACATTTAGGACCTAAAACTGTAGAAGAAAAAAAATCATGACAGCTGTTAAATCATCATAAGCTTTTGCTTCCTGAAATTTTCTTGTCAGTAATTCCCCCCAGACACACACACGCACAATAATTTCAGCTCAAATCAATATCGCACATGCATGTCATCATACCCGGGTGCCTTTCTCTCCACTCGCTCCCTGAAATCCCTGAAATCCTTGAGAACCCTATAGAGAGAGAGAGAGAGACAGAGTGAGAAAGAGAGAAAGAGAGAAAGAGAGGTGGATATAAGAGAAAGAAGAGAAGAAAGTGCTGTTCATGCTGGGCAGTGAAATGCACTGAAAGAGCAGTGCATGCTGGGTCACGGTCAAACAGAAAACTGACACCAGATTGCATTATGGGTAAATCCACTTAGCTTTGATCAAGAACTTCAAACATCAAACACGTCTGCCTTCCAACTTCACACTCCAATGCACACACACACACACACTTGTGCTGATGTCAGTACATGCATACACTCAATAACGACACTCTGGATTGTGGGTAATCTCAGACAGATTGAGTATATTTACCTTGGGACCTTGCCTTCCTGGATAACCTGGCAACCCGGGTACACCCAGCTTACCCTAAAAGCAAACAACATCACATGACAGTTTTGTCAAGATAATAACTGATAAAGAACACTAACAGGTGTGTTGAAATTAGAATTACGATCAAAATATTCTTAAACTAAAGCAAACTATAACATGGTTTTACTGTGGTGTTTTATGGTACTCTGTTATGGTACTATGGTACTCTAGTGGTTTAACCTTGTATGTCTCTCTCAAAATGAGAAAGAGAGAAAAACTCAGACGTAATAAAGAATAAAAAAATGGTTCTACTGAAAACTATTAAGACATTTTCTGATGCTACTCCAAAATTAAGACAAATTAAACTCTCCAGCAAATGCAGAATGAAAGACACACACACAAACCTGTGTCCAAACTCTCACCCTTTGCTGTTCACTGCCTATATAGGCAAAAACCTGTTAACGCAACATTCTAACGGAAAAAAACTCAAGTGGCTCATTTGAAAGACAATGTTGCCTGTGAAGGGGGCTCACAGGGATTTGGAACAGAGTTTGTCTCACTCACCTTATCTCCAGTTGGTCCGATAGGTCCGGCATCTCCTGGAAGTCCACCCCTTCCTTTAGGTCCCTCAGGCCCATCTTCACCTCTAGGACCAGCAGGTCCAAGTTCACCCTAAACACACACAACCATCAAGAACTTTAAAACCAACAGATCTTTAAACGATATCACTACATCTAAAAGTAGTGTGTGTTCGTGCGTGTAAGTGAACAGTAAAGTGTAACCCAGGACCTGTTCACCTTCTGTCCCCTAATAATCCAGATTGAGATTAATTTTCATTATTCACACTATAACTGAAACCTTTAATAAAGATTGAAAACAAAACAGATACAGACACAGACAGCTAACGCTTAATCAGACCAATTAAAGCTCTGCAAGTATTTGTATCTTATGACCAACTGACTGATCTCCAGCACGTCCCACAAACAAAAGTTCTGGAGTTAAAGAACCAGGATGGATGGACAAATCCAAACACCTTCTTTATCTGTGAATGAGAAATTATTTACAGATAATGTCTTACCCGATCTCCTTTGACTCCCATATCTCCTTTAAATCCAGGAAAACCATCTTCCCCCTACAAGAAACATGTTGAGATTAATATTTGATACTGAGACACTTATAAACTTTCTCTCACACATAACCCTTTCTGACAAAGGGCCCGATCTCCATGGCAACTGCTATTTCTGCTGTTGGTTGGGGAACAGTTTTATTTTCTGCTTCCCTCTTGCAGGAAAAAACTTTTTCATGACCAGAGTGAGAGGATCTGAACATCCATCTCTGAGGATTTCATGGCTTCCGTATTCAGACACACAAATGAAACATTCATGACACAAGAATTGTGCATTACACATCAACACACAACACAGCACACAGCTCACGCTCATCCACACACACACACAGCTCACGCTCATCCGCACACGCACTCTAACATTACCTTTTCACCCTTGTTTCCCTTCAGTCCACGGACTCCATCCGCACCCTGCAGACAGAATGAAGAGATATAAACAGAAAGCCCTGCTGTGTGCTGCCTGCACAGACAACAACACACTAACTAAAATAAAAGCTCATGAGTGATGGGTTTGGAGCGCTCCACACACACAGCAGCTCTGTGCTACACAAACTGTGCTTCTTATGCAAGACCTGACACCCTGTTGTTTCCTGTGTTTCACATTAAAGGTAAAAAACTTGAAACAAAAAAGGCAAAGATTTAAACACACACCTTTACTCCTCTAGGACCTGGATATCCAATCGGCCCCTGAGAACCAGGAGGGCCCTATAAAACACAAAAAATAAAAAAATACACAGCTTCATAACCTGATTTTAATAAGCATACATATAATACCAGAAGATATATTCGTGCAAGAATATTGTCATAACCAAAGAAATGAAGGACAAATGCGTACCATGTGTCCTTTCTCTCCAGCAGGACCCTCTTTTCCAGGGTGGCCCTGTGTTTGCATGACAGAGAGAGAAACATTAGCAGTTACATCATCATAATTAAAGCTGTAACAAGCTTTCAGCTGATAGAGCGGCTGTGACATAAATGAGGCACAATGTGCATCTGTGAAGCTGGAAATGAGACAAACACTGCCAATTAGGGCTTTCTAATTATACAATAAGCATCAAATCTCTGTGACAGCCTGAAGTAAACGAGCATGTGTGCGTGTCTCAGACTCACTGGAGGTCCGTCAGCTCCTGGCATTCCCGGTAAGCCCGGTTTTCCAGTGGGACCCTAACAAGAGGAAAAACAACATAAGAGGCACTCACATCCAAACATCACACACAAATTCATTATTCATTCTTCATCTACGGATCTACGGAATTTTACCTTCTCTCCTGGAGGTCCAATGGCTCCCTGAGGACCTGGAAGTCCCTGTAGAAGGTAGACAGAGTTAAAGCATTTTGATTGGTTGATGAAGTTAAACGAGGTTTGGGTTAGAAAGTGTTTTAGTGAGTGTGGTCTGTTTACCTGAGCTCCAGGATTTCCTTGTTGTCCAGGGGGGCCAGGCTCACCTTGAGGTCCCTGAGGGTTGATTAAAAGAAAACATGAGAGAGTGTGTGTGTGTGTGAGTGTGTGTGTGTGTGTGTGTGTGTGTGTGTGTGTGTGTGTGTGTGTGTGTGTGTGTGTGTGTGTGTCACACTTACAATGTTTCCTTTAGGTCCTGGATGACCGTCCATTCCGGTCACACCCTTCAGATAAAAAGCGATAAATTAAATCACAATAAATGAAACTGAATTTGACAGTCTCATTTCTCAAACTATTCTAATCTAAACAGCTGCTGTGAAGAACAAGAAAGCAATTCATTAAATAGGTGATGGATTAATGATATGAAAGCAGACGACTGACTTCATAACAAGGGTAATTTGTAATTCGTTTGACTCACAGGAGATCCTGGGGGCCCCTGAGGGCCTTTGGGTCCCAGCAAACCACGTGGACCCTGAATGAAAGAAAGAGAGAAGTGACTTTCCAACATTCACTAACTTAAGCATAATTTAAAACATAAAACATGTTTTACATACATCTTAATACATAATGCATACCTTCGTTTTAATATATAATAAATCATCAGTATTAGCAATTAACAATGTTATTTGCTATTTATCAAACACATATTTGATAACTTCTTTGTTAAGTTTCCTGAGGTGAAAATCTCTACGCATCTTTAAACAGATTAATCAGGAGTGTTAAAATGCATATAGTGGCTCTCAATCTAAAGGGTGAATATTGGGCGCCCCCTGCTGGACAGTGCATAACACTTCATCTAAGGTTTCTTATTTATGCTGGTTTCTGCTTCTCCACCTCACCTAACACCTCCTGCTGCTTCTCTCACTTCAGTACTTATGCTTTCAACAGCAGCCTGCAGCTTACAAAATTCTGTGACATGGATTTGAGTTTTTTCTTCACATGATGTTGGAAGAACACATTTTATTAACCTGTCTATAATCTAACCTGCCTTGGTGGCAGAAGGCCAGAGGTCATTATCTTTCTCTGAGATACTGGAGAAAAGACTAACTCACCGGTTCTCCAGGCAGACCCCTGGGTCCAACCTCTCCATCATCGCCCTGGAACAGCAGAAATGACATCAACATTTAGATAAAGATAAATAACATGGCTGATGAGTGACATAAAACAGAAACAACATCTCATACTCTTTCTCCATCCTCTCCTGGTGGCCCTGGGGAACCCTGAGGGCCCGTCTCACCCTACAACAACCACACAGAAACACTCATTAATATTCATATAACATTCATAAGGAATATTAAAGACACATTGTGCTATACTGACAGGTCCTTCAGGGTCATGTCTTCATAAATGTACTTTAATAATATTTGATTTATATTAGGTTGTTTAAAGCAGGAGTTTTTACCCTGTGGCCCTTTTCACCAGGCAAACCGGCGAGACCATCGAAACCCCTGTCACCCTGTGAAACACACAGATCGAGTGGAAACAGTTTAGGACAGTTAAAGCTCTTATCTGCATTAAAATATCAAATTAACATCAAATACATCAAATGCAGCAGTAAACAATGTACAAACAATGAACACCATAACAGGCCAACAATACACTGTTATGATATATATCAAACAGATTCAAACGGGAATTAACAGCATTTTGAATATCATTTTGAGTCTCATTTCTGTTTCAGAGTCAGGTCAGCTTTACCTTAGGTCCAGTCTGCCCAGGCATTCCTCTGGCTCCATCTGCACCAGATCGGCCCTACAGAAGTAAACACAGAAAACAGCTTTCTGTCTCATTCCTGCGCTGATACACAACAGGCAAGTCTTTAACAATCAGACTGACTATAAAGATCTGCTTATACTCTAGTATTTCTGGACAGAATGTAAACATACCCTTCTCCCTGGCTTTCCAGAAGGGCCCGGGGATCCCAATGGACCACGGGGACCCTGAAAAACATGCCCACATACATGCTTCAGTACAGGTCTATTCAGCATTTTTAATAGTTTATCATCTATACCCTGTACTGATTTAATAATGTGTCATTATATAGTAAAAGTGGTTCTGTTGACCAAGTTTTGACGAGGATTGAATATTGTCTAATGACAGCGGGCACAGACTGCAAAGGATTGTGGGTAATCTGTGATGGCTCTACCTGAGGTCCCGCCTCTCCAGACTCTCCCTTCAGTCCAGAGACACCAGGAGGACCCTGAGAAAAAAATCAGACACAACAACCAGTATAAGATACATCATAATGTGACCCATTAGACACACTGAGCAGACAGACAGAAAGACAAACAGACAGAGACAGGCAGACATACCAGAGGACCAGGACGGCCGGTCAGTCCCATTGGTCCAGTTGGACCTCTCATTGCCAGCTAAATAAAAACAAGACAGACTGTTTAGTTTGTGTATGAGTGTATGTGATGTAGTGGTTGTGTATCTGTGTGTGTGATGTAGCGTGTGTCTGTGTGTGTGTTTCCGTGTGTCTCGTACCCTGGCCTGCTGCATGATGGCTTGCATTTGAGCCTCTTGAGCAGAAACAGCAGGACCTTTCTGTCCACCGTCTCCTCCTGTACTCATGCGGAACTAGAGAGACAGACACAGATCAAACTGCGTGAAAATAAAGATCAACATAATAAAAAATGAAATTTAACTCCGATATTACAAGCTGTTGGAACAGTATTTTAGTATTGTTTGAGTCATTTGTATTATGTAATAACAAAATCATGTTAATCTATTATGCTACCAACACACGAGAATATTCAAACTGGAGTACTAGCACACTGCGACCACATTCCAGGCTGATACTTTAAAAATAGCATGTGAAGTTGTGAGTTCAAGAGATCAGTATGTTTTTGGCAGCACAATACAGTTTTGAGTAACACAAGACATGATCTGTGTTGTGTTTCTGTCCTCGTGTGTATGAGTTAAATGATTCTGTTGTGCCATCTGGTGGCTGAACACACACACTACACAATGTGTGTTTTGAAAGTGTTCAGGAGCATCTGAGTTTGCCATGGAAACATTCCAGAAAGGCACTGTGATGTTTATACATATTCCGGAATCAGAATTATTGCAATAAAAAATACTTTACAGCTGGGAAAGAGGAAATCTGGAAAAGCCGACAGTATGTGGAATTTGAGAAATGTCTGGCTACATTTACCAGAGCAAGATGGACTAAGAAGATGACAGCTGCAAAGGAACAGTTATGTTTCTGATAACTGTGACATCATTATTACTGTTGAGAATAAATCAAATCACAGCTAGAACTGTCTTTAAAAATGCTATTACCAATTACGACACAGAGGATGCATGACACTCTGCACACCTGGTACAAAAACTGATCTTAGTACAGTTAAAAATATTTGTGCTATTTTGATGAATCTGGTAATAATTTTGTGTTTATCTAAAACTTGTGCTTAGATTTACATACAGGCAACATCAGGACAGTCCCTGCAGGTCCTGGCAGACCATCAGCTCCGGGCAGACCAGGGCGACCAGGCAGACCCTGTCAGAATACCAAAGGATTGTGGGTAATGCTTTGAACAGCACTGTGAGTTTACAATACAGATGAATGAGTAAAATGAATTCTCAAATATTGTGCAATTACACAGTAGGATAAATTTCATGATGAAATCCCATATTTCAAAAATAAAATTAAAAGAAAACAAAATATTGCTGTCATGGTTACTTACCCTCTCACCAGGATCTCCAGGGCTACCTGGAGGTCCTGATGTACCTGGAGGACCAGGGAGACCCTAGAATGACACAAGATACTGTGAGAAACTGCTGCAGATATGAGAGTTAGCTTAGATTATTTTAGGTAATGAGTAACTCAGTTATAGATTAAATAGCTTCATTAACAGGAACTAACACACGTAAACACACACATACACAAGTAGACTTACCGTGGGACCCTCTGGACCAGGTGGTCCTTCAACCAGCATCCCCTACAACAACAAACAACACAAACACAGAAAAACATTAACACAACAGCATCAACACAACTGTCAGCACAAATGAACATTTTAAAGATTAACACTCTCACATCACTGATGATCTGTAAGCCATCTAAATCATTTTGTAAACATTCCTCTCTAAACACTTTCTTAGTTTATTAACCATTACACTTGAAAGTGTGTGTGTGTGTGTGTGTGTGTGTGTGTGTGTGTGTGTGTGTGTGTGTGTAAGAGAGGAAGTCTGTTAAAACACTGATGTCCGTCTCTCAGGCCTCAGACTGTTTGTGAAGAATTTGAGACGACTGAACATTCCAGAAGGCTGCAGACACAGTCTGAACTCTTACAATAGTGCTGTGTCACCTCATGCTGGAGTTCCTGTAATTACCAAATGAACTCTGAGTGCTTCTCAGAAATCTCAGAAAGAAAACTCAGAAATCATTCAGTTCTGTTGTAATGGATCTATGTGTTTCAGTGTCGCTGATGACAGTAAAATATTCAGTCACTATAATAGTTTTTAAATCACCTTTACATGTTTTTGATCTGATTTACAACAAAGAAAATATGTAGAGTTTATTGGGATGAAATTTTTATTAATTTTTATTTTATTTTTATTGTTTTTGATTGTAATGTTTAATGTTAATCAAAATGGTTTAATGTTAATTAAAATGTACAGCTTCCATGAGCTCTATCACTACCACACGTGCAATTATCTTAACCAAAATAGTGAATACATGCTTATGAGAGATCACAGGTTTAAGAGAGATCTGGAGCACAGAGAATAGGCGTTTGGGAGATCTAGAGCACAGAGAGGTTTATGAGAGATCCAAAACACAGCTCATGAAATATGTAAAGTTCAGATCACAGACTCATCAGAAATCTAGCAGAAATCTGTGTGCAGTTGTGTGTTACAAAATCTTGGCCTAATCTGGTGCTTTTAAGAGATGCTGAGTCTTTGTAGCAGCTTCCCTGAAGCATTCTCAGAGTGTTGTCAGGGCAAGGGCTATGCTTGCCTTGTTTTGGTAAAAGTGTGCGTTCCATACATGCCAAAAAACACAGAGAGGACACTGTGAAAGTCTGTGAAAGAAACAAGAGAGGAGAGCAGAAAGTAACATGTGACTTGAGCAGTTTTTTCTGTCTGAAACACATGGTCATCCTTTATTAAAGCCAGCTGTCGTGATCTGTGTGTGTCTCTCTGGAACTGACTCTGAACTCCTCTTGATCTGTGTATAGATACTCCTCTAGACAGCACATCCCGTTCTCTCTTTAACACAATAAAGCTGATGAACTGTCAAGCTGCTCTGCTCTCTTTCTATAACCTGCTGTAATGTACAACAACTCTCAGCTCATTCAAAATAAACCCAGAAGAGCTCTACGGCCTGCCATACTCTCATACTGTTAAGAAAATCCAAAATTCAGACACACACATGCAGTATACACTCAAACACACGACCACAGCAGTGACATCTGTTTGAAATCTCACAGCTGGTTACAATCAACAGCCACGTGAGCAGCTCAGGAAAGAGGAAATGTGAAGAGTGTATGCAAAGAAAACATAAAGAGTACAATCATTTCCACCATGAAGAACACAGCTGCCGGACGAATAAGAGACAAGTCACATGGTTCAGTCTGAAAGTGGAGTGACTTGATCTGTTTGAAATGTAAATGGGGATCAGGAGTGAGTCCAGATTGCTCCTAGAAAGATGAGCATTCCAACTGCCTGTGGCAAGATATTTTTAAGATGTCTGAACATGTGCATAAACGGAAAACTGGATGGATGTTTAAGAAAGAATTGTTCTGCGTATACGTGTCATAAAAAGAGTGTTACTTACGGGTTCAATGATAGCTGGCTCTCCCTTCTGTCCTTTCTCTCCTCTGAGTCCATCCACCTTCAGGAAACACACACATTTGCTTTCATTTAATCAAGATGTGCAGATCAGTGTGAACAGAATTTGGATTATTACTGGAATATATTCAGATGAGGAAGACCCCATCTGTATACACTGCTTAAAAGTGTATTTTGTCGATGTTTAAGAGAGTATAAATGATGGTCTCAAAGCTAAAATACACAGACCAAAAGTCACAAAACTCTCATTGTAGATTTCTTAGGTTTTTATACCAGTATATAAACTTGGATCACTGTGGTGGGGAGCAGGAGATTACCTGGCCGTAGGACTCATGGGTCTCTGCGGGAAGTTCTTTATCACCATCAGTGTACAAGTCATCATAGTCGTACATCTTCTCCAGTTCTGCATCAGTGTAATCCAGGATGGTCTCCTCCTTGAACTTGTCGATGTCAATGGATTCTCCACCGACTCCTTCCTGTCCAGCTCCCGTGGCAACAGACCCCGCCCCCGCGCTGGCACCAGCGCTGGTGGACCCGCCCCCTACTCCTGAGCCACTTGAAGAAACAGACCCGCCTCCAACTGATACAGATCCGCCCCCGACAGACACAGAACCACCCCCCACTGAAACAGATCCACCTCCAACCGAAACAGATCCGCCCCCTACAGACACAGAGATGCTGCTGCTGCCGCCACCACCCGTTGTGTAATCTCCCTCTCCATATCCCTCACCGTAACCTTCCCCATAGGTCAGATCACCTTCACCGTAGTGATTATCATCATAACCACCAACCTGCACAGACAGACACAATACAGATGCCAGACTGTCACATACCAGCAAATAATAATCTAATGATATCTGAGCATTTACACAGTAGATGCATGTCTGTTCAGAAGTGATCTTCTTACCAAAGGTTTATACATTAAATAAGGGGTTAAATACATTTATATATAAACATATGTAAGACATAAATATATAATACATATATATATATATATATATATATATATATATATATAACACACACACACACACACACACACACACACACACACATATATATACACTAAACTCACTGAGGTAGATGTGGAGCTGGAGCCAGTACTGACACTAGATCCAGATCCAGAACTAGAGGTTCCGTTCTGTGTCATAGTGATGGTGGTGTGAACTCTTCCTCCCCCTCCTCTTCCTCCAGAGCTGGATGTGACGATGTGTCTGTCCAGTTCTTCTCCCAGTCCCAAATCCGTCTCACCTCCCAGTCCAACATCTATCTCTCCAGCGGATCCTGTGCTGGTGCCAGTAATTGTGACGATCCGAGAGCCATCAGGCTGCGAGGTCGTCTCATCATAGTACGTATCGTAACCCGTCTCGTATCCATCATAGCCGTCATACGAGTCTTCGCCGGTTCCTGTGGTTGAACTTGAGGATGAAGAAGAGGAGGATGAGGAAGAAGATGAAGAGCCGATGGATGCACTGCTGGAACTTCCCGTTCTTCCTGAACTTTCAGAGATAACTGAGGTGATCACGCGACCGCTATCCGGAACAGACACCTGGAGAGAGCAAAGGTGTGTGTAATTACTCATGTACACTAATCATCTGTGCTAGAAAGATTCCTCAACAATATATTGCACTCAACGCTCGTGATTGTTTTGTGTGGCTGGAGCTCTAGAAGATCAGAGCTGCTTACTGTAAGGTCTTCTGTTTCCGTTCCAGTCGCTTCATCTGTGGTTGTTTCCACCTCTGTTGTCTTTTCTGCATCCGTTTCTTCATAATACGGATATTCATAATAGTAGTTATCATCCCCTGTATTCTGAAAGTAAAAATATTAGACAACAATGACCATCAGTATCCAAGACAAAGTTAAATGAATGGGCAGAAAGTAGCATCAGCGAAAGTGGAAATCACTGTTTTGAAAAAATGAAATGTCGAAATGCCTGAGATGGTCCAGTATTTGAGAGTTGTTGCTCATCTCTTGTTAATTATTAAATTAAAGCCCCAGTTTTAATTTCACAGAGTGAAAGAGGGATTCCCTCCCGCACAGTCCGGGGGAAATCCTAAGGCGTTTCTCATATCTGCAGCGAAATAGAAAAACACAAGGAATTTCAACCGCCTCACGACCTCTTGCTCACATTTACTGCCACATTACTGACCTCTCTCTCCTCAATTCCCTCACATTAGTGATGGAGAACTCATCACTCCTTCATCCGTAAACAAGTGTTTGTGATTTTAACCAACAGAAAAACTTTTTACAAAGTTCAGACGTCGTCTCGTAGTTCTCATATTGCCCCCTGCTAACAGCCCACACTCTGATTTACTGGCCCTGACATACACAGAGATGATAAAGGTGAACATAAGGACGGCAGAGGGTCATTGCCATGGTTCCCCCTGACATAAAAACACTGAATGAGAGGAAAGTCTACATACGTCCTAAAAACAGCAAATGCCTCAGTTATCCGTACTGTATATCATTTCTTTAAAGACGTAACTTTCACATACACTGTGTTATTTCTAACAGCTGTGTTTTCTAACAGCAAGTGTTTTCCTTGTTTGTTTTATAAGTTGATGACTAGGTAAAGAAAGCAGCGTTTCAAACACATGGTTTAATGATTCGGCTTAAACTGTTTTTTATGTGTTTCACATGCTAAAGCTTTCTGTCTTCTATTGAAATCCATCTCTTCCTCTCTTTGTAGCGTTCCGGGGATATTAGCATCTGAGTGCAGCCAGATGGTCAGAACAGAGAGGGCAAGTACTTTATTTATCCATTATTGTGTGATAGAGCGCGTGGCATCTAAACTGTGGCATTTAGTTAAAACATAACATGATGACATGATCTTAGCAAATATGGCTATTTAATATTTGTACAAACGTGACACACATTCTTGAGTAGCTTTGGGGAAAACAAACCTCAGTACTCAAGAGGGTGACAGAGTTCAAATATATTTATAAACAGAAACATTTTTATATAAACTCAGATTTCTCTTCAAACTGTTGCACATTGAGGAAAGCAACATTTGTATTCATGTATTTGCACTGGGTTTTTGGTTTTGGTTTTTGCTAGGACATTATGTCCAGCCTAACTTCCTGTTTATTTGGTGTGGTGGCCATGGTTGAGGAAGCACCACTAACAAACCCTTTAACCCCCAAAATTAATCTGTTGAACTTCCCTTGACGTAAAAGCTAATCACTGACGGTTTAATGACCTCTGGTGAAAACAGTCAGAAAAATGCCAGTGGAATCAGTTAAGGATTACTGTTAAGTGTGCTGGTGATGTGCTGCTTTCATTTTAACAGGATTAAGTTCATCTTGAAAGATCTGGGAAGACTTTAACAGTCCAAACACTGAATATGAAGTTCTTCATTAGATCTCTGTAATAGCTGCACAGATGAAGTCAAGAAGGTGACTGAACTCATCTCTGCTGTCTGCTGAAGGATCTGTGTATTACATTAAAGCTTTCATTGTTTAGACCAGGCTGCGCAGAACACAAAGGATTCTGGGTGATGCTGGTGACGTTCTCACCAGAGAGTCTGGGGTTTTTATCTTCGGGGCTGCAGTACTCACATATTCATCAGTGTTTGGCTCTTGGTTCTGGGGCTGTTCGGGGGCAGGAACCTCACAGTCAGGGCTGTAGTGCTCACAGTAGTCAAACGCAGCACGATGGTCCGCCACAATCAACAGCTGCTGGATGTCACCCTGGAAACAAAGACCCAAACAATCAGAACCGATCGATAATGAAACAAAACAGACACACAAACATGGATGAAAACATTTTTCATATATGTGATATATAATGTTAAACAATGTTCTACCAACATTACTGCAGCAGTGTTTTTTGATAACTTTGATAGAACTTTCAGAGAACATTAGCCAACATATGCCTGTTAGCTGAAATTCTACCTGCAATATTTTGAAAAGTGAGAAATACTGTCTGCTAACCAATCAGAATCAAAGCAGAACACGTGTAAGCACAACACAACCTCTCAATGGTCATGATCAGCTCAAGATCACTATTAAACTTGTGATATGAACCCTGTAATGGATCTGATCTAAGAGCTGCACATCTCTATGAGGTATTTGCATACAGATGGAAACTAGCCAGTATCTGTCCAGATAAGCAATACAAATGTACAGAACAATCTACATCAATCTAACAGGGTCTCTGACCCTGTAAACTAGACGAATAGACAATCAAAACAATGTTGTCAAATTCATCCGCACAGATGAACTTTACATTCAATAACCATGTTTAAAAAATTTAGCGAATACAGTATGGAAAAATTATGAATCACAGAAGACAGGAAACACACACACACAAACATTGTGAAAGTGGGTCACAGTCTGGGAGGAGAGAAGCTTGACTCAGAACCTGAGTGGACGCCAAAGCTGTCCAATCAAATGAGAGCATCTGTACACTTATAAATACACACACTATGGTTTTGTTCACAACAGCATGCAATCATAGTCTCCTGCAGTATACAATATATACAATACTGTATCCCACAATGCAATGCACTGAACTGAATTAATTTTCAATCTCTTCACACAAAATTTTTGTTTCAAAATGCAAAGAAACCTTTATTATATTTAATATGATAGCTGGACGACACTAACACTGTTTGATTTTCTTATGAATTGCTTCTTTAATGATTCAATCAAAAATATTTGAGGTCAAAGCAGAATTGCTCTGATAAGTTTTATTTTGTAGTTCATTTGAAAACATTAGCCACCGCCTGTACCGCAGTCTTTCTCTAGTTTGGACTGTCAGACACTCACTGATCAGATATCAGTCTAGGTGTGACTTTCCTCTCTTATACATGCACACACGTTTCCCTCAGCCATGTGAATATACTCATACAAGCAGCAGGCAAAGAAAATGTGTGATGTGTGCACTCAAACAGAAAGATTACCACTCGAATCCGACATGAAGTTTTAAAGTCAAACATGAGCAGACTAGCACACACAAACACACACACACACAAACACATTATCTAATAAAGTTAATTTCAATCACCATGGGAAAATAACACAGAGCGAGACAAAGAGAAAGAGAGAGAGAGAGAGAGAGAGAGAGAGAGAGAGAGAGAGCAGTGCAGAAGGTTCTCTAGGCTGTGTGGAGATTTAGCTGTGACAGAGATGAGACACAAACAGCAATAAACACAAGCAAAGTTGTCGAGCTAGACTCAGAGAGAATTTAAGAGCTAAACGGTTCAGTGCCAACCACAGCAAGAAAGACGAGCTCCACAACACACACTGAAACAGCTGAACAGAGAGTTCCAGAGGACAAATTACATAACAGAGAGAATTCTGGGTAATTGTTCATTCCCCCAGACACTGCATGTGTTTGCTTAGATATTACACATTTTCTTTGGTGCAGGAAATTAGCCTTTTTGTTTTATGCAAATGTACCACGTTTGCCTTTTTATAAATGTCAAATATTAAACAAGTACTCTTACTGTAACACTTACATGCAAGAAGAACTTTCTTCAAACTGTGCTGATATGTCTTTAAATGATTGTTTATAACATTTGATTTCACTTATTTTTGTGGTTTTCACATCACTCGAGACAATGTGTTCTGGTTTTACTGTAGGAACAGTGACTGTATGACTGTACTCAGTTCTGTTTGGCTGTTGCTGTGGACTGTCTGCCAGTATAAACATGTGTTTGGACCTGACAGCAGCTTCACATCCAGACTCTCCCTAATCCACATACACACACTTACACACACTCACAAACACACACACACTCTCACCAACACAGACACCTAATATAAGCTCATTATAATTAGCATAATGTAAATCTAACTAACTGGAAAAGTAGGCCTTTAGGAAACTTCTGTGATGAAAACTGATAACCATCAAAAAGTTCACAAAATGTTTAAGAAGTAACAGCAAAATCTGCCGACACAATCCCACAACATGAAACATGAGGATCTTCTAAGAGCTGAGAGAGACGTTGGGCTGATGGCTACACTAAATAAATAAATATTTCCTTCCTGCTCTTCAATGGTTTAAGCTGTTGACTCTGTATTATCTAAATAAACAAACGCAGTTAACAATACTGTCAGCACTGCAATCTGTGGAGAAGACGCTAACTCCATCATCACAGTCCAGTTGACATCCAGTTAGTCACAAGACTAAGAATGTTTGTTTGTCATGACATGAACACACACATCACTTCTAAACTCATCATCGTCTGCTCTTGAGCTGAGGACAGCACAAACTGTTCTGAATCCTGATCCAGTGTGCGCTGTAAACCAAAGCCTCAGAACCTGTGTACTAATCCAAATTGACCAAAACACAATGTCTGTTTACACAGTGTGTGAGGGGAAACAAAGCGAGGGGGTACAGTTTAGTACAGAAATAACAGACCTATTCTGGGATTATGTGTGTCTGAGAGACATTTATCACATTAAGAGAGAGAGAGAGAGAGAGAGAGAGAGAGAGAGAGAGAGAGGAGAGAGACAGAGAGAGAGAGAGAGAGAGACAGAGAAGAGAGAGAGAGAGAGAGAGAGAGAGAGAGAGAGAGAGAGAGAAGGAGAGAGAGACAGAGAGAGGAGGAGGAGAGAGAGACAGAGAGAGAGACAGAGAGAGAGAGACAGAGAGAGAGAGCAACTGAAATTTGAGCATCTCTTTTGCCAAAAACTTCCGCAGCCAAAACATTATACACACTCACACACACACACACACACACACACACTCAAAAAAAACACTCCCCACACACTCACACACACACACACACAGAACACTCACACACTCACACACACACACAGACACTCACACACACACACACACACACACACAGACACAAACTCCACTCACACACACTCACACAATCACACACACACACAGACACACACACTCACACACACACAGACACACACACACACTCACACACACACACACACACACGAAGACACTCACACACACTCACACACACTCACACACACACAAACACACACAAACACTCACACACACACACTCACACACACACACACAGACACTCACACACACACACTCACACACACTCACACACACTCACACACACACACACACACACACACACACTTTTCCAAAGTTGTCATCACGTGGTTGCAGTTCCTCTCATCACCAGAGGAGGGCGGCACATGGCGCTGTGCTAAATTAATAACACTGATTAAATGAGCCCAAACTTTTCTGGTTAGACGCCCAGAGTACAACACGTTCCCTTTACTCGACAACATCTCTCTTTCTTCATCTCTTGTTCTTCCCTGACATATTTCATTTTAAAACACATTCAATGTGCTCCAGAAACACATGCACACACACCACACGGTTCTCACTTACTTAATCCTGAAATGTACAGAAAAACTGAGATATTAAATATTTTATTTTATACTTGTTTCTGACCCATATTCTCATCATACTGTGTTTCTTGATATATAAAGCATCAGATTCTTTTAAATAGTCTTCATTCTCTTTAAGCTGATTTTGAGTTCAGTTATAAGCTGGACGTTTTTGACACATTTTCTGACGTTAACACACGCATACAGTAAACGTTCACACACAGTCCTGTCTAATTAAACATTTAAGTCTTGTGCTTATTAGGTTTGTTTAAAAATGACATCATCACATCTGCTTATGACCTCATCAGCCTGGTAAGTGAGACCGAACATGTGTGATCCATATTAGAATGAAAACTCTTGCTGTGGGAGAGATTTTAACTCTGCGTGACACACACACATACAAACACAAGAAAAAATGATATATCTGGACAAACTCAAGACCGCATGTGCCACATGCACACTTTTGCACGTGTGACCGTGCGCATACACACATCCAGGCAAATGTCTGTGCATTCTCAACAGCAAAAAGCCAAACCGCAGAAACCACACACACAGTGCCAAAGTTCCCTTCCAAAAGCAATATTCCTGTCTACTGTTTTACTCTTCTAACCCCTCCCTCTCTGTCTGTCTGTCCATCAGCCCCTCTCTGTCATATCTTCATTTGCCCTATATTTTCCCCATTTCTCCATAACTTCATCTCTGCCCACAGCAAAGGATTGTTGGTCTCTAAGGTTCAGATCACATTCTTAAACTACAGCACGGTTATGTGAACGTGTAAAACAGATCGTTCTGGTCCTTAACGCTGATTGGTCAACAGCTGTGGTCTAAGACCTCAGGCAAGTGAGTGAGATGGAGAGAATATGAAACAGAAGAGACATGCAGTGATGTGTGAAAACGTGAGAGCACTGACACGATCCTAAACAAGCAGATTTTAACCACACGGCTGCAGGACTTTCTCCTATCTAAGGAAAAAATTCTCTCACCCTCTCTCACCCACACACACACTTCTTTCGGCCTGTGTGGACACTATGGACAACCCCAATGATGTCATCAGACATGGACCTCAAAGCCCTTCATTCTGACCAGAACTTTCCATGAAAACATGATCCAGAACAGCCCCCCTCCCCACCTCAAAGACTTTATTAATTATTTGTGTGTGTGGCAGCATATAAAATATTCCATGTTCAAGAAACAACTGTTGTTAACTGTATATTTATAGTTAACAACAGTGTGTGTGTGTGTAGTAAGGTTTGGTTCAGTTCTGTGGTGACCTGCAGACTCACTCTGTGGAGTAAAATCCACAGTTCTTTCCATTTTCTCAAACACTTCATCTTCAAAAAGAAAGGTAGACCAAACCGTGAAGACACGTCAACATTCCATGATATCTGTGTGTCTGCGGTCTAACAGAAATGTAACCCACAGTCTGTCTGAACACCTCACGTGCAGTCAGGAGTTTAGACACCACACAACACCTTCATTCATGAAGTACAGACAATTTAAACTAGATATCTAAACCAAACAACTGGTGGTTTCTAGAGCGGCACTAAAATGCGATGACTTGTTAAATAATGCGATATACGAGTTACAATGTTAATTTTTAAAACCTGTAAAATGAACTTAAATTATATTAAAATATATTTTAAAACTGAAAATAATATGATCAACATACTTTTTTCAAGTTCTTTCTGGGAAAAGAAACATTTTCATATCAGTCTCTCTCACGACCTAAAACTGCCATAAATAATGTTGAAGTATTAAACTCATTCAATAGCTGCAAGCCATTGCGACACACACATTCAAGATTTTACAACAGCCACATTTCAATGTACTAAATGTTTACTGTCACACACACAGTCTTTAAACCCCAGTGACAACATAACCCTACAGTCTTAAGTTAGTGCTACATAACCACAACTAGATGCTAACCAAACACAAGCTTGACTCCTGACATAGTCACACTGAGTTACTGAAACATTTACACTTGTTCGCATGTTCACAGACCCCTGCTAAAAACCCTCAACACACTCACCTACAAAACCACAGAAACAAATAAGAAATAACTGTATTACTGAAATAACTGAAATAACTGCAATAACTGTAAATCAGAGTCTCACGTATCTCATCTTAAGAAAAGAGAAAGTAATCTCACAGGTGTCTCCTCTAGAGTTTCATAAGAGATCTCAACATGGTTTTGAGAGCTGTCTGAACAGACAGAAGATCCAGAGAAACGCTCTGAAGGTTGGGAACAGATTCTAGATCTTATCCTCACCTCAAAGACCTCTTCGTCCAGGATGCGTGTCCCAAACACCACGATACCTTTGGTGTCTATGATGGGATGAGGGCTTCTGGCCAGCGTCCGTGTGATCTTCTTCTTACAGTCCAGAATCAGAGTGATGCTCTGTTTGTGAACGCTGATCGCCACACGGTGCCACCTGAATCACACACAAACACACACACACAAGAATGAGACAGCTGGTACACAACACACACCATCCATCAGTTTATCAGAGTCACACAAACTTCAGGTGTATGAAGCTGGTACACACTCTGGGAGCGGGGCGTGTGCAGCATTTTGTTTCAGTGTCTGTATTAATAGATTACAGCCTTTAAAGTGTGAAAGTGAGACAACCCAAGTGTGTCTGTCAGTGTGTCTGACCTGCAGGTTTTTCACACATCTGTGTCTGCAGTATTTTGAGTTTTATACATTACATCTGTGTCTCTCTGCAGCAGCATGTTACGTTAAGTCTGACACATCAAAGATAAAACAAAAACTAAACTGAGTGTTTCAAGTTTCTAATGTGAGGTCATTTTCTGGTTTTGACACAGCATCTTCTGCTGGGTTAGGTGATCTCTTCATCACTTACTTTCCGTCAGCCAGGTTGACCCCTCTGAAGAGCGGGTAATCCTCTGGACCTGGTTTACCCAGGTGATCCTCGTACAGGAAGACGGGCGAGCGGCCCACCTCCAGTCCCAGCTGCTGGATGCCCTGCTCATTATACACCGACAGCAGGAAGGACTGACTTCCCTTCTTCGGCTTCACCGTCGCCAGGATAGAGAAGTCCTCGGGAAACACGGACGCTACAAAGGGAAACAGAGTTAGTCCTGGAAAAATGCGCTGTTCTGGGAGCAGAGGAACTGTGGAAGACAGTGTGTGTGACAGTATTGCATCATGTCTTCAGGCAGAGAGATACTGTCAAGTAACAAAGATAAAATGTGTGACATAGAGAAAAGCAGAGTGGAAAACTGCTGGATCTTCTGATGGAGCCTTGGCACACCTCAAGGAAATTCTGTTACTATCTGTGTGTTTGTTGATAAGAGCGTTGGATCTGCTGAGGCAGAGAGAGGAGAAGAGAGAGAGAGAGAGGGGGAAGAGCATGATGAAGAGAACAGATGTTCCTCCTAAAAGACATTTTATTACTACAGTTCATCCAGCAGAGAGTGGAGCAGAGTATAAACAGAGAGAGAGAACTACTGCTACAAGCAAAGAGAGAAAACTATAAAAGCTTCTTAAAGGAACATTCACCCCAAAATAACTTTCATGTGAGTGATACAAACAACTGCAGCATTATTTCAGGGTTAATCTTGTCTTTACAGTGAAAGGGAACAGTGAGACGGGCTGTCTGATTCTCTACAGCTTTTCTCATCAGACCTGAGTTCTGACATCAGCCCGTAAAGCCTTTTTTGGTTCTAACTGGAACCTTTATTTTTATTAATGAATTTCAGCTATAAAACGTCAAAGAGTAAAAAGAAAAACAAAGAAAAAGTTAAAGTCAGCAAAAGTGACTGAGAGAGAGAGAGAGAGAGAGAGAAATGAAACAGCCACTTTCTAAAAGTGGAAAAACAGACATGTCTGCTCTCTGACACACACACACACACCAGACAGATGCTTGTCGCCGAGGCCTCTGGGAAAATCTGGGCTGGTCAGGCAGGAAGTGATTTTTTTTTCAGACAAACAGACAAAGCATGTATACAGTAAATGTGTTCAAATCAACACACACACACAACCTTCCTGCTTTTAGTTTCTCATGGTGACAAAAAGAGCATGTTAATATAACTTCACAGACTTCAGACAGAAATCTCACTGCTCTCCTCTGCTCCAATGTTTATGTTTGGAGGCTTTTTTTTGTTTTGTGCTTTTTACTGAATTTTTGTTTTTTGATTTTAGCTGGATTATTTCATTACAAACGTGTCACTTAAGATGTGGAAAGATTTCAGTAGTGTGTACATAAATGTTCAGCAACTGAAACGATTTAGTCTGATTGAAATGGATATTCTTTAAATCAAACATTGTTTCTTTAAACAGAGGAGTGCAGAGAGAACCGTAATACTTTCTGTCACAGAGCAGCAGATGCACAGTAATAGTTAGGTGAAATAATTTTTCTGCTTCATAGGGGATATTCTACATCTCTTCACTGTACTATAAGTGATGGAGGATGGACAGAAGGCAGCTTCTGTTTTTCTCATTATTTCTCCTCCGTCTCATTCTTGATTTGATTTTTCATTCCTCTCAGACCACTTCATGCATCAGCGTCTCACATACACCTGTTTTCACTCCCAGGTTTCCTTTCTGGTGTGTGTGTGTGCACGTCTGCAGTGTGATTCTCTTTAATCAAATACAGAAATACTAAACCATCCAAAACATTTCTTCATCAGACACCCTTGTGACTGTCTGTGACACTTTTATCACTCCTTTAGGTTTGTTATATGCTTCTACAAATGTCATGTTCACAATTCAGAATTCATTCAGATGTGAAGTTATATCTGTACTCTCATGTGTTCTCAGAATCACTGTTCTCAGTGTGTGTGTGTGTGTGTGTGTGTGTGTGTGTGTGTGTGTGTGTGTGTGTGTGTGTGTGGTGTGTGTGTGTGTGTGTAAAGATCTAGGGGCAAATCTGATCATCCCAAGAAAGGCTGAGTAAAAAGAGAGTGAGAGACAAAGAACAGATGCATTGTGTTTAGAGTGATAGATGATTCATTCCTTCCACATGCGTTCACTCAGCTTGTGTCTTCCTCAAGCAGTCAAGCATGTGTATGTGTGTGTGTATGCTTAGGGGACAAAATTGTTAAATCACTAAACCTCTTTTTGGGAATATAAAAAATGAATGCCCCCAGGAAAGCCTGAGTTTATATGTGTGAGTATGTTTGTCTGAGAGCAAGAAAGTGCTGAACTGACATTTTTGACTCCTTCCTGATGAAAACTTTCAGTTCATCGCATTGCATTCTGGGATTTTCAGTTTTTTTAAAGAGTACATATAATGCTGCCTTCACATTTGGGCCAAAATAAGGCAACTAAAAAGTTTGAAAAAGCTTTTGTGAAAAGAACACTTTTAAGATGCCTAAATATTCTCTCTTGGTCAGGAGCTCACTAAAGTTTGGATCAGAGCCACTGTGAGCTGAAGCAAGAGACTGTTTTATTTAGTTTAGTCTGATTATTCTGCATGATGGCATCTCTCTCTCTCTCTCCTCATCTGCTGCTTCTCCCTTAAATTCTTGAGATTTTCAACGTTCCTGCCAAAAGCAGAGTCTGGGGCACAGTGACACCCCAGCCAATAATACAGTGATGAGACACACACACACAGTAGGCTAAACATACTCAACAGGTTTCTAGCAACACAAATTCAGTTTTGCATGTTGCATTCCAACACGTTCCAATATGAGTATATACAAGGAGAGTTACATTTAGGGTTGGGAAATTATTATAAGTTGAAATTATTATAAGTTCAGTATAAAAACTCAGAAGTCAATGTCAATTCCCACCCTGACAGAGAAAATGTGTGTGTGTGTACTTACAGGGGTAGAGTTGTTTAGTGGGTGCGCTAAGCTGTGCATCTTTTGTGACTTTGTAGGCGACATCGGGCCCTTTTGAAGACTTCCTGTGTGCGCAGAAGCCTGTAGTTTTTGTTACACCCTCCGGCAAACTTTGAAAATCTAAAATCTTTAGGAGATCGGCAGGCTGGGCTGCAAAAACACACAGAGAGAAAGACAGACAAAATTAGTTTACAGCTTTTCAGGTCATATAGAAAACTCATAAAACAAAACCACATTTGACCATTAACTAAAACTGAATAAACCATTACTGATAAAATGTGAATTTTTTATCTGGGTATTTTAGCACACATCACTGAGAGCTGTACCTGTGCTGAGGCCACGCCCCCTGCAGCAAAGGGCAAATGCTCACTGAAATAAACATGACATCATGAGGTCATGTGATCACAGTGTAAACACTAATGCATTTATAGCTGCATACTTCACTACTTATCTACTAGTCAGTGTACAGTGTACACTGCCAGTATGCAGTAAGCAATACACTAGTTGTTCATACTTAACACAGTCTATGTGTCCAGACAACCACAACTGTATCATTAGCAAACTAAACGTGCCACCAGAGTTACTACTGCATGGTCCAAGTATGATTCTGACCCACCAAATCAAAATAAACACAAGTGTTTCATGTGTTTAAAGCCAAAAACTGACCATATAAACTCAGGATACACTTCCTACAAAAACTATTTACAAACACACAACTAGTGAAGATAAAAAGTGAAGACCACACACAGTCACTGCATCTGCTTTGTGACAGCCTTTTAATGTGTACACACACACACTTGTGTGATCACAACCTGAAGAACAATTTAATAGTCTGGAGTCACCTAAAATCACCTTTAATCACCCTCAGCTAAAGTAAAACACACCCACATACTTACTCCTCAAACCTGGTCCTTATTTCCATTTAAAGAAATAGTGCAGTCAAAAAAGAAAAATGATCTATGTCTCTTTAAGACATAGAGTCAGGATTTTAATGACACAGACAGAAAGACTCAGACAGACAGACAGACATTGTTAATCCATTATGGCTCAGTCTGGTGTGATCTTGATCAGGTCAGTCTGATTTAGTCTGAGAGACAGACAGCGATGAGGCGCTTCTAAACGTTTACATTTTTCTATGAGATATTTATAATTAAAGCTGTCTGGCCTTTTCACGGCCACTCGCTAAGATCAACCAAAAGAGAATCTTGGATCCGATAGCAACATTTTTAATGGTTAATAAATGAATGTGAAAGTCTGTTACAACACACAGGAAAATATTTAAAATGTCATTATGGTGTCACAGTGATTTATTTCAAATGAACCCAAACATTATTTAGACACAAAAATCACACATAAAAATTAAACAATATACTGTATATAACAAAGTGTTCAAAATAAAGACAGAAAGTATCTGGACGCTGTTTGTTTGTCAAATGTTAGAGGGACACATCCACCGTTTGTGTGACAAACTATACCTCTGTTCACTCCGCTAGGACAGAGCACTTCAGTTTAAGATTTTTTATCTAATCCAGTTATTTAGACATCCATATCACTTAAGTGCCTGTTTATAAGTTGTTATAACATGCTACCAAGACACTTAAAATGCATTTCAGCACATCCACACAGCACCTCTATAGACTCCAGGATCTTACAGGATCGTACTGACGCATTCTGGGAAGGCAGTGACTATAAACACATGGAATATTAAAATCCAATTCACATCAGACACACATATAAATGCAAATTTAGTTCCTTAACAGTGGTTTTAAACTTGCAGATGTTTTAACTAATGCAGATGAATTAACATCAGTTTGCGCACAAATGTCACTCAGTTCACTTTGATGAGCCAGCATGTCACAAAGAAACATGGTGATGAACACTGAGAGACAGACAGAGACATCAGACCATCTAACACTGAGACATCTGGACCACACTGAGGTTCTCTGGTTAGCCAAAGTTTTGCACTGTCCTTATCAGAGCAAGAGCACAAGGGCTTCCCCAAAATACTGCATTATTTATAACTCTTCAAATGACACGCTTCAGCAGTTTGATGATACGTTTAAATGTTAATTTATACTTAGCAAATAACAGATCAACAACATTTAGCAAATGTTTGTGAAAGAAACTTAGGATGGAACAGGTTTAGGACACAGATGTGTGGGATAGACAACAGCGTGCGGTGACTGTTGATACAGACAACAGCATGAGATCACTGTTCACAGCTGATTCGATACTAAAAATCTGTTTATTATTGCTCGTTATGAAGGTTTATACCCCTCTGATGCATAAAGAAGAACAACAGCTTGACAAGTTGTGTGTATGAATTATCTCTCCAGAAAACAGGCCCAGATGTGGCCAGTATCAACACACGTTCTCTCTAGAGGTAAAACGTGAGCGCAAAAGGCAGAGTAATATTTACCTCAGTAAAGCATTTGCTATTGGTCAAAGACTCATGAAAGGAAATACATTTTCTCAATCCAGTTTAGGAAAAAGTCCCAATTGGAGTGAATGTTACATTTGTTTTCCACACACATTCAACACCATGTGCCAACGTTATACTCACAGAGGACACAAAGACCTGCAAACATGGTCTGACCTAGTAACCCACTTAAAACACAAGACACATCACCTCCATTACATATTACACAGTCCTTCTGCAAAAGTATTAACATTTATATTGAAACAAATGTTCCAAATACAGAAAGACTGTATTTGGTTCTCAATGTTACATTACAGTTTCTTTATTCTAGAATATGAAAACGTGCCAGTGTTGTACCTGTGCAGGTTTGTGTAAATATTGGTACCCTTCAGTGAATTTGATCTTTTATGATGCTCTGGTTAAGAGGAATCTGTCAACATACTATAAAATACCATGCTAACACACACACACACACACACAAGCATTGACTTGCAAAGACCTGTTCAGGTAAACTGGGGTTCACCTCACACTCTGAAGTGTGAAGTGTGTGTGTATGTGTGTGTTTACTCTCTTAAAGAGGCGTCCCAGAGGAACAGAAAAACTGCCTGTTCACATCTACCTTAACCACAACACTTCCTTCCACAAACAGCCTGGCAGACCACAGCTCAGCTACAGGTGTGTGTGTGTGTGTGTGTACACATAACACTTAATAACTGTGAACTTCTCTTACAACCACAAGCTGCCACACACACAATCATTTACTTATCTAAATGAGGACTTTCTATAGAATTCTATTGTTTTTATACATACATTGTTTTATACATGTATGTTGTTTTTATATAGCTAGCTGTAAATGTTAGCAGGTGTGCTCACTTACACTCACTTACTTAAGTACATACATACACACATTTTCTGAGATTGTAATCAGACACAAAAGGTTTGAAAATAAAAGGGAATAGCGACAACCTCTGAACAAGTTTCAAATGAATTAAATAACAAATCTCTCTCTCAAACACACACACACACACGTTGAAGATGTTGGGTTTCAGTGCCAGCTTTTAATAACATACTGACAACAAAACAGATGCCATGCATGCACACACACACACACACACACACACACACACACACACACACACACACACACACACACACACACACACTCACACACACACACACAGTCCCAAACATAAACACAGGAATGCCATCAAAACAACCACATCTAAAACCATACCACACACAAAGTACACACTACAAAACTTGCTGCACAACACACACTTCTCTTCATACACAACACAATACTGCACTCCTGTCCTGATCTGAAACCGTTCTGCCATGTTTCCCAGATATAAAAATGTATTCATCTATTAAACCGTTAAATTCGCCTACAAAGAGCATGGGTGGAGTCTCTGGCTTCAGGGTGCGCCCCCCCCCCTGTGGAAACGCGCCCCCCAAAAAAAAAAAAAAAAAAAAAAGCTAATTTGTTTTATACTTTCCACCCCTCCACACACCCCCCCCACCATTGATCAAGCGAACACTTCAGTATACACTTCTCCTAACGTCAAACAACAATTGCTTATAGTTCTCTTAACCTCTCAGACACTGATCACATGATCTTCTCCAGGACCAATCACAGCACGACAGTCAAGATTCAGACGTTCAGAAGATTCAGAATAATCAGCTGTTATAAAATAATTCTCAGTTTCAGCGGAGGGCAGCTGAGCTTTAGCTCTGAGAGGTCATCGAGGTCATTGTAAAATAATGATTTACTGTTTTTCACTCCACACACTCCACACAAATACTCTATCAGCATGCTGAAAACTTCAGGTCTTTACTGAAGTTGCCTGTAGCTGCTCTGGAGAACACGATCTGATGAGACAGCCAAGTCACAACCCCATGAAACAAACACACACACATACAGGAAGTTAAACCACAGAGAGGAATGAGAGTTGACAACTCTCTCTCTCTCTCTCTCTTTCTCTCGTTTCCCATCATAAGATCCTGTCCAGGTTAATATTCTTATTTTAATTCACAAAACAACAGGAGACAGACAAGAAATGAGACTCACACACAATAAGTCTGTGTGTCGCTCTTTCTGTGAAGTGATAAAATGGACTCAACACAGTTCCACCACTGAAAACACATCTAAACATCTCTCTGCTGTTTCACTAACACACAGACGCACACACGCCAAGCAGAAAATCACACTATTTATCCAGATATCTGTCGTCTCAGTGTACCACTAACTTTATCTACACCACGAGACACTGACTATCCTCCCTCAAAAGTTCCTGTGAGCAACTAATGGACTACACTGCTCATCACCGGACTCAATATCCCACAATGCATCTGCACAGTTCACAAAACAATCCTAATGCAGCAATCCTAAAGTCACCTTATTACTTGGGAAAGTACAACAGAGATTACACAAATACATTTGCACAATACAAACCCTTTTAATTAAACATTTGCTGAGAACATTGTGCAAAACATGAAAAAAAATTGTTTCTTCATACGCCATATTCCAAACATTAGACAACAGAAATCAAATCAAAGATGCAGGAATATCCAACATCTGACTTTAAATTAAACATAGCATGACTAACATAGAGCTATTAAACTCCATTTCCCATAATACAACATTCTCACCCAAAATTCCTTCACAAAACTTCTGCTGGTTTCATATATTACAAACATATGTCAGGGTCAACTTCAGTTGCTCTATGAAACCACAAAAAACTGTAATCACTCCAAAATTACTCTTATATGCTACTAATTTGGGAGAACCAATAAGAATCCGACTTTAGGCTTCAAGGTGAACAGGACAAATCCACAGATTTGTAGTATAGTGTAGCTTTACAGTGGCATTTGTTCTGGACACAGTTCAGGAGTTATAGGAAAGGGCAAAATCTGTGAAGCAACAGGGTGAGAGAGAGAGAGGTTTTAAGACAACAGTTTAAAGGCTCTTACTGAAATACATCCCTCATCAAAGGCATTTTTCTGCTGAAAGGCGGATGGTGACACTGCATGTGTGTGTGCATTTCTTAACCCGACCCGTGTCTGGGGGCGGAACCAAAGCCCATGCTGACAGTTTAATGATAGGTCAACCTAAGTGATTGACAGCTCTCTAACAAATTGCAGCCTATCAAACAGGAAAATTGCCCTGTGGGTAAGATGAGGTCACAGATAGTGGTGGAGGTCTATAATGTGACCTCACTTCTTCCACATACTGGAGGTCACTGTTCAACATTTGACATTTGACCTGGACAGAAAGATAATGAGCAGGAGTTCAAAGGGCAAACGGGTTACAGCGCAGCTATTCTGACCAGGTGCTGGCAGTTTCCCTGAGGTTGATCTTGTTTTGTGTGGCTCAAGTGTACTGTATTATCTTTCCTCGCCACGTCTTATAAACCCATATTTATCTTTTTTCTTGCCCTCTCTGTCTGTCTGTCTGTCTGTCTCTCTATGCTTTGGTGGTTGTGTGCTGGCCTGGAGCTTCGGTTTGACTGTGTAGTTTTCACTGGTTTCCACAGAGCTGCAATCAAAGCAACTGATTCAGCTAAAAGCTCTCCTCTATTACACACACACAAACACACACACAAACACACACACAGATTTACACTTTCACACCCATTTAATTGTCTAATAAAGTGAAAATAAAGCCTCTCTTTCAGTGAACACAAGTGTTTGTGCAAAAGCATTGTGGTCATTTTTCCATGTTAACAGCTCACATTCAGTGACTGAATCACTGGCTGGAGTTCAGTGTGTGTGTGTCGCTGGAAACGTTGACTCACTGGAGCTGTACTACATCACACACACACAACTGCACACTTTAACAGAGCAGTTTCCCTGTAAAATCAATCAGGTAATTATTACAAAACAGATTCCTCTCTCTCTCACACACACATAAACACAAAACTTTTAAGAACAATGAAACCCAACTATAGAATGAATTGAATGGCACCATAATACAGTGACAGTATTAAATAGTAACACTATGAGATGGTGATGAGTAATTACAGTACTTACATGTTTTCCAAGATACTTCAACAACTACAGTAGTATTACCATGGTACCATGATCAAAAAAAAGCATAACCGCAGTTACATGTGCAAGAAAACACTATGGCAATAGCAAATGTTATTAAAACGCTTTGGTATATTTTTGTGATTCTGTTGAACTTTTGCAATCCATCAAAATCATTAATCATAAAACAGTTCATAAATCATAAATATTTCCTGTTTCATTAGTTAAAGCCAGATGATTTCAGCTGATGACTGCAGTACAACTACTGTACATGTGACATAATGTTATTAGAAGTATGGAACAAAAGACTCTCTGTTCTGTTCTATAAGAGTGAGTGAAGTGTGTGTGAATTTAATTTAATTCTTTCTGGAGAGTCAAACGTTTCTTTGGCTTTTGTGGCTAGTCCATAATGTGCTACTGCAGAGTGAGAGAGAGACAGAGAGAGAGAGCGAGTGAAAGAAAAAAGAAAGAAAGAAAGAGAGAGAGAGAGAGAGAGAGAGAGATCATTTTATATTCTCTGTATGAGGCCAGTGGAAGGAATGTTAGCTTTCCATACAGCTCTCCAGAATCCTGCAGATCTTCCCTCATGTCTGGACCTGCAGTGTTCCTGAAACATCTCCTCAATATTCCTTTAACATTCAATTATTAATCCCTCACTACTAACTCCACATATCAGTAGCTCAAGAAATCAAGAAAAGGTGGACCAGTTGCTGATGTCATTTCACACCTCCAGCGGATTCAGACACTGGATGAATAGAGAAATATTCACACGTATGTGAGGGTCATGCATGTGACCTTTAACACTGCTGAAATACACTGTTACAGGACCTGCTGAAGAGACACCTCACTCCACAGGATCATGAAAAGCTTGTGATGCTTCAAAGAGTTTAACTGTGGATGTGTTTATATACTTCTACCAAAACACCATAACTAAAGTTAGTACAAAAACTGTGCTCGCCTGTATCAGACAAAAAAGAGAGATAAACCTAAAAGACAGTTTCTGAATGAATCTGTTTCTTAGACTGTTTGAAGGACATCCCGTATTAGTTCATTAAGACTTTACGGTAAGAATAACTACATGGAACTGCAGGAAACTGTGATTACATTTTTATGAGAACTGAAGACTCTCATTCTGAGTGATGATGTCAGAGTTGAGTGTGAATATCAGTGAGAACTCTGAGATGTATTTCATCTTTCTACTGTAAGACACAAAGAATCTTTTTATCTTAACTAAGAGGAAAAGATATATCAGTATCGCTCGCATTGAGAGAGAAAGAGAGAGAGAGAGAGAGAGAGTGAAAGAAAGAGAAAGAGAGAGACAGAGAGACAGAGAGAGAGAGAGAGAGAGAGAGAGAGAGAGAGAGAGAGAGAGAGACTGATAGACAGAGAGAGAGAGACAGAGAGAGAGAGAGAGAGAGAGAGAGAGAGAGAGAGAGAGAGAGAGAGAGAGAGGGAGAGAAAGTGTATGTGTGTAGTGACCATAAACCCCTGGCAGAACCATTAAGCTCTGTTTCAGGGTCATGAATGTGGCATATAACATGAGAGTCCACCACACAGACACACACACTCTCTCTCTCTCTCTCTCTCTTCCACACAGACACAAATAAATCATACTGCACTACACCCATCTCAATACGAGGCAGCACCAAAGACAGAAAGATTTCATTTTTGATCGGAAACACATGCCATTTGTAATCACACTTTCAAAACTATGACCCCCTGTACTGTCCTCAGTGACATCACAGCATCCAAAACGCAAGCTATTTATTTATATGCAGTCAGCCTGTTTGTGATTGGTGTAACATTTGGACCACGTTATTGAACCTCACGTTTCTCTTGAGGATTGTGTATTTTCTTCATGAACAGTATTTTATTCCTCTGCTGTTCCACAGAGAGCGGAGAAAAAACATCTGGAACATATTTTTTCTTTTTCCCCCCTCTTTTTTCCCTCTTTTTCTCCAGGATTAGCAGACATCACAATGGCGGCTATAGCTTCCAGATGTGAGAACACAAACTCTGTCTCTCACTTTTCATCCTCCAAAATGCAAATAAATAAATAAATAAAACCGTTAGTGTTGCTCCATCTCAGGCTATGCATTCCAAACACACAAATATCCCATGATGCTTTGAGCTCTTGTGGATCTGCTGCAGTCCACAGACACTAAGTGTGCTGCACTAGTACAGGTATGCAGGGAATGTGATTCTAGAGGAAGTGTGTGATGTGTGTGAGGTTCTGGAGAGCCCAGGGGAATCTCAAGCCGTTGCAGGGGTGCTCACAACTTGAGAGAGACCAGACACACACACACTTATACACACTCTGACCCCCCTAATTAATCACAACAAAGCTTCAGCAAAGCCCAAACATGGTGTCCGTTTAAAAGAGCCATGAAAGAGTCTGTTCATGCAGAGCAGAACAGACAGAAATGCTACATTCCAAAACTTCAAGATCTAAAAGTCTGGGAAGCAGAGGTCTGAACACGCACACACGTGCATGCATGGCAGAAACAATGTACTGTATGTTAGCTACAGCTGTGGTGGGCTGTATCAGGACCACCCCAGCCCCAAACACACACACACCATCCTAACTGATACATCAAGCAACCACTCAGCAACACCCTAGCAACCATCCAGAACACCCATTTACAAGAGCCCACCCTAAAGTCTCTGTGATATTCTGGTCTTCAGATACGACCGTGCTCTCTCTGTCAGTGTAACTCTGTGTTATATTGTGCTGAGGGTTAAACTCAACACTCAAATCACTTTTCATATCAAAACGTTTACTCTCTCTCTCTGCTCACAGTGATGTGTTTTCCAGATGCTGAATCTCAGGGAGGGACACTATAAACTTTAGGGGTGGTCATAACCTTTGACCTCTGACCCTCTGACCTCATCTCTTGTAGGTCTGCTGTCATTAGATACTATAACTCACCTCATTTTTCACTTTCCTCTGTTTTAACTGCAAAGCGCACACACACACACACACACACACACACACACACACACACACTCACACACAAACTCCTTTCCGCACAGCTGATTCATTTTAGTAAATTGATTTGTTTGGATAACTCATTTCAATGAGTGTTAATAAAAATCACTTTAAATTTATTATTTTTATTAGTTATATAAATATATATTTTAATGCTGCTGATTATAAGTGATAAACACACACATCTCAGTCTCTCATTACATTAGAATTCATTTATTCTAAGGAATCATTTCACTGAAATCATAAATATGATTCAAATTAATTTCAGACATTATTCACATAAAATAAATATTTTATTAAAGGCATGTCAAATGTTGCACTATTTACACTTACAGTAGAAACAGTTTTCATATCAACTGAATCACTAACAAGAAGGATCCATTTCTGATTCACATATGATTATTTCTCATAGCAGAAGCAGTTTACAGTAAGAGTCACTACACTTAACTTTGTGTGTTTTAACACAACAGACACACAGGGCAAGGTTGGGTCAACATGTCTTATTTTTATAGTCTACAAATTAAACCCTTGAAGGTTTTGAACTATCACCCGCCCAAATGTGGCTTTAGACAGAAGGGAGAAAGAAACTTTAAATTATAAAACAATGTGACTGTAAAACACACACTACAAACTCCGACCACAAACCCAAAGACAGAAAGGGTTAGTTAAACACTGAGCCACAGTCACAGCACTGTCTAATGCAGTACAACATTTCTGTCCTGTGATCGCACATCTGGACCTCCTGCATGTTGAGGGCAGAACTGGGCCGTACGCTGAACTGATGTTACATAACGCCCAAGAGTTCAGAACTGTGACGTCTGACTGAAAACAGTCAGTTCACTTCCCATCACCCTCACTGAGACTGAATCTCAATTCAGAAAGTATGTACTGTGCTTGAGTTTTAAGTATGAAGTAAACCAGGGCAGAAGCATTACAACGTACTGTAACTACTGTAAATTGTTTTTTGATAGTATACTTCACCTGAGACCCTCCCAACAAAAAACCCTTGCAGTTTTGGGTAATATTAGCCCCAAAAGTGTCACAGCATACTTACAAAAAAACAACAGATATAATGCGTTTTCTGGACAACTTTCACTGCATTCTATATTTTGGGACACATTAATCATTAAAAATGATCATAAAATGAATTATTTAAAACACAACACATTAATATTGCGTATCACTTTTGATAGTAAGTGAACTGTTCACTTTGTCAACAATACACAGGTAGTGTGCTATATTTAATGGAATTTAATGATATGATTAGAGACGCACTATTTTTATTCTTGCATGCTACTGTTTATAAGGCAGACAGCGAGTGAATTGGGTTTTGTATCTGATTAGGAGGGAAACCCTTCATTCTCTCCCTGCTGGAACTGGACTTTTAATAATCAGAAGAAAATATCACTTCTCCATCGAGCCAAAGGCAACATGAATCTGATTCTGCAGATTCTTCATCCTCCAAACAACTGAATCAACTCTGGATGGAGAGCAGCTTGTGAAAAACACACAGCTTGTTTTATTTACAAGACACCTTTCTGAAAGGCTTCAGGGTGACTGTTTGGCTCTACTGCTGGCTTTAGCTATGTCCACCATAACAACAAGAGTAAACTAAAACAGAGAAACACACATGGGCAATAAACAGTTATAACACACCATTTGTTCACCAGAATTCATACAGTCCCAAGAGTAAATCACACCCAGCAATGACAGAACATGTTCATAAAAAACTTGTTAAGTAGTTAAGTAGTAAAACAGAATAACCCCACACAAAAAGTGTAGCTGGACCCCCGATAGCCATTTTAACTTTACAAGCTGTCTAACCTGATGTAACACCTCCTCTGTGATCCATACCCCTGTATCCCACAATGCACTGCACCATACCGTCAACCTCGTTCTGATTACATGACACCCCCAGCAGATGTCATAGGGCTTTGCCCCTCCCACTGCATGACATCATCGTTAGACCACATGGAAAAGGTGAGAGCTGCTGACTTAATCAGATTCATAGCAAAAGTTTAGCCTTGAAAATTTGCAAGCATGGCAGCGAATCAAACCCACCATCTTTTCTTCATTACCACTCAACACGTGCTCTATAAATGCCTTGACTCAGGGAGCGTTTAGTACTGAAATGCACTACATAGGGATCACAGTGGTATTTAAGACAGAGCCCACTGCAATCTGCGAGGGACTGAGCAGGAAACCAAATCCCAAAATCCAACGTGACTCTATTGAGCATTTACCTGAATACTTGAATACAACGTGACTCTATTGAGCATTTACCTGAATACTTGAATACAACGTGACTCTATTGAGCATTTACCTGAATACTTAAATACAACGTGACTCTGTTGAGCATTTACTTGAATACTTGAATACAACGTGACTCTATTGAGCATTTACCTGAATACTTAAATACAACGTGACTCTATTGAGCATTTACTTGAATACTTGAATACAACGTGACTCTATTGAGCATCAGTCCAGCTTCAGTTTACTTGAATAAGTTTAGTAACAGATGCTCTCTATAAACATCATGAGATCAATGCCTCAGTTCCATCAGCTCAGCTATGACTCATCCCAGCAGAAGTGTCAGCAGAAGATCTAAATAAATGGTTCTTCTGTGGTTCTTAGGTTCACAACAAGACCCTTTTCTGGATGTCTAGGGTTGGTTCTTAAGAACCTGATTGGAGATTCCAGAAAGTTCCTGATATCACATTAAAGATCTTGAAATTAAATCAGCATACTGTTTCCTAGGTTGTTCAAAACATGGTTCATGGTTTTCTAAAAAACTAAAAAAAAAATGAAAAGTTTGACATCACAACAAATATTAGAATCCTTTTTTGGTTCTGATTACACATTTAATTTTCAGAGTTCAGACATGCCAGATTAGCTCTATATTAAATATTTTAGAGAAGGAAACTCTTAAAAAGTTCCTGAACCATAAAGTTCTTGTTAATATTAAAACAGCTAAATAATTCCATAACTATAATGAGCAGCCCTGACCAGACAAGATGATAATCACACACAGAGCAGAAGGTCCAGCCCACCTCCACACACCCCCCTCTCCTGTCCACCCGTCTACCCGCTGAGAGAGAGAGGAGAGAGAGAGAGGGAGGGAGGGAGGGTGGGTACTCCCTGGGACAGGCTGGAGAATGGAGGAAGATGAGAATGAGAGATTATATCCTGTCTGCTTTGGCTGTGATTACTGTACGAAACTAACTTCACACTATCAAACCAGAGAACATTACAATGCTGGAGCACGGCAAACAGATGTCACACAAACCTATAATGTTGCTTTTCATTTGAAACAAGAATGCATAAGGGCATCACAGCAAACATACAGTCACCAGACTTTTAACAAATGTCATACTGCTGATCTGCTTGAAATATATCTTATGATAAATTTATAAACGTTAACAACAGAATAAAAGTCCCAGTAACTGTTTATCTCTACATGCACAGTATACTGGGGCATGAATTTAATATTTAACTGGTTAGCAGGATAACTACTAGTTTTACCTCAAGCATCTCTGATCTCTAACTGTGACTCCACCTCCAACCCACTGACGTTCCTCAATAAAACACACAGAAGTCAAGACTCTTCACAGAGATAAAGTGACACAAATGTATCTGTTATTCTTATGATTTTAATCATCTTACAAACAGAACTCCAGTGCGGTGGGTTGTGGTGATCCGTGACTATTTTATGAGCCTGTGGAAAAATGAACAGACTCTCTCTCTCTCTCTCTCTCTCTCTCTCTCTCTGCTCGTGTGTTTCTCATCTGTGTCCTGCATATTTTTTCAATTACGTCCTGCATTCAGCGCGCCTGCTAGAGAAAAGCCCGTTTCCATCAGATCTCTTAAAAAGAGCATCTCCAGCATTTGAAAACAAGTACAACAGCTGAATCTGAGTTCTGCCTACACGTCACACCAGCACCGAGATGCTTGAAGTTCCACAAACAGCTTCTTGTCCTCCGCTGCTTTTGAGAGCAATTTTGTGCAACTTTAAAGAACCCAGAAACCATTGCACTGACCTGAAACCCTAATGTAACATCAAGAACGTTGCTGAATCTCCGGAAGAGTCAGCTCTAGAACCCTATAAGAGAGAGAGATCCATGCAGAACCCAAGAGCTGCACAAAGCTTAGATCTGCACATACCACAGCCTCAAAATGTGGACTTCATTTCTGTTGCGCCGTCTTTATTTACTGACCTACATCACAGGGCTTCAGTCTGCAGCAGTGAGCAGAGTTTAGTTAGGCTGTGTGAAGTCTGCTCTTCCTTTGGTTATCCCAAACCATTCCAATGGGACAAAACACAGAAGTCACGGCCACCTCACTAAGCCCCTCATCCCTCCTGCAGCCGCTCCGGCCCGCGACACTGAGATACAAAGTAACAGTTCGAGCCGCGGCCGCTCTTACCTGCGCTGGCGGAGGTGAGCAGAACCAGCAGTGTCAGGAGCACCGCCAGCCGCACCTCCTTAAACCTCCGCTTTACTTTCCATCTGATAGCTGTTTCCATGACCACCCGTCCACACCACGCAGAGCTCGCTTATATTGACGACGACTTTCTATCAGGACGGAACCAGAACCCAGAAGTCCCGAAGAAAGAGCGAGAGAGAGAGAGGAGCCTCTCATGCAGCCGTAAGATTGAGCGGACGGACGGATGGATGGATGGGCTTCCTCTCTCCCGTCTTCCCGTCTGTTCTCTCCTCCAGTGCTGCTTCTCTCCTCCAGCCGCAGCGCTGCCCCGTCACTGAAACCTCCCGGAGCCAAAGTGGGAGAAACTTCATCCACACGGGCTGTCAGTCACGAAGAGAGTGGCCAATCCGAGAGCAGACCCAAAAATGCACGGCTTCTGATTGGCCGGGGCGGTAAATGGGCGGGACGTTTATACAGTGAGGGCCTTTCTGTTTTTTGGGTCAGATGTGGATGGATTTTTAGTAGATGTGACAGCAGCTGTTGTTTCAGTGATTTGACATGACACCATACATTCAGCATTGTAAGAGTTAAACACAAACAGTGCTGTGCAGGAGAGACGAGATTTGCTTTGAGTTGCTCTGAGAATTCAAGTTTGGGCACTACTCTGAGACTGAAGAGGACTGGAGTAAGCAAGACCAGAGAGGTGATGACCTGTTGACACGGGTCCGACCATGATACATGCAGAACAACATGAAACCAGTCACTTCATCTCCAGATCAAGGAATCAGCTCAGATGATGGGGCAATACTTCTGATAAAAGAGACAGAATGAAACGGTATACAGATCTGCCTCAGATCTGTCATTTCTTAACTTTGGCTTAAAAGTGCTCTGCTCTATATAGCCCGAAACTCTCTAATGCTGACTTCATGTGTGTGACATCAAATTATTATTCAGGTTTTCACTCCAGGTTGCGGAGGTTATGAGGGGGATGCCTCACTGAACCTCAGTTTACCTCACGGGGAATTTCAGGAATGCAGTTTTTTTTGTGCAGGATGTCTCTGATCCAGCGGAGGGCAGCCCCTCCTGAACAAACCTTTAAAACACACACCGGTCCAAAAATAAGATACCACAGAACAGTGAAAATGGCTCCAATAAAACAGTTTTTGGCCAGTTGGCTGATAATCTGTTCAGGAAGTGTATTGTAATACATAAATGTAATCTCAATATGAACCTTACCCAGGGAGACACAATATTGTAATGGCTGAAAGGGTAAATAAATGTGTGCCTGAGAAGAAATCCTTCAGTCAGCTCTTCTGACAAACACCTAAACCAAGAAGACACAAAATCACACACACAATTATTATTTACACATTTTAATTAAAGCAATTTTGTATAAATCTTAATAAATCATGTATAAATCATAATTTTTCACAGTTTTGTTTTTCGCTCTTCATTAATTCGAATCAAAGCAACGAGTGTTTTGAATAGAAAAAACGTTTTTCTGAAAATTTCAGACAAATGATAAACATGTGACATGTAAACTTATGAAACGCAGTCATACCACAGACATTACTAACTGCTAACCACCCCAACCATTATGCTTACCATCAAACATGATGTCACGATTCACGGGACAAATGCTGCTCTCTGATTGGTGGAAATAATTATGAAGCGCATTTTACTGATTTTGTGGTGGCGGTTTAATAGCAGATGTTTGAAAGAGAAGAAAACAAAATAATCATGGAAACATGGAGGAGTGAAAGAAAGAGAAAAAGAGTGAGAGAGAAAATAACTGGCTGAAGAGAGCTTTGTGTTTATAATGTTTCATATATAAAATGTATATTATGAGATAAATATAAAATATATATCATAATCGAGTGATCAGTCACTCGAGAGAGAGTTTGTCCTTCGCCTCATGTGTTGATTAATGATGAATTGAGATTTTTGCCAATCTCTCCATCAGAGAGAGAGAGATCGCAGAGACATGCGCTCATCTCTCCAGCAACTTTCAATTACAAAAAGGAGGCAGCTGCTAAACATGGCTGAACGCCAGAGCTGTACACAACTCATAAATGTAAACAGCATTTATCACTGGATCCAACCCATCTGCAACATTTTGTTGCGTTTACAGTGATCTTTTGCTGGGATAACTTATCTGCTTTTTTGCAGTGTTTATTTTTCAGAAAAGCACAAAACACTTTTTTTAAGGGTAGAGGAGCAGTTTTATCCAGTGAAGATCTTCTGGATTCTGGGGATGAATTCCAGGTGAAGGATCTTTGGAATGCCAGTTTAAATGTTAAGAAAGACATGCTGCACACATATGGGCTGCTTTGAAAGGACGGACAATCTGCAGTCAGTTCCTGTCCACCAGACTGTTAACTTGCCCCGCTGAATCTTTTGAAATCTCTTGAAGAAGCTACTATAGCGACAGTTTGAGAAGTATTTTCAAAGCAAAAAGTAGCTAACTACAATTCATTTCATAAGCAGACATATTGGGCTTTTGGTTTTAAACATTAAGATAAATCCCCATCAGAGCTTCTCATTAACATTTTTCAAATTGAAGAGAGCTTCAGGTATGAACAGAAGTTCCCTCTCTCTCGGTACATGTGGAACCCGTGTTTGTGTGTGTGTCAGCTCAGTGTTATCAATCATGGGTCTTTGAGGGAATCTCCAGATGAGAGTTTGGCTGAGATCATCTGAGCTGAATTCACGCCAAGTACAGAACTGCTTCATCTGAATTCCAGATAAATGTCTTTGTTTTATGATCTAATCTCTTGGCAATAATCTTTAGTTACACATAAACACAAAACTCAAGAGATGTTAAAAATGTTAGAAACCATTCCCTAACTACCAGTTAAAACAAGGTCTGAAACTTACAGATAAAGCAAAACAGCAAACAGTTCCAGCTACATAATTCAGTGTGAATGATAAAGGATAAACCATAAAGGATGGTAACTTCAAAAATAAAAAACTTCTGCATCTAAAAACATTCACCTGCAGCATCATCACAATCAAACATGTGATCTGAAACTGTGATGTTTGACATGTTACATTAAAACTGAAACCTGTGATGTTTACTGAATATGTCTGACACTCAATGTCTGTACATGATGGAATTAAATATGTCATACTGCCTACAGCACTGATCTGAGAACAGGTGGGCTGTGTCTGTCTTAATGTATATTCATGAATTACATTACATATACTTTGAAATAATTTAAATGCAAATATACATTAAATGCACATAGATTAAAATGCCATACAGACATCACCTCTCAAACAGGGTCAATAAGCCACCAGCCAATCACATACTCACACATAAAGATGTACTTTACAAAACCTGCTCTGATTGGATTGGGAGATCCTGAGGTTTGATTGGTGAACTGGAGGCAGAACTAAATGCTCACAGGTGATTGGTCAGAGAAAACTCATATGAGGGTTCTGTAAGTTACAAGTTACACTACTAATAATAATACACAGACTTGAGTTATTCTTTTTCCTCTGACTTTTCCTGAAGACCTTTTTAACATCATTAACAGCATTTTAACAGCATTACTTCCTCCTGTTTTAAAGGCTGTTAATGTTTCTTTATAAAGATACATTCACACCTCACCGGTTTAAAATCTTCCGGAGCCTTCAGAGAAACTGAAAGCCACTGCAGATAATCTCGTGTTTTCTGGAAACATCAGAATTACATAATGTGGCTTCATTACATACTGATATCAGAGGAGAACAGAAATCCCTCTCCTCGCTTTTAAAGAGAACGTGTCACTCTTAAATCAGATCTGGAGAAATCTCTCGCTCTCCTTTAGAAAGGGGGATAATTCTTCACTCTGCACGCGTGGAAGTCATTTCTTATCCTGCAGTATGTGCTCTGATGGCAGAATGTTTTTAAAAACAATCTAATTCAAAGCGTCCTCATAAATCTGACAACCACTCTGTTGCTACCACATTCAGTTCTTGACATGAAGACGAGACAGTGTGGACAGCAGGCTGTGCTTTTCTGCACACTGGTGGTGAACGTGTTACACAACACAGCTGCAGCTCTCATTAAAACACAGGCTCTTCTACACAATCTTACACAATCTGTTTATAGCTGAAGTGACTGCTGATGTCTTGACATTACACTAGACATTCTGATTTGAGATTTTAAAAACGACTAAACCACTCAAATCAATTCACACCAAAACTATTTACACCAAACACATCATTTTTGTCATTCTGAGAAAAGTTTTCATAACTGAAAGAGATTTGCACTTCAGTCACTCTCATAAAGAAATAATAAAGTTAGTAATTAAACATCAAGTCATAAAATTAAGCATGTCATGTTTTCCTCTCATGTGGGTTGTTTGTGTATTCGTACATTTAAATTCACACTGAAAGTGATAGTTTTTCCTGAAAGTCTCCAGACGTGTCCTGTAACAGCCTCTCATTACTCAAAAACATGATGTCCTCGTGAAACACAACAGATCTGAGCCACTAAACACACTTACTGCAGCCACACATAATTACCAACAACTACATCCGTGAGATCTGACTCAGGGTCAGCTTCATCAGCAACACTAAAACCATATACATTAGAACATAACCAACCCAACTGTTCTCAGATCAGTATGTGATACACCACTGCTACAAGCACAGGGTGGAGCGCCAGACGAGAAATGAGTTTAACATCACAGGAGACAGGCAACGGTTTTCTCTGCTTTCATGTAAGACGCCAAACATCACAGTTTAAAATCAAAGCTATGAAAGAGTTTCATCACGTTCCATTCGACTGTGATGATGACGTCACACTGACCGTGAAGACTGTAAAGATGTTTGTACAGGTGAAACTTTATGACTTCAAAAATGAGCCTTTTTGCTTTCTTAGACATACTATACATCATTCAGTGGTGCTCAGTTGTCATTATTATTATAATTAAAGTTTGTCTTGTGATAATCTGTGATGAAAACATAATGATATTTTTAAACGTCTTTAGATTTTAGCTGATGTCACCTGGGCACTAGTAGATGTCGTGTTACTCTTTGCACGGCCCATAAGTGATTTCAAACTGCAGCCCTACAATGTGATAAAGAAACAAAAAGCTCAAACTGTTTGCTGTCATTAAAACAATTAAAAATGACCTTTAGTTTTTTAAAACTTCATGACTGAGTGGAAATTGGAAGCAGAAACCTTTAGGTAGTAATCAGTCTTTTTTGAGCACACTGAGTGATTCCAGCTACAAGATTTTCTGTTAGCCAATAAAACATGCCAGACAAACGTCTTGTGCACACTCAACATCAAATGTGTCCCCTTCATAAAGAGCAGTGAAGAGGAGCGCGAGAGATGACTGCACACACACACATTTTTTACTCAGGAGAGATGTACCAGTATGGAAGAAAGCCACACATTGACTGAGTCAGCTTTATTTCCTCAGCTGCATTCCACATATCCTACAGTGGCCCTCAGTTCCTCAGAAGTTTCCAGAAGGTTTCAAACAATCCCAGAAATCCTGATGAATGAATAAATATGACAGGCTAAGTATGTGTGTGTTTTAATAGCAAACTGAGCCAGGCATTTGTGTGTGTATTTTAAAGCTCTTCTTATGCTTCATGTTTTTCCCAAAACCACCATTAGAGAAACAAATGCTACCTTTAAACAGAATAAACAAATACAGATTGTCTCACAAATAGTAATCCTGTAAAAAACCAGTCACACACTGACTAGACTGACCCGTGCTCAGATCTTCCAGAGCGTGCGCTGAAGACTGCGCTCCGATGATCACATGCCGTTTGGAAGAAAGTCCAGTTATTATGTGTGACTCACGGAACCTCAGAACCCTTCAGCTGAGTCAGTCCTTTCTCACCAATTACCCTTCAGCTGCAATTCACCAACCAGGGCTCAGTCTTTGTTAGGAAAATCTGCGTGTTTGTTAAAATCTGTGTGTGTTTGTTGGCCTACATTTTTGTGACACATTTGGTCAGAACAGTGTAGCCACTGTTGTACATGGTTAAAGTTCAGATTTTTGCATGTTAACGTCAGTGTATTAAACAGATGAAAGTGGATCATTTAAAAAAACCTTTTACTCACCCTCATGACATTCTCTGCAGAACGTTTCCTCTCCTTCCTTCTGAAGCTGCAATCCATATTTTCTTTTTGTGATTTTGTGATTAGTTCGGGTCGATTTTTCATTTGAAATTGCAGCTTTAAATTTATAAATGTTGAGGCAACATGACAGAATATTACAAAAGGAAACACAAAACATCACTACAAATCACTTGTCTGAAAGCTGGACACAGCTCACCTCGAAACAAAAATGTGTTTCAAAGTGTGTCAGATCAGATTTAAACAGGTCACACTGGAAAACACGCTTACATTACGCACATGCCGTCAGATGCTCTGTGTGTGTTTTCAGAAACCTCCAAACTTTGCCATCATCCTGCTAAAGAAATGTCTACTTAGACATGCTTGACTTCATTTTGGAAACGGGCTTCAAAAATGTAATTCTGAGGGTTGAGTAAGTTTATGAAATGATGGCAGAACACATGAAAATCATAACCATCATTCCATTTCAAAACAGAACCACTCTGATACAGACAGACAGAAAGAGACAGACAGACAGAGAGGCAGACAGACAGATAGACAGACAGAGAGACAGACAAATAGATTCAACAGGGCATTAAATGTGTTTGTAGAGTCAGAAGTCTGCCTGTAAATGTGAGAAACATCTAGTCACGTCTCTGTCTCTTTGATAGTGTGCTGTAATGTGGGTTGGTTTGTCGGTTGGTTAGCAGCATGTGGTTTGGTGAATGGTAAATGTCTTCTTAACTTTTGGCAGCTTATACTCGGAAATTCTGAACACAGCAGCCTCAAGAGAATACAGTCTAACTCTGAACACACACACATGATCTCACACACACATTTCTCTCTCCCACTGAATGAACACAACAATGTGGCAAAAGAGACGATCACACAAAAAATCCTCTCCTACACACACACACACACACACAGATCCACATTTGATTATGTTATTAAACTGTGCAAAGCTGGACAGAGGAGCTACAGAATGTACTCCATATGTAGAAAGACGAGAGAGAGAGGGAGAAATAAAGAGGGAGTGAGAGAAACAGAGAGAGGGAGAGAAAGAGAGGGAGAGAGAGAGGGAGAGAGACAGAGAGAGGGAGAGAAAGAGAGGGAGAGTGAGACAGACAGAGAGAGGGAGAGAAAGAGAGAGAGAGGGAGAGAGAGAGTACTAGGGTTTATCTTCTGTACAGTGGGGTGAGGGGAACTGAAAGAACACCATATGTTCTGGAGTCTTCTCTATCACACACACAACGTCATTTTTCAGTTTTTCTGTGGTACAAATTGTATCTGTGTATGAATTTGTGTGTTTGTGTTTGCGCATGTGCAGGTTTGTCTATATTGTGAGGGCCAAATTAAAAAATTATAGTGAAACACACTATACTGGACTTGTAAAGGAAAAATCTTGTTTAACTTTAAATTTAATATAATATATAACTTTAAATATGTCAACAGGTTTGTGTGAGAGTTAGTCTGGGGGGTAAAAAATATAATTAGTTTAGTATGAACAGTGGAAATCCACTGGATGTCCTCATTTACAGTAAGAAAATAATGTGAAAGTGCATTTGTGTGGGGGAAAGTAAATATCATTAGCTCAATGGTTGTGTTTCAGTGTGCCAGACAATCTTGACATGGAAACGCACAATAGCCTCAGAATACGTCTGACATTAATGTAATCACTTCTTTTGTCTCTGACACAACTTTTGCTTTCAAATGATGTCTAATTACACTAGTCAGTATACTAGTAAGGTCAGTAAACTGGCAGATACCAACATTGTCATTGTAAATGGAATACAAAATTGGCAATACACAGTCCAAAAGTACATGTGAATAGCTCACACGACTTCTGCATGAATAAGCAACTCTGTGGTTCATTGTGTGTGTGTGTTATGAGGTTTTTCCTAAAGAGGCTAAATTTAGGCAATAGAGTTACATTATGTTTAAAACACACAGGTCTGGTTACTCATATTGATGGGAAGTGTGTGGGTGTGAGAATATGTGTGTGCGCAGACGCCCCCACTGACTCTAATGTTACAGGATAAATGAGTAATTTGTGTTTTCTTAATAAAGATACCCTCCATGTTTCTTCCCTCTCCCACTAAAGAAAATCATTCTGTCAAGGTGAAACCCACAAAAGACTCATACAGCCCCGTGGCGCAGCTTCGCCATGAGCCCTTTGAGGCCAGTTACAGAGCTGCATGAGGAGGACTACATCTGTAATGTGTAATGTACAGGCCAAAACACAGATCAGCAATCACTACGTGGAAATAACAGGTCATACAAGGCTAGTGTGGTCAAGATGTTTGTGGAACATGGTGGCTGGTTTGTTACTGGTCCAGGAGCTCCACCAGCTTTAACCAGCTTAAATGAGATGGTTTACCATGTCATAAAGAGTCTGTTCAGGCCATTCAGGAACTTTCACACAAATGTACTTTGTAAACATGTCATTCCTGAAGCGTGTCACCCATGAAGGAAACGGGAAATGAATGTTATAAACAGAGTATTTGTAAATGATACTCTTAAATTATTGTCCATCAGTTTGTCAGTCTGTTGACTTTCACATTTTAACAACATAATGCAGCGCAGGTGCGTTTATAAATGTGAGTAATTTTCAGATGAGACTGTGACCTGTTAACACGATGACACAAAAACCATCAGCAGGAAATAATAACACGTTGCACATTAGACATTAAATAGATGAAAATCATACAGATTTGGAACAAAAGGGTGATTAAATGAAGACTGAATTTTAATTTTCGGGGGAACTGTCTCTGTATAGACTGTAACACAAATCCTGTGTAACATCACCTTACACAGATGTACTAACAAACGAACACACACATACAGCAGCTCTCCTGCTGCCAGGTCTCTGATCTCTACACAGTCTGGAGGCTTTGAACAGCAGTATCTCATGTCAGATCTGCCCAAACATTTGATCATTTTCTCCTGTAATTGAAGTTATTTAGTGTGTGTAAATGCAGCCACACACTGAATGTGCACAAACTTGACGAAGGCTTTGTGATGGCCATGTGTTTATATGTTTTCTCTTTTTTTACAGGTGACCTCTATTCCACATACAAATACTGTCAATGTTTCAGTCACAATTCTGTTTGTCAGTCGTTCCGGTTTACTAAACAACTAAAGAAATACCGCGGCACAGACTGATTGAGTCTTCAGCCGTCTGCAGTTGCGTGTCTCATTGATTCAAGAAAACTGCATTAGTGTTACTTATTATTGTAAGCATTGTAAGCATTAAGCATTATGTTACGTTTCCGTGTAGTGAATCATCACCAAACCTCAAGTCATAAAACCATGAGCAGCATTAAATCATCCTGTACCAAGCTGCTGCTTCTCTGCAGCTCCACGAGCAGCAGTTACAAACAGACAACATCTCTGAAACAACATCTCTGAAACAACATCTCTGAAACATCTCTGAAACAACATCTCTGAAACATCTCTGAAACAACATCTCTGAAACAACATCTCTGAAACATCTCTGAAACATCTCTGAAACATCCTGAGGAGTGGACATCTGCTGGACTCACTTCATGTGCACATGCAGGGCGCTGTGATTTGAAAACATTCTCCCCAAACTGCTACAAAGTGGGAAGCACAAACCTCGCCAGTGAATAGAAGGGGGTGTAGATATACGTTTGAGTTTACCTGCAGTGTACTCTAGTTAATTATCTTTCTAAAAAAAGCTTGACTGTAGTTTCAATACTTCAGTCCACTATCAGCTCTAAACATGCTTCCCCAAGCCTGTAAAAACAGAGAAAAGAGAATTTCCTTCCTTCATATGCAGAGCAGTAGGAGGCAGGGGGCGTGGCTTATTTACGAGAGGCGTGTTTTATTAGGAACAGAATTCACCCAGCCTCTGCTGTCTCTGATAACTCTTTTTCTCCCCCTCTCTCCTTTCTTTTTTTCCTCCCTTCCCCTTTTCTTTCTCTCCATACTGCTGCTGTGACAGCAGAAACATATGTGCTCTCTCTCTTTTCCTCTGACATCATCAGAGCTTGCTGCGGTCCGGCAGGAGGGTGGGGATGCATGGAGAACCCAAAGAACAATTTACATTCTTTATTTCCAACGTTCTTATTCTTTTTTCAATGTCTTTGTTCCATATGTGTAATTGACTGTGTATCTTCTGTTTTACAGGTGGTTCAGTTTTTGTGTTTTTATTTTCTGTATGTGTGTGCACTTTGCATGTGTGTGTGTGTGGGGGGGGGGGTCTTTGCTACCTTTAAGCATGACTGGAGCTCTACTATTTCACCTGGAGAAGTTCATTAAACTGAGCCAATGAGAGCACACCTGCGCCGCCCACCACAGCCAATCACAGCACAAGGGAGGTATATAATGGTGAGCTGAAGAAACAACACTCATGAGTTATAAAACAGAGAGAGAGGACAGTGAGAGAGACCGAATTCCTTCAGTCAAAACGCATGATGTGGCAGAGAATTTGTGTCGGAGTCATAAGCAAAATATTTACCAGTTTAACCAGCTGTGTTTGAGAGGATTCGGTTGTGATGGGGACTGTGGGGGGGTTTACTTCTGAGAGAACGTGAGACACATATCACGATCACAAAAGAGGCACGAGTGAGGGAGGGTTGGACACCCCCATCTCTGGTGAGAATGTAAAGACTTTTTCTTGGAATTATTGAGTATTTCCAACCCATTTTCCACAGAAAAATGGAAACTAGATTACAACAGAGAGAAATGGAGAACTAGACAGGCGGCAAAGATAAACAGGAGGAGGATCAGAGGAGAGGAAACTGGATCAGAGTGTGAAATAAAACTCAATAATCCAGTTTACATTTCCTGCACGGCTCAAATGATAATCTCTGTGATTCAGAGCTTTATGATCAGAAGCTCCATTCATAAATCAATCACCACAGGGAGAAATCAAGTCAAGAACATCTTCACTCCCAAATCAAGACAGACATTAGAATTGAACTTTTGCATAAAGAAAATCAAGCCTGTTTAGTTTCATTTTATTGTGACCTGTCAGAGAAACTGTTGTATCTAATTTCTAATTTTTTCATTGATTTGGGGTAAAATGTGATCTGAACACGCTTCAGTAATACTGACCTATACACTAAATCACACTTATAACACACAGTCTATAACTCACCACTCTTTACCATGAAACCAACGTCCTTATTTGTACAGAAAGAAACTTCACAGTGCCAGTAAAGAACACACAGTGCATTTGTGGTTCAAACATGTAATCTTCCAGCCGCTGTCGGTTCAGGCCGCAGTGAGACTGGATCTCTGTGGTAGTTTAGGGTTTTATAATGGCCATCATCTGCTCTCCTGTTCTGAGACAATGACACACTGAATAAATCTCACTCAGAATGAAGAGCAGGTTGGTTTTGAACGTTGTCTTTAAAGGTCCTTTTGGATTACAGCCTGTGAACACACACAGAAACGCTGTGTGCACAAAAGCTCTGACCTGCTGACATCACGCGTGTGATTTGAGTGTCAACAGGTGTGACATTAATCCTGATTTATGAGTTTAATTCAGAGTAAACATTCCTCTTCAGTGTGAACTGACATCAGCAAACAGAAGATTCCAGATTATCACAGACGCTGAGAGCATCCATCATATGAACCTGTGGAGATACAGCTTTTTGAACTATAACAGTTTGTTTTAGTCTGTTCCCACATGAATTCACTACAGTATTACTTACATAAATAAACAAAAAACTCACTTCAAAAAATTCTCTAAAGTATCTTCAAGTACCATGTAAAGATATTGTATTAGTAAGCATACAGTATCATGGTGTGTATTGATGTACCACGGAATTACACCACTGTGTAACACTAGGGTAACTTCACAGTACGTTTTTGGATATGTTTTAACTTCCTCACATTCTTTTAAGAGCAGTACCCCTCAATTGACCTGTTTCTCCCTCTCTTTCTCTTAGATCTGAGAACAGCATCTGAAACTCATGGAGGTCTTCCAGCTCATAGAAAAAGAGATCCAGTGAGAAACAGAAGCATTCAACTTCAACAGAAGCAGACAGTCAGACACAGTTGATAAAGAGAGCAAATGAAACGGTTCACGTTTTCTCCTGCTGTAGAAAGACAAGTGGCCGCTTTCCTCTCTATAGTGTTTCATTATTTGTGGTCTCTCTCCCTCCTCAGCAGACAGCCTGACTCACTCATAAAATCACTCGCTGCTCTGAGGTTTCCAGAGCTGGAAAATATTCTCCACTTTTTTCCATTATTAAGCGAGTCCTAAAACCTTGTGAACAACAGAGAGAGAGAGCGATTATAAATCATATGAGATAATGGAGATATGTGATGGTAAATGTGCGTAACATCTTAGCTGATATGTCAGAATGTGAATATGTTCTGATTTACGACATTGTTACTGTACAATCAAGTTCAGTAGGTTAATTTAGGTGATTAACAGGTTAAAAATTGATCTCTCTGTTTCTCTTTCACAGCTCAGGAGACTCAGGAATTCTCAGTTGTCTCATCTGGGTATCCCCTTTACTTCAGACTTTTCTCCCAAACTTCTTAAGAGAAATAAAAAACACTGTAATTTTTGTTGACATAGTAAGAATGCAGATGAAATGAATGTGGTTCAGCTACGATCATTTTGATGAGAAATGCTGGATGTTAGTGAGATTTCAGGAGACTCCACATTTACTCTTATTGCTGTCTAGGAGAAACAACTGAGATCTTTCAAAAGTCTTTCTATGAGTTTCTCTGGGTTAGTGTGTCCAGCGTGTGTGTTCCTCTCGCTGGATGGGCTGTGTGTGTGTTTAGGTTAGTGGTGATGAATGACAGTGGTAATTCCTTTCCAGAAAGCTTCTTTTCTAAACACTAACAAACTCACACACACACACAGAGCTCACTCGTGGATGTTGAGGGGCTGATGGTGTGGAGCTCTGAGTGGAGATGTTTTCCTCTTGACTCATTCCAGACAGAGGGATTGTGGGACACAGACTTCCAGCCTCCCTCTACTTGCCTCTTCCACCTCCAGCATTCTCTCCTGTTTCTCATTCCTCGTGAGGGAACACCTCCAGAGGTCAGACAGACTTGTGATGGAGGTGTTTTTGCACTCTCTGATTGGCTGGATTGCCTGTTCAGAATGAAACTTGCGTACTGATCGAAACATGAGCTGGAATTTTAGGACACGATCTGGAAAAGAATAAATGACGGAGATATCAGTATCTGCCAGAGCCTCAATAAATGGCCAGACACCTGTTAACATATCAATAAACAAAACCTCTCTCTCCATATTTATGAGTTCACTGGAGGGAATTTACATTGTTTCCAAAGTGCATCAATCATGTGTAAGAACAGAGCAAAATATAAAATCCAAAATTTATATTGCAACAAGTCAAGAACAAGCTCCACTGCATGTTCCATGAACCATGCGCACGTTCTACAACTGAAGCTTGGCCATCTGTAAGCTCTGAAACAGACAAAGATCTAGAACTCACATTTATTACTCTAAAAGTTTAAGAACCGACTTGATTGTTGTAGAACTTCCTGCCAGCCACCTAAAAGTGCAGAACTCACAGCCAGCAGACTGAATGTGGAACACAGGAGAACAGAGGCAGGGAATCCTGCTCAGAGCTCTTCTGGAGACAGGAGGTCTTTGTTGGGCACATGGATGGGCTCTGGTGTGACGGAGACCCCCTTCAGTGAGAAACAGACGGAAAGTCAGACAGAATGAGCGGGATCTGGCCTGGCAGTCACAAAACAGGAATGTGGAAAAAATGACACAAATAAGCACCCCCCCATCAGCCGTTTCTGTGTCTCACTCATTCTCTCTCTCTCTCTCTCTTCTCTCTCTCTCTGCTTGCTTTTTTCCTCTCTTAACATGTTGAGCAGCTGTGGTAAATTCTTTCCTTCTCATCCTGTGGGTCAAGCAAATCATTTAAACACCCTCACTCGTCCCCACACTACACAGACAGTGTGTGTGCTGCATTACAGGAGAAACAATGAATGAGTTTATCCTTCAAGAAACTTGAGTATTGGGAGACAGCCGAGGGAGATGAAGACAAAGAGGCAGTGCGACTGCTTACGATACTGTCAAAAAGGCTTTTACACAGCACGAAATGTACAATAACTCAGATACACAGATAAACACACACACACAGAGACGGGCAATACTTTTATTTACAGATTGAAAGATGTCACGTGACTCCTGTAGAGTTTGAGGCCGATCTGCCCTCTAGTGGCCGACAGAGGCAGAGCAGCAGGCGCTGAGCCCGCTTAACTCCCGGCACAGTGAACCCAGATCAGCATCACCGTCCGTGTGGTTCTGATCGCGTATTCATACACTGAGATGTTATCAGTAAATCTGCTGAAATGAAGTAAATCAAATCAAGCAGCACTCACTGCTAACGATGCTAACTGACGGCGTGCTGTTGCTATGGTTACTGTGACGCGTAACGTGGAATCTCCACCGTCAAACTTTATTTAAACCGAACCCATTGACATTATGGAGTGACTGAGGACGTCAGTTGCCTGATGCAGTGCTCAATTAAACGTCACGTAGAGCTTTATTACATTTAATATGTACAGCATTTTGTTTTGACTTCCTGACTTTGGGAAGAGGGTCCCCCACAGGAAATCTTAAACTGTCCTGTAGTTCACTGGGTCTGTCCGGCGGCCCTTCATTTCTCTGTTGCTGTCTTTCTCCACAGTGATGCAGAGATGTGGAGGTCGCTCATTTCTTCTCTGTGAAACTTGAGCGTTTCCAGATGCGAGCTGGAGCACAAGCGCTGGTGATGTCATCATGGGCTCTGCTTCCTGCACCGGCCCTCCATCCAAAAACCAGACGCAAGAGAGGCGAGGGTGCTGAGAAACACACAGCCCGCCAAAGAGGAAGAGATGGAGGGGTAAGAGAGGAAGAACAGTGAGAAAACAGAGGGATGGGTGTTTTAAAAAGCACTGTAGGAGAGCAAAGACATCGTGTCCGCTCTCTCTCACCTGAAGCAGATTATAAATAAAGAGTCACTCTGCAGGGTTTGGAGCTGTTGTTCCTTCATTGATCTTCCAGTAAATAACTCGAAAACACCATAAATAAACGTGTTCCAATAGGTTTTGCGGCATATTAGACATTGTAAAACAATTTTTGGTTATACATGGTTATTTGGAGATGTTGTGACAATATAGATTCTTCAGATCAGCATATTTATTAAGGCTACGGTGCATCATGGGAAATTATGACACAGAATGACGTTACAAGTTCTTCAGATAAATGAATTGGTTGTGGGTCTCTGTTAAAAGAATCATGAAGCCCTGCTGGATTCTGAAGCTTTCTAAAGAACTGTAGAACTTGACTGATTAGATTCATTAAAACATTCATGTATATTTTCTGTCTCATACATGACATGATCACACACACAATCTGTATCTCTCTCTCTCTCATTCACATTCAAATCACCATTTGCACCTGGACATCCCAAAGGCATTCACTTTCTCCACTCCAGATGTGTGTGTGAACTCAGATTTATGTAATATCTCAGATATTAATGTCAAATCAATTATATCAATATGAATAAAAAGTGCCACGGCTTTACTTTGAAAACCTACAGTGAAATCATGGTAACAGCCTTGTTTCTGGACACTAGCACGATGGCTTTAATGTATCTTACAGAACCAGTTAAATACCGCAGTGTAAGAAAACGATATTCAAACAGTATTATGGTATAAATAAAAAAAACAGGGTCTGAATAATAGTTTACCGCTGTTTATTTCTAGGGCAAAACAAAACATAAAAGACTGAAATTTAAAAATACAGATGAACACAGTATCTAAATAACCTCATCTAGGTCTCTTATGATTCAGTCTTTTTTATGTATAATAATGGAAATTTCGTATGAAGTATAGTTATATTTAAGTGATGTATCACTTTAGCTCTGTGCAGCTCTGTTTTGCCTTAAATGTCTTTTTTATAAAGATGTTAAAGCAAATGTTATTTCAAAAGAGCATTTGAAGTTCTGAGTCATTTCTCAAAGCATCTGGACCATTACACCCAAAGTCGACGAGTATTTATTCTAGCGAATGGAGGAAAGACTGACAGCTCACTGGAGAAGTGGCCCATTGCTCAGAACCCTCCGCCAACACTCACATTCACGTCATGTTCCCTCCTCTCCTCCCGCCCATCCTGTCTGATGATTCTGGACCATTACTCAATAGTTCTCGGCTGGCAGGCTTACTGTATTAAAAGTAGCCAGGAGAAGTTTTTATAAGAGCGCAGGGGGCATTTATTTCTATTGTGCAACAAAAATGTATAAAGACTACACCCTCAGTCACCTTTTAAGGAGGTCTTACCTAATTCAGCATCAAGCTGGTTTTAGTTCCACTGTATTCAAGGGGTTCTACCTTAAAAATTAAGTGAGATCTGGATTTCTGAAGGTTCCAGTGGGCCTGTAGAGTTCAGAAAGCCCAAATCTGCAATCAAACATACAAACGATACACAGGAGTGTTATAACACAACATAAAGCATTCACCATCCACAGTCATTACAATACTGACTTACAAATACACCATCTCATTAGTTTTGTTCTTAATAACGGGTTAGAGACTTGAACAAACTCTAACCTTAAATATAAAACTTTGACATGACTTAACGCACTGTCTGCAGCAGATATCCACGACTTGTTAAAGGAAAGTGTGCAAATTTATTCTAAGCAACTGCAATTTTTTTAAATGGGAAGAAATAAAATAGGAACATACCTAATCCACATCTAGAGCCTAGGACATCATAGAGACAATCACATCACCCTAGCAACACCCTGGCAACCACACATACCAGCATCAGTTTTTACACAGACATGCAGCACTATTTATATCTGGTAATGTAAAACTATCATTTCTAATGCTACCATTAAATATAATGTGAGACTATAATTTATGTCTAATATCAAACATGGGAAAGCTGTGAGCTGCTTTACAGATGCTTACGTGTGTTAAACATGTTTACATGAGTGTTAAAAATGCTTTATAAACAGTTCTATATGGCTGGAGCGAGTGAGGTCGGCCGCTTTGGTTTGGTGTTCTCTCTGCCAGTATAAACAGCAGCAGAACATTTTCCCCATAATCGACCAATCACACAAACCGTCCAGCAATCAGAGCAAATTAAACCAATGAGAAAGAGCTGGAAAGGTAAACAAAGGCTTTTATAAAGGAATTAGGTTGCTGTCAGTGGTCAAACTCTGGTAAAACGCACATGTTTGGCACATGCAAACACACGGACGGACAGAAAGAGACTTTTTAAACTCCGCATTAGATCATTTCAAACCAAGTGGCTTTGAGTTTAACAAAGAATAACCTCATGTATATGATTCTGAATATACATGCATTTGCAGATAACAGAACTAAATGAGCAATGAATTAAAACTGGGAGCCAAAGAAAAGAAAAGTGATTGAAAAACAAACAAGATAAAATGGAACAATATAAACAATACAGGACAGGAAGTTGGACAAACAGAGAAAGAGATGATGGAGAAATGAAACAGATCAGAGGAGTTCCACATGTACATTCAACAGTGATCTTTAAACAGGAAACTGTAGATCTTTAGCAGCAGGGATGAACTGAGAGAGGAGACATGAAAAAAGAGGAGAAATGGGCTTCATTTCCATCCATCACCACATCATCTTCAGAGAGAGAAAGAGAGAGAGAGAGAGGGGGATGTGGTCACTGGTTGAGATGGTATGTTGGAGATGGTTTGTCTCCTGGAAACAAGATGATCCAGTTACAGTGGTCTCTCACACACACACACACACACACAAGTAATGACCTAAAGCTTTTTGAGAGAGATAAACCTCATAATGGAGACGGCTGGAGAAAGTTCTGGAACTCCACGTGACTGATGTCAGAATGTTCCAGGGCGGCACCTGTGAGACGGATTCTAAGTGGATCTGGACCATAGTGTCTTTATGAGAGGAAACATATTAAAACTCCAAAAATGTCGGAACACTCAGTAAACAGAGGCTGCATTGTGCTCTGGTAAATGTAGTTTGCACCCTCACCCACTTGCTTTAGTGGTTTTGGGTTTTTAAATGTCATGTTCCATTCTACCAGAAACTGAGGACTAATCAAATCCATATTAAACCGTTAAATCACATTAGCAGCGGGTTAAAATGACTAACCAGACTGTTATATTTTCTCAGGAACACGTGAAGAGCTCGTCCATGTAGAGCTGGCTGCCATCTCCAGTGTTTACCTGCAGAATCTAGTTTAATCACCAGAACTGTGGCAGCTATACTGATAAAAAAAATGCTAAATTAAAGTGTGAATAATTGTAATAATGATTCTTGGCTTAAGAAACACCAGTAATGACACACTCGTAATTAAAACCTCTTCCAGTTTCTCACTTTTCTCAGTAAGATGCAACAGATGAGAACACCTAATCTTCTCTTCTGTTTCACCATTTACTTCTTGTTTGATTCCCGGCTGTTCAGCACTTCTGAAGGTTGTGAGATGTGTAGCACACCACATTCATGTTTGGCAGGGTGACTCTCTCTCTCTCTCTCTGTGTGTGACTCAGTCCCTCAGTGATGATGAAATTCGTTTAGTTCCACTGGACCCAAAGTTCTGGCAAGAACGAATGTTAAAGCTGCCAAAAAACTGAAACTTCATCTACAGCCAGAGCAGCAGAAAACATTTACACAATGCTGTACAAACAGATACAGACCAACACAAAAACATACACACCTAGTGACCAACAGCAACACGAGAAACCCTGTAACTCTACGTTTAAGACATGTTTTAACTATTCAATAGCCAGGAATTAGGACAGATATCTGAATGACATGCTACACTGTTAAACCAGTGAATATTTTCATCACCTCTCATCAGTGAAAAGCTTGTACAAATGTCAGGAACAAACGTTTTCTGACACGTTTTACTCTTCTGTGTTCAAGGCAACATGTTCACAAATAAAACCTCATGCACACGTTTCTAAAGAAACTAAATTAGTGAACTGGGTGCCTAGATAAACAGCTTTACTGTATACGAAGGTTCTGCTTCCACCATTAAAATCAAATACGTCTTTAAATCAGGAACCGCATATAATGGCACGTGTGCCTGTAGAATGAATGAATCGTGTGAGACATATCCTTATGTGACTATGATTTCTACAATGTCTTTAGTAACTATAAACTTCTGTTTTTGCCTCATGTTTATCCACACCAGAAATGACAGTTACACAGAAAACTTTGGCTCTTTTCCTCAGTGAACGAGTGTTTTTTGGATGTTCTCTGCTGGTTTTTGACTTTAGAACATCACCTCCCTCTCTTTTTACAGTAAGTTGTCCATTGCATAAAATCTCAAACAGTAAGTCAGCTAATTTTGCACACGTTAGCTCACAGTTTTAGCCACACTATTGATCATTTCTCACCCGGTAAATCATACACTAGATGATGTGAAGGGTTCTGGCTGCCGGGACACTGTGTGACCCAAGTTTGGGGTTTCATGAAGGAGACACAGAACAGACTAGCTTGTCAGGTCTTCATTTTTAAGCAGCGTTAGTGCTACGCTGTAATGAAACTTAACATGATAAATGAAGTTTGTCGATCCGCTGCAGTGCTGACTCATGCAGTAAAGAATGCGTGAGGGTCGCTGCATGAATGCATGCGTGTAGGAGAGGAAGAGGAGCTCAGGGCCCTAGAGGACCACAGGGACCCCACAACCACGAGTCTGATTTTATATTCACACCACAATGAAAAGTGTGAATGTGAACTGGATCCAGGATAGAGTATTCAGATTTAGATTCAGACTGGTACTGAATAAACCCTCAGAAACTAAATGAGTGTTTTAGAAAGCAACAGAGGAATCCAGCATCTGTCTGGAGCCTCTAATCTCAAAAACAGACTTGTAAAACACGTCTGTTTTGCTCATTAGCAAAAGGGAAAAAGCTAAAAGTAAAGGGACTCTGATTTTGATCAATAGCTTTTTTTTGAAGGATTTCAACACCAAACAAATTGTAAAAACACTGCATACATTAACTCAGAGTTACTCACACTCAAGGTTAGGAAACGGAACAAATTCTCGAGTATTAAACTCTGGTATGTGATTCGTCTCGCACCATTTGAGCTACAGACGTGATTCATTTTCTCAGTCATGCAGTGTGCTGATGAGAGGTGGGCAGTGCTTCTCTAAACAATCACACTTTAAGTCTAGCAGACGATTAAACAGTCAGAAATGACTTTATAAAACTCACTTCACTCTCTCAATGCAAGTCTGAAAACCAGATTAGAGAAATAAGGCTTGGATCTTTTGACCTGGGCCAGCTAGCAACACCCTAGCAACAGTGTATCAATACCACCCCAGAATATTAATTACTAAACAACTAGTTAATCATTTCTGGTGTATAACCCGGTAATGTAAAAATGTAAAATGACACCTAATTCTTACCGTCCTGACACAGAGTGTGACTGCCACCTGGTGGCCATAAGGCAGTAACACTACTAATTTTGGGTGTCTTTGCAAAGAAATACATAAATGGCAAAAATCCAAAAGAATCAAAAATTTATTAGAACTCATAACAGCAGCTCTGTATCTCATAAACAATTATCATCCAGACAAAAACAAAACATTCACATTTTAAACAAAGCAAGCATATATTTACAAGAACACATGCAGATATGTGAATATGTGCTGCATCGTGTGCAACTCAGGGGTGATTTTTCATCTGCACGTTCACCTCCTTTGATTTGGAATGACTTTGTTTCCACTGGTTGCCACAGGAATAAGAAGCTTGCGATATTCCAGAGGAAGATATTTCTCGATCAGGATATTGACAGGTGTGCTGTCAGTCACAAAGCCCTGCCTGAAAACAAACAAACAAACACTGTAGCTTAAAAAAATCCAGAGAAGTCGTTTGTCATCTGCCAGATTCATTATCAGATTCGTCATCTGTCAGATTCATTATCAGATTTGCCTCACCTTCTCATGAGCAGCTCAAAATCTTCAATCTCAATTGTTTTACGTTTGGCATGAGTAGCATAAACCTCCAGATCATCTGCCAGCCGGTCAAAGTATTTCTTAAGACTAAGAGAAAGAATTATGTTAGCACTGGTCTTGTCTTAAAATCATACAGCTTACTTCACAGAATGATTCTGATCATTTAAATGGTTACATTTCATTAAGGGCAGGGTAGACGTCACTGGCCACTTTTGTTTTGGCAAAGTGTTTGAACACACTCATGACGTAACTCTTGGGCAGAACATCAGAGCCGGTCTGACGCTTCTGTCTGGGCCGACGCCTGACGACCTGTGGGGTGGGACTGAGATCACACGGTTTTAATTAGTACTGAAATGAAGTTTAGAGAAAACACTGCAAAATCAGAAGAGTAATGACACTTTAAATTACCCAGAATTCAATTCTTTGAGGGTGGAGGGCATGACCTGAGCAGTAGCACTTGCGATCACTCTCTTCTGTCTCACAAAAGCAGGAGTTTTCATGGACAGTTCTGAAACAAAAAATTTAATGTAAAAGTAGAGATTGTAGCTTTAAAACTGAAACAAAGATAATCTTATCTGCAAACAAATCATTCAGAGACGCGGCAATTAACAGAAAGTTTCAAAATGTCTATTTATTACTCAAGTGTACCGAAAAACATTTCACAATTCTGTTAATCTATATCACATAAAAAAATAGCCCATTGATCTGTCCAAATGAACTGATTTTTTAAAGTTAGTTTGTAAAACTATTAAAGCAAATAACACGTGGATTGGAAAGCCACCTGCACTCTGAGCATCATCATCATCATCATCGTCTTCCTCTTCCTGTTCAACCAGAGCAGGTGAATGAGGTCCAGGGCTCTGATTGGCTAGATCAGAGTCCATCTCATCCTCATCCTCTAATTGGTTTGCCTCCTCTTGTTGATCTTCATCTTCAATATCTGGTAAATCTTTTTCAGACAGATCAGTCTCGTGTTGTTGTGACCTCTGCTCAGATGTGCTGACCTCTGACCCTTTAACAGCCGGCAAATCTTCTCTGTCCATGCTAGTGTCACGCTGCAGTGATCTCTGCTCAGTGCTGCCCTCTGCTGCAGGGGAGGGCGGACGGGACAGATGACTGCCCTCTGCTTCAATCTCATCAGCGGGAACATCCTGGAAACTCCCTCTGCTCCTGTTAACAGCCTCCAGAAGACCTGAACACAAACACATGCGCTCTTTAAATCACAAGCGTTCACACCATCACGTCACCCACAGATCTGTTTAAACTGCCTGTGATTACAATATGTTACACTATTGCTCTTGTCCAGGGGTTTGTACTCACAAACAGCAACTCAGAAATAACAGAAATTGCAGCTTTAAGATTCATTTTTTCTAAAAACCTGAATACTACTTAATATTGGAATTTACTCAAATAAAACATTTTAAAATGTTAAACCAGTCAAATAGATTTGAACATAGTTACAGAATTGTGAATATAGATAGTGTGAAGAGGTCATTGTCTACTCCAAAACACAATCCTGCTGGAAACACTCAACTGATTCTGACTTTCATTTTCTCACCTCTTTCTCTGGGGTTCAGTCCAGCCCCGAAGCTCTTTGTGACTCTCTGGCCTGCAGGAATTCTGAGGACATCAGGTCTGCCTTCTGAGCGGTGAGCTCTGTGTGTGACTCGCTTCGAGGTTCTGTGATGTATCTGCGTCCTCCTGAACGTTCTCCTCCACAAAGTCTTCCTCAGTCTCTGGATCATGTCTCTCAGCATCCTGAGATTCTGGAGGAGATTCTGTCATGGCCTGCGTGGGAGCAAGCATGATCTCATCTTCAGGACTCAAAAACATCTCATCTGCTGCTTCTTGGGATGAAGGCACCATGTCCTCCTCTTGCTCATCCTGTGATGGTGATTCCATCTCATGCTCTTTGCTTTCTTGGGTTAGAGATTCTGTTTCTGGAACATCATGAACTTCATCAATGTAATTGAGCTGGTTTTCTTGGTTTTCCTCTTCTTTCTCTAGTTCACATTCTCTCTCGCTCTCAGCATCTCTCTCCATCTCAGCATCAGGTACCGCAGTGTCATCTTTCTTCTGCTGGACATAAAGTTCTGTGACATCATTTAGACCAAGTGTGAACTTCTGCCATGAAGAATCTTCTAGAGTTTTTCCATCCTGGACAGAGTGATCTAAAAGAGAGACTGTGTCAGATACAGTCAGATTATGATGAAGAAAGTGTCTCGGAGTGTGTTTGCAAACCTTGCTGAGGGACCTGATCTAAACATCTCTGAACAGCTGCATCAAATGCATCAACAGAAGGCAGCCTCCGACTGGACACCTTGCGCTGGAGCCCCACCCTCTCAGTGCGCTTCTCCACAAATGGGGTTTTCAAAGTCAGATTCAGGCCACTGACAAAAAATAAAACATATTCAAGAATTTCTAAAGGCATAAACTGATCTGATGTGGCTCAAACTTTTTTTAACTGTATTATTATTAAATGTTTTTCTAAAATTCAAATTTGAATGTCCATGTAATTTATCAAGTACTTAAATACTGGAAGCTGATTGGACTGATCAGATGTTCTACAGGTTTGAAGGACCCGCCCATCCAAAAACCAGCTGAGCAGTTTTACCTCTTTGATCCAGCAGAGAAATCCAGATCCTGAGACACATCCTGTTTCTTCTGAGAGACTGACCGCTCCTCCAGTGATGCGTCTGAGAACATGAGACAGTGATCACATGACCGTTCAGTGTCTAACTGACATCTGAAGGAGAACAACACAACATCATGAGAAACACAGGTGAGAACAGATCAGAACCTGGCAGCTGGTCCAGCTGTTTCTCAAACGCAGACACACTGAGAACGCGCTGCTGCGGTTTCCTGCGACTCAAGCCCTTGACCAGATGGGTCAGGGGTTCGGTGTGCAGCGTCAGGTCGGACAGCTCCGCTCCAGACAACCCTTCACTGAGAAACACACAGAACATTCACACAACCTGTACAGAACAGACGAACATCACTGCAGGAGAGAAGCAGCTGCTGTGAACCTTCTCTCTCCAGCACTGAAGACACTGGATTCTGGATCCGCTGCTGACTCCTGCGGCGCAGGCTGACCCGACATGAGCAGAGAAGCCTCGGTGTCTAAAACACAGCAGACAGAGGTGCAGAAACTTCATCTTTAATAATTCATCAATTAAAAGTGAAATCTCTTTTATAACATGTCAATGTAGCTCACCTGTCTGAATGATTCCTCTGAGCAGACCGCGAGTTGTGATGTCATCATCATCATACAGAGGGGGCGTGGCTACGGCCAGAGGTTTAATGCTTGCCCCCAGTGACCTCTGTCGTTTTGGGGGAGGGAGGGGTGACCGGGCACTCTGAAACACAACGACATCACTGAAGTGAGGAATGAGAAACCTGAACTTGTTTTTTGAATAGAAATTCACTTGACGTTTGATGAGTGAGTGTTCAGGTTCATCTACATCTCCCTCCCTAATCACACAGAGATCATTGAAACACAGTGGATCGATTACAAACTAACTGCAAAACACGTGAAGGTAACACATTGTGGCTCATTTAGAAGTACCTCATGGAGCTTCTGCTTGAGTTTGTGTCGCAGGGCGACTCCAGGGCTCTCCAGACCCGGAGTGTTCTTCAGTCTCACACTGCGGCGCACACGGGTCGCACTGAAACACACACAGTGTACTGTAACACACACAGTGTACTGTAACACACAACACACACACTGTACTGTAACACACAACACACACACTGTACTGTAACACACAACACACACAGTGTTCTTCAGTCTCACACACGCACACATGCGCACGTCGCACTGAAACACACACACTGTACTGTAACACACAACACACACACTGTACTGTAACACACAACACACACACTGTACTGTAACACACAACACACACAGTGTTCTTCAGTCTCACACTGCGGCGCACACGGGTCGCACTGAAACACACACACTGTACTGTAACACACAACACACACACTGTACTGTAACACACAACACACACAGTGTTCTTCAGTCTCACACTGTTCTTCAGTCTCACACTGCGGCGCACACGGGTCGCACTGAAACACACACACTGTACTGTAACACACAACACACACACTGTACTGTAACACACAACACACACACTGTACTGTAACACACAACACACACAGTGTTCTTCAGTCTCACACTGCGGCGCACACGGGTCGCACTGAAACACACACACTGTACTGTAACACACAACACACACACTGTACTGTAACACACAACACACACAGTGTTCTTCAGTCTCACACTGCGGCGCACACGGGTCGCACTGAAACACACACACTGTACTGTAATACACAACACACACACACACAGTAACACACACACACACTTTATTGTGTACTTTATTCACCTTCTGGTCACTGGAGATCACACACACACACACACACACACACACACACACACACACTTTATTCACCTTCTGGTCACTGGAGATCACACACACACACACACACTTTATTCACCTTCTGGTCACTGGAGATCACACACACACACACACTTTATTCACCTTCTGGTCACTGGAGATCACACACACACACACTGTACTGTACTACACACACACACACACACACACACACACACACTTTATTCACCTTCTGGTCACTGGAGATACACACACACACACACACACACACACACACACACACACACACACTTTATTCACCTTCTGGTCACTGGAGATCACACACACACACACACACACACACACACACACACACACACACACACACACACACTTTATTTCACCTTCTGGTCACTGGAGATCACACACACACACACACACACACACTTTATTCACCTTCTGGTCACTGGAGATCACACACACACACATGTACTGTAACACACACACACACACACACACTTTATTCACCTTCTGGTCACTGGAGATCACACACACACACACACACACTTTATTCACCTTCTGGTCACTGGAGATCACACACACACACACACACACACACACACACACACACACACTTTATTCACCTTCTGGTCACTGGAGATCACACACACACACACACACACACACACACACACACACACACTTTATTCACCTTCTGGTCACTGGAGACCACACACACACACACACACACACACACATTTATTCACCTACACACACACACACACACACACACACACACACACTTTATTCACCTTCTGGTCACTGGAGATCACACACACACACACTGTACTGTAATACACAACACACACACACACACACACACACTTTATTCACCTTCTGGTCACTGGAGATACACACACACACACACACACACACACACACACACACACTTTATTCACCTTCTGGTCACTGGAGATCACACACACACACACACACACACACACACACACTTTATTCACCTTCTGGTCACTGGAGATACCACCACACACACACACACACTGTACTGTAATACACAACACACACACACACACTTTATTCACCTTCTGGTCACTGGAGATCACACACACACACACTGTACTGTAATACACACACACACACACTGTACTGTAATACACAACACACACACCTGTACTGTACAACAAACACACACACACACACACACACTTTATTCACCTTCTGGTCACTGGAGACTCAACACACACACACACACACACACACACACACACACACACTTTATTCACCTTCTGGTCACTGGAGACACACACACACACACACACACACACACACACACACACACACACACACACACTTTATTCACCTTCTGGTCACTGGAGATCACACACACACACACACACACACACACACACACACACACACACACACACACACACACACTTTATTCACCTTCTGGTCACTGGAGATCACACACACACACACACACACACACACACACTTTATTCACCTTCTGGTCACTGGAGATCACACACACACACACACACACACACACACACACACACACACACTTTATTCACCTTCTGGTCACTGGAGATCACACACACACACACACACACACACTTTATTCACCTTCTGGTCACTGGATCTTCACTGGAGATCACACACACACACACACACACACACACACACACACACACACACACACACACACACACACACACACACACACACACACACTTTATTCACCTTCTGGTCACTGGGACACACACACACACTTATTCACCTTCTGGTCACTGAGATCACACACACACACACACACTGAGATCACACACACACACACACACACACACACACACTTTATTCACCTTCTGGTCACTGGAGACACACACACACACACACACACACACACACACTTTATTCACCTTCTGGTCACTGGAGCACACACACACACACACACACACACACACACACACACACACACACTTTATTCACCTTCTGGTCACTGGAGACCCCACACACCCCCCCCACACACACACACACACACACACACACACACACACACACACACACACACACTTTATTCACCTTCTGGTCACTGGAGATCGGGGCATCTCTGCTCGCAGGACATTCCTCAACAAAACGCGGGTCGACACATCTTCATCCTCAGACTCCATCGCTGCTGCTCTTCGCTCAAACACACACAACCGTCCGGAAACGTTTAAAAACGTTTCAATAACGCTGATAATTCAGACAAACATGAACGACGCGGACACGTAACGTTAGACAAACACAACGGCAGCCGCGCGACTCCCGCGCACTCGTTTAAACAGATCTCGCGAGATCTTGCTGAGACGACAACTTGCGTTTGCACGTAATGGCCATCGGGCGGCACTGTTTCTCCTGCTCTTAATTGTGACATTTTACAACGCTGTTATAATATCATTAACTACAGTGAACCTATTAACTGTTCGGTAAAATTATACATTAGCTTGTTTTAACGCTAAATGTTCAAATGATGGTCATTAAACCTTTAATATGCACTCTGCATGAGAAGAACAACAATAATGTGCGTTTGTTTTCCTATGAATATCACACAACTCTAAAAATAAAAGCTGGAAATATGAATACATTGTTTCTCAAGTGTTGATAAATTTGCTATTAAGTGTAAAAATGATTAAATAATCTGTGTGAATGCAGTTCTGATTAATCAATCTGCCACTTGGTTGTGACTATTATTACACTGAGTATTATTAGAATACAATATTCATATACAATTATAACCACAGCCATGAAGCATTTAAGACAGTCCTGCAAGCAGTTTTAAAACACATGCGCACACATTTACTTTCTCAAGTGTTTATTTGTCTGGTCTTCACAATCTTAGTTTCACACACACAAAGCAACACATGAGACAGTAACCATTTCATTTTCTCTTTCTCTAGTTTTAATTGGCACAGTTAACACAAAGTATCCAGAGCTCCAAAACACAAGCATAACAAACTAAACAAGTGCAAAACAAAGAGCTGGCAGACACCACCAAACGTTGAATTCATTTAGCAAAGCAGTGAATAGACATTTGTATTCATCAAAATGTAAAAATAGACTCTTACCAGGGTTTGGCAGTTCACTCTTATTTATAGACTCATACATATAGATATACATGTATTTTTATATTTGTAATTCTCTTATTTGGAAATGATGTTTTGTATTCTATGAAAGCAGAAGGGGGCAGGGCAACTGATTTCAGATCAGTGACAGATCAAATATGAGCTTTTCTCTTACACAGACAGCTGGGTGTGTTTTTGACATAAGGTGACAGCCACATCATACTGTGTAACTCAGAAGGTGGAAATGTTTTGCTCTCAGAGAGAGACAGAGCACTTGAGTGTGTGTATTTGGAAGACGTGTGCAATGACGATTTTCTCTCTCATTAATTAAACTTTTTCATATTTACAGTTTCATCAATGGTGAGTCAGTTATTAGGAGAGGCTGTGCAATTTATTCAACATAAAACATTAAACCTCATTAATAATAAAAGCTTTCAGCTTTAAAGATGACGTGTGTCACCAAATGAAATCACAAAAGTAATGTTCTCCAAAGGTTTCCTGACCGCTCATCGCCATTACCTGAATAATCAGACTTCACCACTGAGCTGATGTCATCACGTCACTGCACTAAACAGGGAGCTCAAACAAACAGAGCTGTTTTAAGATGTTATGACAGAGACACATATACACTAAACACAGATGTCTCTAAATACTTCTATTCTAGCTAAATATTCAATGTCAAAAAATGATACACTTCACCTTTAAAAAGCAGTTGTGTGGCATGAGGGAAAAAAACAGATTTTTCATATTAATGATAATGACTCTAGATATGAAGATGTTCTGGGTTAATTAGATTTAGTCTTTCCTAAAAATATTCTGTAACCTCTCCTAGACCTGGAAAAAGAAAATTATGTGCCTCAAACAGGGATGAGTAGTCACTGGAAAAATGTCTTCACAGACATCGCAGAAAATAAATGAAAACTGCAATTATAACAAAACAGGAAACCTAATCAGCATGTCCAGCCTTCCATATAATCTGGTTAAGATAAGAAGGTCAGGCACTCGATGCATGTTAACAGTCTGGTTACCATTTTGGCTCAGGATACACTTTAACTACAACATATTAAACTCCTCACATTTCATATGGACTCTTGATATTAAGGTAACTGAAATCAGACAAACCAATGAGGTCCTCAGCTGGGCACTCCACAGGGTAAAACCAAAAAACACAACAGCCATCACAATAAATACAAATGTATATCAACAGGACATTATCATATTCATGTATGCTGCTTCCCCCATCCAGCCAATAGAAAACAGTGCTTGCTTGAGCGTGCCGAGCAATGATTGGACAGTTAGGGAAAAGCAGGAAGTAATTTGATGAATATGTAATTTACATAGGTAAATGTAAATTACATAAGGGCACGATGATAAGAAAAGGCGAAAAATGAACACTTAAAGACAAACAGGGTTTAAGTAAGTGCATTGGAAGGGCGGAGACAGAGGAGGTGCCAGGGACAGTAGACATGCTGTTGGCCAGGGAAGCCCCGCCCCTGACTTGTGACAGCCATATTAGCACCCAATGGCCAGCAGCCGTTATCATTGGGAGATGAAACTAAAGGGGTGTGGTCTGATAAAGAAGTCATTGCCATGGAATTCCATCATGCGTGATTTGAAAACTTGTGTGGGGTGGTATGTGGTTAATGATACACAATTATTTTAGTAACTTTAAGCTACATTCAAAGTACTAAAATGCATAAGTCAAAATTTCAGCATCACATGACAAACATCTCAGAATTGACATTTTGTTTCTTTCTATCAACAAGATCAAGAGTTTTGCTTCAGAGTTTAGCTTTTCATGACCACATCTCCAGTGTTTCAGGGGACTGATCAGAGAATCAGAAACGAGACAAATACACACTTACACACATTCATTCACACAGGCTAAAACACACACTGATCAGTAGCTCAGCAAAGCAGAATGATAAATGCAGATCATATTCACTTCATTATAAAATAACAAACAGGTAATAAATCTAATGTCAATATTTCTCATTCTTCTGATTTGCTGTTAAACATCCTCTGTACAGCAGAACTGCAAATGTGTTAAGTCAGGAGAGCTCTACAACTCTCTCTCTCTCTCTCTCTCTCTCTCTCTCTCTCTCTCTCTCTCTCTCTAGGTTGGCCATTAAGTGGAGGTTGTAGTTTCCACACACGTGGCTGCTGTTTGCCCTGCACCACTGAATCCTCATTCCACACTTACGAATCTGCAGTCACACAAACAAACAAATGAAAAACAAACAAAAAACAAACAGACGTTAGACTTGTGAGATGATGGATTCTATAAAACATTTATAAGGCTTTTCACACTATGATTATACAGGGTTAACTATAGGTCGAGTGGCACACCACATATGTTGGGTACCCCATTGTGTCTTGAGGGCTTCGCATATATATATATATATATATATAAAAATACAATATAATGTAATATAATATAACACAGTTCTTAATTTCTAATGTTTTCTTTTGATTTTGGGGTGTAATGTCCCCTTCTCATTGTCCTGTTCACCTAAAGTTACACTAACCCAAGAACTGATAGTGTGTTAAAATTTCGAGTGTGAAAAGCCCATTTAAAAGCACTCACTAAACACACAGATTTGACATTTTATGTAAATGCTCATACATGTACAACACACAACATGGACTAGATAATAAACAGCATAAAAACAAAGGTGTCACAGTATTTTTATATATGAGCCGTGTGGTTTAATTGTAGATGTAAGTGTTATCTACTTTAAACATATAACGCTGAATCTGCAGAAAACAACAGCAAATAAAACTCATTCAAGTTTGCAGAAACAAAACACTTAGACCAAAACGATCCAGAATGTCTTTCTCAATGATCCAGATTCTACGTTATGATCTAGAATCTCTGATTCTACAGCCAGTCGTTGCTCTGTTTGTTTGTGTGTAAATTAATAGTTTTTCATGTCTACATCATATTGCCGACAAAAGTGATGTGAGGAGATTCATGCACTTTTACACAGAAATAAAAGTCCTCAGATTCAGAGAAAGTCACACTCATGCAGCATTGAAATCCAAACAGCTATGAAATCAGCTCAAATGCAGCTCAAACACACATCACACAGCATCTTAAATATGGAAGACATTAGATCAACTCAAGATCTCTTCACACACACAGTGTTAATGCATTCAGCTGGTACTGTCTCACCCCATACACTCTTCTCCAGGAGAAAAGCTCTTTGGTTCTTAGGGCAAAATGTTAAATGCTCTCTCTCTCTCTCTCTCTCTCTCTCTCTCTCTCTTTGTATAAAAGTTTCTGCTAAATGAATAAATGTACATTTAAATCTCACTGATGTGTCATTAAATATATTGTCTTATAAAGGCTTTATGCTGTAACATGTTGAAATCTGGGGAAAACAAACATAATTTGATGTGTCTCTCCAAGAACTACAGCATCATGGTCAAGATCTTCCCATAATATGAAAAACTTCATATATCACATATATCCCATAACTGTGTCTCACAAGTGCTGATACCGAATACAACAACATGTTGCCACGGGTTGGTTATGTGAAGTGCTGTTTACCACATTAAACTATGGTGAACTAGTATCTAAAATTGCACTGTTTAGTATTAATACATATACAATCATGTAGTCACATTCAAGTTGCGTCTTTGAAAAGTCAATGTACTTAACCAAAAACAGTCCAATTCTATGTAAACAAAATGTTAAAAGCAGCCCAGACATTTTTCTCAGTGTCTGTAAACAAACACATTGGGTTATGCAGGCCTGTCAGGAGAACTCTCTTAATTGTAGGTTGTAGCACCTTTGGCGCTGGAGTCCAGAAACACTTCAACGTAAGATGTGGGGACGTAACCCTCCTCTTCCTCATTTCTCCGAATCCGCGTCCATCCGTCGCCTTTATCCTCCTCTATCACATAGAGGAGTTCACCCTCTGATACCGCAATGGTTCCTTCATTATGACCTACAGACAGACATGACAAGACATGACAGATAGAGACAATGAAAGACATGCTTACACTGAAACATTTCCTAATGTGTGCATATATATATATATATATATATATAATGATACAAGGATATCTGAAATACCCTCGAACGGGTAAACCACTTTGCAGGTGCCGATGGTGGGCAGCATTTCTTCTTCTGCATCATCAAACTCATCAAACTCTGGAGGCTCTGTCTGGACTTTACTCTGAACCTCAGAACTCTGATCCTCTGTGTAACTGCCATCCGGACTGCTCCATCACACACACACACAATAACACACGCACACAATAACACACGCACACAATAACTATAGCAACTGTTTTGGCATCCCATCACATTTTATTTACATGTATGTGTGTAAATAGTGTGTATGTTAGAGAGTGTGTACCTCTCTCTATCCTGTGCGCAGTTGTTGTTTGTGGGTGGCGTGCTGTTTTGTCTCTCAAACAGAACGCTTGTTCTCTGTGGTGGGTCAGTCTTGACCGGCAGCCTTCCCTCCACCTCCGCTAACCAGCCCTGCAACACACACACAATAACACACACACACACACTCATCTCCACTGAACTCATTGAGGTCTGTGTTATATTTCTGCATTCTGCACGTGGAACAAACCTCAAACTTCTGAGCCTCCGTCTGCAGTTTGTCAATGTTTTGGGCGATCTCTGCTAATCGACGGTCCACGCTGTTCGGATCCCCCATCTGTGGGTTCTTCACATACACCTCCTTCATCTTAGTCAGAGCATCTCTGCAGAGAACAAACCCATGACGAATTACTCCTCACCAAATCCCACCAAACCCTGCCTGAAGAAAATGGAGCTTGTGTTTGTTCGTGTGTCTGTACCGCTGATCCATTTCTTTCTGTATGTCTTTGTTGATGTCGTCTATCTTAGCTTGGAGTTTCTTTCTTCTCTGTTCTGGAGGCAAATGGCTGAAATCCTCAGAATTCGAACCCTGAGAAAAAGAGAGAGCGAGGGGGAGAGAGGTGGGCAGACAGTAAGTATCTCCATCCACCTTCACTAAACAGAAAGAATATTTATATTACATAGTAAGAATCAGTTTTCATGTGCACTTCATGTGTTGGGGGTTAAAATAACACAGACACCTTTAATATTTTATTTGTCACTGCATATGTATGAACTGGGCGTGTCAAACTGAGCACATCCACACTTAATGTCAAATCATGTTGAATTACTATGAAAATACTTCTGAACTTTTGATCTGATTGGCTAACTGATTTTGGAAATAAGCTTTCAAATGAAGGAATACTGTAGCTCATCAATGAAAAAATTAGACTCAATTAACTTTATCATCAATGATGGTCAAAAACCAAATTAAATAAACAACATTTATGGTTGTCTCTCTCTCTCTAATATCCTGTTTCCTCTCTGCATTAATGCATTGATTTCTTGAGCACTTGAGCACTGTCTTTTATCCACATTCATTGTGTCTGACAGCCAGTGTTTGGCACGCTGTTGCGGCTGACAGCCATAAAGAGGCGCTGGTCAGCATTGAATCTGCAGAACAGGAGGTAAGACGGTTATTTGCAGATTTTCTATCATTTGACCTGAAACTGGACAGGTGGATAAAAGAGGTCAGCGGTCACAGGGCAGACACAGACTCCACCCCTTCACTCCAGGCATTTGTACAAACACTCACATTAACACTCACATTAACACTCACATTAACACTCACATTAAAGTCAGGATCTGCCACAAACAGACATGCTAAACTCTCTTGCGTACTCACCTTCTTCAAAACAAAAAACAATACATGATTACAATATATAGTTAATTATTGGACATTTTCAATTATATATGATTTTAATATGTATAAAAACGAAACATCTGAAAAGAACTAAACTAAATCAATCATCAAAATCTACAAAGTAATCTAACAAATCTAATGATAACGACCAAACACTACAACAAAATCACAATGAATGAATGAATGAATGAATCACAAAAGTACTAAAAACCCTATAAAATCAACAGACCAACACTGTCAACCATTTGAAACTAAACATGAATTGTTTCTCCACTCTGCAGATTTACAGTGTACCAGAACAATGAATCTGACAAGTGAACACATTTCATCACATACACATTTCATGTCATTATGTCATATATCTGGTGAGGAATCAGAATGAATGAAACTGATTGAAATGCATGTGCACAAAATCAGAAAAAACTGAATATGAATAAACAAATAAATACGAGGACAAATAACAGCTTTCAGATCACCTCAATAAGGCTCCTCACGTGGGCATTGAGTGAGAGCTACACGGAGGACAGTCACCACGGCAACAAGACAAAACAACAAAAACAAGACAGCAACAAAAAAATAATTGACACAATAACATGGTTTTGTACTTAAAAATCACACAAAGGTAAAGGTTTAAATAAGGGGTTGAACACAAAAGTACATCAAACTATGTTAAAGGGTTGTGTGTTACTACGATGACGAGTATGCTACGGTCATGCTACGGTCATGCTACTGAGGTCATGCTTACCAGCTTGAGAGAGAGCTTCTCACGGACGGAAAGAGAGAGAGTGATGGAGAGAGAACAGAGAAACATCAGAGATGCAACAATAGACTGTACAGGTTAACACACACACACATGCAGGTGTGTAAGGATGTGTGTTACAATCTCACAGCTGAAGCTCACTGCATTCACAAAATTACATCAGAGGACAGCTGGGGATGAATGAGGGGCTAAAAAAATCTTTAAAACACTCCAGAAGCATTTGCTTGTATCCAGACACATGGTTGGGTTGACATAAGACAGATCAGCTTTTTCTAAACGAATAATACGACTGGAGTCATGCAAGTGTACGTAACTTTAAACACATTTATTAGCTTCTATCATTTCATTGGCTGTTAAACTTTCATTACTTACTGTTTAATTAAGTTTAATTTTAACAGACAAAGAAGCTGCTGTAGGTGATGTGATTTATCACAGGTGCTGATTATATGGACCAACCATAAACACAAAACTCTTCTTTAAATGTGATATTTCTGCTCTGAGTATGCAGTGAACTCCAGCAGATTTAACCCATGAACCAATCATTACACAGAATGTTACAGGGTCATGTGGATGACATCACCTCTAAAGCAATATCAGCCAATAGGAAACAGCCAGGATGGGTTTACAAGAACAGACAGAAGGACTGTTTGAGAGAGAAACAGTGAGGAAGATGAGATGAGGAGAGAAAGAGAATAAAATGAAAACATTCAGGTTTGTTTGGTTCTGAGACGATCATATTAAACAGAGAGAATTCTGGGTAATCCTACCTGTGCTGGATATTAAATGACAACCTCATGTTGAGGCAAAACGTGTGAAAAAACGCAGTGTAGAAAGAGCTTTAAATGGCTGTGATGGTTGTGTATTACTCTGAATAAGTGATAATATTAAGACATAAAAATGATAAAAGAAATGTCAATAGAATGACCATAAACATTTAATATGTTTTAAATAAAATGCCTGAGCATGTGCCTGAGCATCATACATGCTGATAATACAAATTATTATTTCCTGTTATGTGTTGATGTTGTGTTTTGTGTAACAATTATATAACGTGTTTAATTATTTTACACACACACACACACACACACACACAAACTCTCTCACTTTCTTACACACAATATACTGCTTGGCCTCCAACGCATATGTAGGCCAGCCAAGAGTCCTCTTCATAATCTCTTTATTATAATACATAGACTGGGCAGACTGCAGCAAAGCAGTCTAACACACACACAAACAAACACGCACAAACTCAACAACAACAAACAGTCAAACACACCTACACACACCCCCTACATATCAAGAAGTATACATACACAAAATGTATCTGTGTAAAAAAAAATAAAATGACACACTCTTCCAAACATTCCTTACAAATGCACAACCTATACAAAAAAAAAACAAGTTCATACTTTAGTATTCAACATCACATACACACACCTAACATATTACATTCATTAGTGTGTTCATTATAATAAAGCAGGAGCACAAACAGAGAGAATGAAAGTGTGACTCCCTGTAGCATGTTAACGTTTATCATGCTCAAATGCCTCGAGATGCTGAAGCTCCACTGAATTCTTGTTCTGTTTTCTTATGCATGCCAGAGAAACTGCCTACTGACAGTTTCATTCACCTACTGGATCAAACGCTGCACCAACATGTTTTCTGAATGTTACAAAAAATTAAATATCCACCTCAAAACGTTATCTGTTTAAACCATAGAGTCAGAGAATAGCCAAAAATAGAAAAGAAAAATCTGTTCTCTGAACACTGATCATTACGTGTAAGCAAACCGGAGATAAATATCAGTTTCTGCCCCAGTCTGAGCAGACAAAACCGGTCTCAGATTCTCTCAGAGCTCTG
>JAZGTH010000005.1:13697500-13720000 GCA_036877525.1 Chromobotia macracanthus
TGTCTCTGTGTCTCTGTGTCTCTGTCTCTCTGTCTCTCTGTCTCTCTGTCTCTGTGTCTCTGTGTCTCTGTGTCTCTGTGTCTCTGTGTCTCTGTGTCTCTGTGTCTCTGTGTCTCTGTCTCTGTGTCTCTGTCTCTGTGTCTCTGTCTCTGTCTCTGTCTCTGTGTCTCTCTGTCTCTCTGTCTCTCTCTGTCTCTCTCTGTCTCTCTCTGTCTCTCTCTGTCTCTCTCTCTCTCTCTGTCTCTCTCTGTCTCTCTCTGTCTCTCTCTGTCTCTCTCTGTCTCTCTCTGTCTCTCTGTCTCTCTCTGTCTCTCTCTGTCTCTCTCTGTCTCTCTCTGTCTCTCTCTGTCTCTCTCTATTAACATGTTCCCTAATATAATGGAGAAATAAATGAACCTGAGTCGTGATAGATTTATTCCCCACAGACTAACATCTATAAAGAGATCCTGAAACCCCATCTTTATACATTACAAAAAATCTAAATAAAGCCAAATCTACCTCATTTTAATATGACATTTAAAGAAATATTCCATTTCAAATGAAGCTCTATTAACAACATCTGTCGCATGTCGAAATTAGCTCATCCTTCAGTATGTTTTAGTCACTCAGAAAATCTAAGATACACATTAATCATAGAAAAGTAGTTCAACCACTAAAAATATGATGTATGCAACTCACAGCTCAAATAACACACAACTGACAGAAGAATGAATATAACACCTTCACAAAAACACATGTTTTAGATTTAAGCTCTTAAACTGTGATAATTAACAGCACATCTCAGTTCTGAACCAAGAACGTTGTTTGCCATCACAGATCTTCACATTAAACTGCATTAACTGCATCAGCACACACAGTTTTATCTGAAACACTGGTAACTGAATTATGTTACCACAAACAGACAATACACAGCTCTCACACACAGACACACATCATTAAATATATATCGCAGCGTTAAAGCTTATATTGGGTGGGAGCCTCTGACACAAATGTCAAAGATCAAAACAGTCACAAGACGACAGAGGAAGAGGAGGAAAAGAATATTGTTACCATAGGAACTGCAATGAATGATGAGTGGCCAAAGAAAGAAATAAGTCTTACTTTGAGAGGAACATAAAGATTTGAGGGTTAAGGTTCACTGTAATGTCAAAGGTGAGGTCTGTCGTGCATTAGTATGTTATCACTGGAGGGAAATTAATGAAAGTGGAACTTTGGTTTCTCGTGAAGGTGGACGAGGAGGGAGGGATGAGAGAGTGAAGGAAACGATAGCGGCAAATAAATAATAGCATTTACTAACAGCAAATACTACAATAAAATACACAACTAACTATAAAGACAAAAAACCTACACTTCAATAAAACAAAACAGCACAAACTAAAAATGAAATTAACGTAAACTGACGAAACATTTGCTTTAAAAATGTTTTGGTCTTTTTTGCTGTCTCTTACTGACAATTTTTTAATTTTACTATGAATTTACTTCTGATTGTTCAAATTTAAAACGGTCGCTGAAGGACTGCCACAGATTGCAGTGTGTGTGTGTGTGTGTGCACACGTGTGTATGTGTGTTACCTTGTTTTTCTTATTGAAAGGCCAGAGAGTTTTACTCTTGCTCTTGCTGGATCGCTCTACTTTGCTTTCTGAGCGTGGGTTGGTAAGGCTGGTCTCTGACACGGTTCTCTTCATCGCCTGACCGTAGTCTTCCAACTCCACATCACCTGGAGGCTCAAAGCCGGACTTGTACGATTCTATAACCTGAGATGAGTCCTGCGGCAGAGAGAGTGAAGAAGTGTTACCATCATATATCCACCTGTGTGTGTGTGTTTGTATAGAGAGAGAAAGAGATACAACAGACACACAGACTAGCTTGCTCATAATCTAATCCGATCTAATCAAAGGGCAGAAACTATGTCTGGACCACAAGCAGTAATGGCTTAATGTGATGAGAACAAATCTGAGATACATCAGAGGTTCTGCTGAAGAAAATTTAAAGACAGCAGGAGGCGCTGGACTAAAAACTCTGTCTAGAACAGGAGTTTGGTAGGATTGGATGTTTGGGTGTCACTAACATTTTTGTGGTCGATGGATTCAGCCGACTGTGTCATTCCATCAAGACATTTCCCGATGATGGGCAGAACCTGACGCTCCACCTCCGCAAACGTTTTCAGCGATTCGCCCATCCTCTCTATTCTCTTCTCCTCCATCACCTGGATCTTCTGCTCACGACACACACAACAACACAATGTCAGAAACTAAAGGCAGACGTCTACTGAGAAACCTTCTGGACAAATTCTAAGACAGCACTGTGTGTTTCTTTAATAAAAAGACAATCCCAGAATGCAGTGCAGTGACCTCACAGAGAGAGAATGTGTGTGTGTGTTTGCACCTGGAAAATACTGGGGATGATGGTATAATAATGTTCATTCTGCTCCTGGTTAAATTTCTGCAGGTATGAGGAATACTCATTCTTACTATCAGAAGCCATCTGATGTCTCATCTGAGCCTGCTGCCGAGCCTGAGAGACAGAGAGAGAGAGGGGAGTAAAGAATATTAGTGAAAAGTCTGCAAAACTGATGAGTTTGATAAGAGCTTAAAAAGCCACACACACACACACACACACACACACACACAGTAAACTCTCACAATCAAAATAACTCAAAACCAGTCTGACTATAACAAAAGTTGTTCTCTTAAAGCACAACTTATTGACTTCTCAGCACACACACAAACCTCAGAATACACACAAAGCATGTCTCACTGAAACCTCAGACAAACACATCTTTAGCCTCTTTCACACTTATATGTACTTATATATTTAACTATATAGTATATTTAAATATTTTACTATAAGTATATTTAAGACTCACAGAGAGAGAGAGAGAGAGAGAGAGAGAGAGAGAGAGAGAGACATGCAGAGAGAGCAGGCTCATGTTAGCCACATCCTGATCTGATTCTAAGAAATCAAACCCATTAGCCTGAGGTTGTGTGTTGCCATGGATACACTCAAATGCACATGCACATCAACAGCAGTAAAACTGTGTGTGTGCAGAGTTTTCTCCAGATAAAAACATTATTCCCCTCCTGATATCCCACACTCTCTCACTGTACACTTACACCATACACAAGACGAGTGATACAAGATTCTTACCAGCTACAAACTCATTCATGTGTTCAAAGATGTATTTTAATTAGTGAAAGCTAATAAAATATTATTAAAGTTTTTATTTAAAATGTATTTTATTAAATATATCTTGCTAAACACACAGACACATACACACAATGACTTGATACACTGTTGCGATGAGCTGACACCTACATGGGCTGCTGAACTCTCTGACTGTTCACACATTTAAATATTCACGCCTAGAGCGATGTGACTGGTGGGGCTGATACAGCTGTTGAATCTTCACTGAACATCTGTGTAAATCAACACGAGAGGCCTGAAAGTTTGACTCTCTTCTTCATTTGACTTATTAGACACTTGAAACGTCACAACCATGATAACACACATGCTAACTGTCAGATCTCTTCACCTCCTCAATATCTAAACATTTAAAGGCAAAAAACTCCCTTAAGATTCCTACAATTCCTACAGAGTCCATCTCTGTTTTCCGCTGAATCCTTTGGAAATTTCTCTTTGTTTTTACAGAGACTATCATAAAGACATCTGCCGAGCACAAGCTCTGTAACAGGATAACAGGAAAGATTGAATATCAGTGAAGTTTTTGAAGGACGCAGGAGATGTTGTGTGTGTTTAGTGCCATGACAGCAGGGACAGAGAGAGTGAGGAGAAAACACACACAACTGAACAGTCAGCGAAGTGTATCAGTCTCTCTCTGTTTACACAACGCACACATAAAAACACACACATCTGTCACACACACACAGTCTTACCTTCTCTACATCTGCTTTTGTCACATTGATGTCGGCATCCAACTTTTCAAAGTACTGCTGCGCTCGCTCAGCCTCCTTACAGTCCCGCTCAAACTTCCTCTTATACTACACACACACACATTACACACACACACACACACACACACACACACATTACACACACACACACACACACACACACACACACACACACACACAGTGTGGAGTAAGTTCACTCATCTCAAATAACATTAACAAAAATGTACCAGAGTATTATTATGGTATTTTGAACATGTACTGTGGTAATACTATGATGATATTCTCTATAGCACTTTGATGACCATATAAATACTGCCGTATTTAAAGTCATTATACAGTTTATGGTATATATGATATAACGGGTCTGAGTGATTGATTATGGATTATAGAACTCACAGACTCCAGCTGCTTCCAGCTGGCTTCAATCTGTTGCTGTGCTTTCCGTCCGTCATGGAAATGCTGAGAGAGACGACAGGTGGAGATTATAAACAGATGCAGAGTTTAAAATCAATGTGTACACCACAGCTCAGGTTACTTCAGTCTTACATGTATGCATTTAGCTGGCACTTTTATTCAAAGTTAGTTACAGGGCATTCAACACATTTTTATTAGTATGTGTGGAATCGAATCGAAATCTCTGGGAATTGAACACACAACCTTTGTGCTGCTAACACAATTTTCTACCAGCAGAGCTAAAGGAAGGCTTATTGAGAAATGTTGGAGTTCATTTTGATATCTTTTACTTTTGAACCACATTTAAGCACACTACCAGACACTGTTAAGATCTCTTATTAAGCTCTAGTAAGGGCACACTTTTTCACTGGAGAAAAATCTGAGATGCAGCAGGAGTATCAACTTGATCTCATTGATGGTCAGAAGAAATAAAAGAGTAATTACCAATGTAGATTTATTTTTCTATTGTTGTATACATCATCAAGTCTCTGGGCATATGTACACCAAACCTGGATAGAAGAATGTGTTGCCAGGAACCCATATTGTGAAGTTCTGTGTGTGTGTGTGTGTGTGTGTGTGTTCGTTCTCACACCATCTGTGTGTTTCTCTAAAAGGCTCCTCTTGGCCTCCACACTCCAGGGAAAGTGTTCAGTTGGCCAACACTCAACTTCCCTCCCACATACCTCACAACACTCCTTGTGTACGCCATAGATAAAGACCTGGCACTGACACAGGTCTGAGACCAGCTGAAGAATCCAACACTCAGAATCCAACAATCAGCACTGTGATAGCAGGAGATTTGGGGCAGGATGATCTATTTGTTAAACCAATGGCAGTCAGCGGGAGTCCCAGCTAACAGGGAATCTTCTGGCTAATGTTCTCTCAAAGTTCTCTCAAAGTTATTCCTAAATTCTTAGTGGAACGATTTGAAAAACATTACAAGATTAGAAAAAGTTTGAATAACATAAAAAACTAGATGTTCTGAACATTCCTAGAATTTTCAAAGTAACGTCTTTAATGTTTTGATTACTTAATGGAAAAGTTAAGGAAACGTTCTTACAACCTAAAATTGTTAGCTGGGAGTGTTTGAGAAAGTAATAACTTTTTCCATTTGGTGCCACTGGTGGTACAGAATGTGCTGATCATATAGATATACTGATTTATTTTTGTTTTGAGTTTACGCTTTTACACTGAACCAGGATCAGTGCAGTGTGTTCAGAACGGACTGAGTGACAGGGAGAGAATGAGTGGGAACAAGAGAGTGAATAAATGAAAGAGTTTGACTGTGTTTAGTATTCACAGCTCAGCTCTCAGACTGAATAAGAAAAGAATGAGGCGCGAGAATGAAACTCTACACTGCACAAAGAATTATGGGTAAAAAAACTGTCCATGTATGCTGTGTCAGGCATATCGATCAAGTGGTTTAAAGCATGTATGCACACAAACACACACTCTCTCTGCTGTATGCACACAAACACACACTCTCTCTGCTGCATGCACACAAACACACACTCTCTCTGCTGTATGCACACAAACACACACTCTCTCTGCTGCATGCACACAAACACACACTCTCTCTGCTGCATGCACACAAACACACACTCTCTCTGCTGTATGCACACAAACACACACTCTCTCTGCTGTATGCACACAAACACACACTCTCTCTGCTGTATGCACACAAACACACACTCTCTCTGCTGTATGCACACAAACACACACTCTCTCTGCTGTATGCACACAAACACACACTCTCTCTGCTGTATGCACACAAACACACACTCTCTCTGCTGTATGCACAAACACACACTCTCTCTGCTGTATGCACAAACACACACTCTCTCTGCTGTATGCACACAAACACACACTCTCTCTGCTGTATGCACACAAACACACACTCTCTCTGCTGTATGCACACAAACACACACTCTTCTCTCTGCTGTATGCACACAAACACACACTCTCTCTGCTGTATGCACACAAACACACACTCTCTCTGCTGTATGACACAAACACACACTCTCTCTGCTGTATGCACACAAACACACACTCTCTTGTACACAAACACACACTCTCTGCTGTATGCACACAAACACACACTCTCTCTGCTGTATGCACACAAACACACACTCTCTGCTTGCACACAAACACACACTCTCTCTGCTGCATGCACACAAACACACACTCTCTCTGCTGCATGCACACAAACACACACTCTCTCTGCTGTATGCACACAAACACACACTCTCTCTGCTGTATGCACACAAACACACACTCTCTCTGCTGTATGCACAAACACACACTCTCTCTGCTGCATGCACACAAACACACACTCTCTCTGCTGTATGCACAAACACACACACAAACTTTTTTGTTATGGTATTTACTGTTTTCCTCCTCTTATAGGCATTGAAAACCTCAGTGCACACGCACACACACTCACAAACACACAAGGGGCGGCTGGAAAGGTTTCAAAACCATTTAATTATTCTTCTTGCTGCAGCCTTTTTAAATAACCTTGTTATCTAAAATCTACACTCACAGCTGACCTAGAATCAGTTTGTAGTGTGTTTTATCCAATCAGAGGAAGTCAACCTGCTCCTAACGAGGAAGTTGACTTCTGCTCTCCTCTAATTACTTAAAAGACCATGAAGCTCAAAGAGGAACTAACGGCTGAGAAAAGAAGAAGAAATAACAGAGAGAACTTGACCTGATGACAGAGACAAGAGTGTTTCTAACTGAATAACACTGACAGTACAGAATCAGTTAAACATTATACACAAATACACGTTTCCCATCCAAGAAACCAAACGAGACCGAAAAATGATTGAGATATACTGACATTTACCTCATTACACTGTAAAGAAGATAAAATATGTATTATTATCAGATTTCAGTCATTTTTTCCTGGAAACTGAAAACAACAAAACTATTTTTGTTTTGTTTTTCACTGTGAAATGTTTGCCAAAGCGTTAACACACAAACACATACACACACACACACACAATGTGGCTAATGTGACTGTTGGCACATATTGTAAAAGGGGAGAAACTGGAAAGAAAATGAAGACAGAGAGAGAAAGAGAGAGAGAGAGAGAGAGAGAGAGAGAGAGAGAGAGAGAGAGAACCCCACAACCAACAATATTTATTAATATATACAAATTTATCGCAAAAGTGAAATTTACATAAGCTCATGCCCCAAACAGACAGCAGGTCAAACCTGTGAGCCGTGTCATATAAACAAGGAGAAGTGCAAATATTTTGGACGATCGCTGATTACCTTGTGATGATTTAAACACCCTAAAACTTTATCAACCTGATCTGATTTGGAAATGTTATAAGAATGTTAATAAATGTTGAGATGGCAACATCTCGCCCACAGCTGTACACACACACACATAAACAGACACACACACAGTCATAAATCAGCACTAGTCAGACTAGTTCAGTCTCTGACATGCCATGATTTATTCTTTCTAATTCTCTCTTTGGATCATCTGGTAATGATTTCACACCTGTCAGGTTTACATCCCATAATAATAAACTGGACTACAATAAACCACCTACAGAGAGAGCACATCTCTCTCACACACACACAGAGCTGCAGGGCAACTGTTTTACTCAACAGATTTATATCAGTTCTCCATCATTTCCTCTGTTCTCTAGTATCTTGTGTGCTTTAATGACAGCAGTCACACATTTGCTTACATTTGATGTTTTTCCTTTTACTTTGCCATAATTTCTATTGTATTTTTTTAATTCCTGACACCATATTTTAATCAATTAATTTTTTGTATGCATACATCTTAAAGTCTTGGCTACAGAAAAGCTAAAAGAAAATATTAAAAATTTCCACCATTATTGGACAGGAAAACGTACAGTTAATCGGACAGACGTCTGCTGGGCTGCTTTGTGTCCTAGTTTAAACAGGTTTAACTTCTAAGGTTTAACACTAACTACGACCAATAGTGAGAGTGAGTCCTTAGCAACCACTAATGATTGTTTACAAGCTCCTCATCCACCCTAATCTTCATCTGCCATTGGTCAATCAAACAGGAAGTCCCACCCCAAATAGCTGATCACTAGGGCGTAAGGTGTCCATCACTCACCGATTTTCTCTCTGTTTTGAGTTCCTGTGTGTATCGCATGAGTTCGGCGATAATTTGTGACGTCATATTCTCAGCGATGAGCTCGTGCTGCCCGGCACAATCGTTCAGCTCATTTAGCGTAGAATGAAACCCACGACACCATGTGTACCTGAGACAGGAAGTGACATCATCATGAGAATCAAAACAGCTGCAATTCTCATCTGTGTGGCAGGAGTAAATGTGGTCTCTTTTAAAAGAGGACACTGAGGAGCTTGCTGTCCAAAAGTCAAACATAATTTAGGTCATAATTAAAAATATTATAAAAACGTATTTGAAACTGGCATCCCTGTGTCATAATTCATTTATCAGTATTTAATATTCACACTGACAGCCGGCAATAATGATTTCATGCTATCAGCAGCACTAGCCTAGCATAGACAGCTACTAATTTATGGCATTCAAATCTTTTCTTTTGCTCAATACTCAATACTTAAAACACTGAAATTGTTTCAGACAGCAGTCAAATGTTAAAGCACACGTTTTTAGTGATGACTGTTTGTCAAGATTAATATATACTGATATAAGAGCTCAACTAATGATTCAGACATCTGACTCCGTCTGAATTTCACACTTCACAAATCTGAAGAAAGCAGAACTGTGAACCTACTTGTTCTCATCTTCATCTTTCTTCTTGGGCTGGTATTTCTTGGACAGATTCCTGTGCAAAATTAAAAACAGCTGGTAAAATGTCTGTCTACTTAGTAAATAATTGTGCAAAATCGTTGTATGATTGACTGACATTTGACACAAAATATTATCAAAACGTCATTTTTATTTCCAAGATGATAAACTGTAGTATGTAAAACAGTACACAGTATATACTACACAGTCTGCAGTGAGGAGCTGGTTGCTCACTTCCTCTAATATCCCACAATCCTGTGCAGCAGTTCAGCTGTTAGCAGAGATAATAAAAACTGATGGAGAGGCTAAAAGGAGTAAATGTCCATGTATTATCACACACACAAGACCGTTTCTGAAGTGAGTGAGTGAGTGAGCATCAGGCTGATGCAGACACTCTCTTTCTCTCTGTATTCTGTAATCACCATCTAAATACAGAGTGTCTGCTTGTCATCAGTGCTTCAGGGCAGGTGTGTGTGTGTGTGTGTGCACATGAGTGTAGTGTGTGTTTTTACTGCATCTCGCTCAAGGCTAAAAAATACACCAAAATAAACACACACACACACACACACACATGCCTGCAGCCAGACAGATGTCTCTGATTCACCCTCAGCTGTGCTGTAACTGTGTTCAGAATATAGTATGTGTAAATAGTATGTGTAAATGTTTTTACAGACTGTCTTTAACTGTACAAACATTACACTATTTCATCTAAGAAGAATTACAATTATGCTGTCTGTCTCTCTAGCACACCCACACACAGACTGACACAGAACTGACGGTAATATTGGCTAATTCTCTGTCCATGCATGTCTCTGTTTGTCTATATATGTTATGAATGCTCAGAATACTATTCAGGATCCAGACTGTGTGTGTGTGTGTGTGTGTGTGTGTGTGTGTGTGTGTGTGTGTGTGTGTGTGTGTGTGTGTGTGTGTGTGTGTGTGTGTGTGTGTGTGTGTGTGTGTGTGTGTGTGTGTGTGTGTTAGACAGTTAAACCCTCCACTGTGTCTGGGATTTAAAGGGGTTTCCTGCTGCTGTCTGCAGAGGATTGATGCACAGTCAGTATGTCTGTGTGTGTCTGTGTGTGTGTGTGTGTGTGTGTGTGTGTGTGTGTGTGTGTGTGTGTTTTTGAGCTTCACATCCTATCACTGCAATGGGGGGCGGGGTCACAGTACGTGATTGGACAGCTCAAATGTGGGTCACCAAAGAGAAACACCATGCTGGCACGTTGTTACTACAGTAACCTGCATTTTCTTCCCAAACACACACAGAAATGTTGCTTTTCATTCTTGTATCCTTGTGCTGAAAGATCACATATGTAATTAGTGTGTGTGTGTGTGTGTGTGTGTGTGTGTGTGATTTGCTGTCTGGGCTGCATTATACATTATACAGTATGAAGGACTGCACTTGTCTCACTGTACAGAGACGTCACACATGCTGTGCCGGGGTTAAATTGGGATTTTGGAGGTGGGGTTCAGAAATCTGTTGGTGGTCCTGTCTGCCTATAACATAACACATGACCCTTTAATCTTGACGTGACCCTCAATGCTGAAAACCTTTCATGAAGCACAACTTACAAATATTCACTAGAAAACCAAATATAGAGACATATTGGCGGTGTAAATAAAATGCAACAACTGGTTAATTTAGCTTTAAATGGGAAAATGAGTTAACAGCACAGACACTCACCTGATCTGTCTTGCATAGTTGAGCTCGATCTCTGATCTTTCCTTTACAAATTTGGTGTATTTTTCTACAAAGTCGATCCCCCACTGTGTGTGCTTTTCCAGGTTATCAAACTGATCCTGAGAGAGAGAGAGAGAGAGAGAGAGAGAGAGAGAGAGAGAGAGATACGTTTAACATTAGAAGATCTGTGTTTTACACACTAAAGTATTAAAAAACTGAAATCTGAGATAAATTCCTCCTGCACAAATCTGGAACATATTGCCCACATACAGTGAACAGAACTCTGCAGAATAAAACACATTCAAACTTCCTGTGAAGTTTATTAAAACAACAATCCAGCTAACAATTATAGAACATTCTTACAGTCTATAACTTACAAGTAACAAAAACATTAAAATTTTGAACATTTTAGGACTGTTCAAAACATCCAGTTTGTTTAGACGTTTTATTAATGTTATTGCTTGGTTATTTTTTTAATTCTTTAACGCTTTTAAAACGTTCCACTAACAACTTAAGGTTTTTAATATATAATATATATAATGGTAAAAAAGTTCTACTAAAGTTACTGCATTAACTTTTTGATAACTGAGAGAACTTTGAGAGAACATTAGCCAACATTCTGAGAACATTCCTTGTTAGCTGGGAAACCACAAGAGGTGCTGAACACATAAAACCCCTTAACACAGTAAAATCAGTGTAATCGTTGAGCTCAGGAGAATAACTGCTTGTATACAGTGCTGGCAACATCAGTAGAACAACAATGTTCAGAAACAGTTATTGTTGTGGTCGCATGCAGAAGTGCGAGTGGGTGTGCTTTGCTCGAACCTCTAGTTATTGATAATGGCACGTAACAGGAAGTTGTTTTCAGTCTCCCTCTAAACTCTAAATCCAATCAAACGTCACTCTTAGAAACACAAAATAATGCATTTATAATTATATTTATTTATTTACTTTCTGGAGCCATAAAAGAATCTTTACAATTACACTTTTTTAAAAAACATCTACATACTGCTGCTTTGAAGAACCCCAAACCAAACACTGATCTGAAGAACCTAAGATGAAACATTAAGAACATTTATGATCCTCAAAGATCTATTCAGAAAGAAGTTCAGAAAAACATCAGCACACATCAGCAGCATCAGTACATGGTGGAGCAACCTAAACAGAATCTAGCGTGATTTCAACATCTTCAGATCTTGAGTTACTGGAGTGATACTGAAGAAACATCTAAGATCACCTTGGTCTGACTCCAGCATGCCCCCATTTTCTCCTCAACCATCTCAATCTTTAAAGAATCCAGACAGATCTTTCATCCACATGCTCGCCCCCTCCACACGAACATTATACAGAACACCTCAGGTTCTCATCCGACACAGAACATACACGCTTGTTCCTGTTCAGTGTCACCTATCAGACAGGATGAGCATGCTGAAACGTGTGTGTGTGCAGGAAGTGCGTGTGGTTATTGATTTGGGTTTGTGTGCTAGCTACATATTGTTTTTTAAACTGTTATTTAAATGAACAGGTCAATAAAGAAAATAAAAGTTCTCTTGCTATTCACGTCATTCCAAACCTGTAATCATGTTTACTGCATTCTGCATCCTGCATTATTCAAGTAACTGCATGCTGTAGTTACTTGTAGTTTACCGTGAACACATCTTGAAGGAGCTGCATGTATAGTCAAGAATTTTACTACTTTTATATGAATAAAATAAAATAATAAATAAAATAACAGAACAAACATTTGGAACATGGATAAAATGTTAGTTTTTATGTTAGTTTTTATGGTAACTGTTCCTTTAAGCCTACTGAAATCTAAGAACCAAGATAACAGGTAACATTCTCAGAACATTAGCTAATGTTTCCTCAACAATCTCAAGATATCAAAAGGTTCTTGCAGTAACATTAATAGAACTTTTTTAGATACATATTTATATAGTTATATATATATATATATATATATATATATATATATATATATATATATATATATATATTTCTTATAAACTCATATTTGATCTTCTTCAAAACAAAACTGTCTACATCTCAGCTCTGATTATTCTCTTAGCCGACTTCATGAGGTGCATTGTGGGATTGTTATAAACAGTACTGATGGATGTGTGTCGGACTCTTATTGGCTGCTTTTCCTTCACTATCCACTCCAACTCATCTGCTTTAAAACTGCAATAAAAATAGTAGCTTTAATAGAAAAAGTGTATATGTGGACAATTTATATTTGTTTACAAAACTAATCCAAATCATTTAAGCATAAGTCTTCAGATCAAGAGGTTTTTAAGATCATGAGAACTAATTCAGACAGACTGTGTCCAAACTCCAGACTGCTGTATGATGCCTAAGGCTGTATATTAACACACGACTGATCTCACTTCCCTTACAAAAAATGCTTAAAATCCCTTAAGAATTACAGTTCAGTGCGATCGATTACTCTAAACCAGTTCATGCTTGTTTTGTCTCTTTCACTGAAGATGCACACATACAGTGGGTGGGTGCTGTTGCGTTTTCTGTGCGTGTTTGTGTCGGTGGGCAGGTTTTGCTGTTCTTGTGGGGGCAAAATTTGTGAAAACAGCAACACATCTATCATCTAGAAGGGACGTCCCCACAAGGAAAATAGCTTCAAATAGAGAGCAGAAATTCATCCCACCTATGGTGCTGCATATTCAAAATCATAAAAAAACAATTTAACAGAAAAATACTGTATTTCTGATGTAATGCAACAAAACACAAAGTCTTAATTATGTATCCCACACAGCCATTTACCCTCTGAGCTGGTATTAATTTTGTTCAGATTTCTCTGAAACAGAGGAAACCCCAGATAAATCACTCCAATACAGCCTGTCAATCAAACACAGCTTCAGTCCTCTCCTAAAATCAAAACCCTTGCCAGACACAAGCCAGTTTAAATCACAGCATCCACAGGCATAATTAACTCTCCTGTTTCAAGTACACAAAGTCTATCTGCAAGTATCAGACAGACAGTAATCCAACAGTTACCAGTATCTCTCTGCTCCAGTCTCCACCCACAGATAAAACTCCTCCCACTGCCACACATCAGATATCATCCACATCTGGATCTAATTATCTGATCATCTGGGCTCCAGGTTTAAAAGAATCTACTTCTGTTCTGCTACTTTATTTATCACGAGTTTTGATGCTGATCATCAGCTACAACCACAGAGCAGCAGATATCTTCAGATACACACAGAACACGCCCAGCTAACACATTTACATTGACATTTAAGTGCAGCCAATGATCAGACATTCTCACCCAAAGCAACTTACAAATGAGGAATACAACAAGATAGCAGTTTCTAAGCGATTTATGTTGTTTACATGCTGTGTTTATGTTCGCCAACGTTTTCTAAAACATTTCACTGTGGTTTCAGGGAAGTTACAGTAAATATCCATTTCTATTATGGAAACAGAATGTTGACAGAAGACTGCAGAACTGATACTTGTAACTTCATGTGTGTTGTTTTCTAGCAGTGACGTCTGTGGACAGGGTGGGCGTAGCTTAATCAAGGGCAGGAGAGGGTCACCAGCTGACCCTGAACAGACACCCAACAGACTGCAGAACACCTGCATCCGCTCTGCACTCGTTTAGCAGACAGAAACAAGGGATCAGAGAGAGAGAGGAAGAAAGGGTAAAGCAGGCACACACCTCAGAGTAGGCATCTGTGCTGCACGCAAGTGCAAAACAAAACGCTGCCAGCTGATGACTGAACAACTGGAGGAGAATAATGGAGAGAGTGAGTCAGAGAGAGAGAGAGAGAGAGAGAGAGACAGAGACAGAGACAGAGAGAGAGAGGGAGAGAGGCAAATTTTGTGGATTTCTGATATTATAAACCCCACTGGACACATTAATCATCAATACAGACACACACACACTCATACAGGCAAATATTTTAAGCAACTGTTCACTCAGAAGTGAAAGTTTTGTTTTTATAACCTTCATGTTGTTCTGCATGTCGTTTAATTATGTAGAACACATGAAGAACCCTCACACAGCTCGACAACAGCTCAGCTTCAAACTGACATTACAGCAGTTCATATGATCTGATGACAGCGATGATAACCCTCATGATGTGTCACTTCTGAAACTGAACATTCCTGACCTCAGATCCCTGAGACCTGAAGAACTCAAAATCACCTACTGCTTCTCACACTGAAGGCTCATTCACACCAAGAACAACACTGATAACGCTGAAGTTTTAAAAATCTCAATTCTAAATCATTCTTAAGAGAATAGCAGAGCTCACACCACAGTAATAACAATATTGGGACACAGTTGGGACATTTACATGTTCAGAGCGATTTTCTACCAGCTGATCAATAAAACACTGACAGCAAATTAAATTGAATCCTCTCATCTTTGAACAGCATCTACATATAAAGATAAGTTATTTTTATAGTTATCATTTTTAATGTAAACAGGCCGTCAGCTATTGTAAGGCTTGTTTTGTTGTATGTTGCACAGAGTAAAATAACACGAGTGTGACTCAATACTGACAGAGGTCTCACTTCTGGACAAACTCCTTTTAAACACACACAAATACACAAACCTCACATACAGGCTTACAGCCAGAGAGATGATGTCACCATTCACCAAGTCCAAAATGAGGTCATTCTCTATATTTATAAAGAAATAATAATCTTCATAATTATTCTGTCAAATGTAACCAAAGAGTCTCGGAGAGATCCGATCATGTGGAGAAGCTCAACACAACAACACAAGTATGAGAAGGGCTGTATGACAAGAGTTCATCATCCAGAGACACACGCGCAGCTCCTATAAAAAGCCACAGTGTGATTTGACAGATACAGAAAGATCCTGGAGTTCAAACTTCTCCCATGATCTCATGAAATCCAAACACCCTGCAGACCGCAGCTCAAATCTGCTTGTAATTTTCATTAAACTTTAGTGTGTAACCGAGGGATGATTTCTCAAACTGAGCTGAAGTGAGGTGCGGTGTTACTATTATAACAGTTGTTTATGTCTATCAACTTTATGATTTTTACCTAGAAGACAATGAAATAATATTGAAGAATGGACCCAATCCATATCTAAGGACCAAAATATATTATTGAAATGGGAGGTGGGCTCTTCTGATATGGGCTAAAGCACGTAGAAACCACAGAAAACATCATAGGGCAGCTCATGGAAACCACCTAAAACGACATGGTGGTGGTAAACACCACACAATTTCCTCACAAATATCTAGCTACTGTTTCTAACTTCACACTTGGAGCACTGGTCTTGGTTGTAACTCTGCTGTATAAGGTTTCTGCTTTGGGACAGAAGCAGCACTCGTTTACACATATTAAAAAGAAATGAGTGATGAAATGCTAAACACTGTTTCATCTCTGGAGAATTTCTGGAATCCTGGAAACACATGGAGACAAATTTATGATGTGTCTCAGATCTCAGATCAGCTGACCTCTGCGACTCCAGTGGAACACGCCAATCATAACAGGATATAATTTACATCCAGAAGTCTTAAAGGTACAGCAGCAAAAACAACATATTTAGTGCTAAAACTCAGAGAATGAGACAAAAGGTCATAAAAATCACATCACGTTTGGTTCAAGAAACCTGGACTAACATTATGTGACCAAATAAAACACACACTCGCGCGACACACACACACACACAGTTTTAACTCAGATTTAGATTCTACACTGTTTATAGGTCACTAACCAAACGAAAGGAAATTTGTGACATTGACCGTATTAACCTCTTTGACGTTTACTGAAAAAGATTTCCTTGCTTCTGTTAAAGTTTGTTTGTGTGTGTTTAGTGCTACAGACACTACATGCAGGCCATTAACACAGTCTGCTTGTGTATGTGAGACATGCAGTTCCACTGTCAGCCTCATGAGACAGTAGAGAGACAGAACAACAGTCACTCAACACACAGAGAGCAGACCCAAAAGATTCAATATCAGATTAACACAGATCAACTTAAAGTCCCTCAACACACAAACAATGATTAAAAAATCCCTTTTGTGTTTGTGTTGTGTTTTTATGCAGTAATGTGTGTGTGTTTTCACTTTTTCTTTAAAAAAACATTTGCACATTGTGCTTTTTGTGCGCTCACTGTCTGTAGCTGATGTTTGTAGGCAGTTTGCAATCATAGAGATGTGTGTGTGTGTGTGTGTGTGTGTCTGTGTGAGACACACAAACACACAAACACACACACACACACACAAACACAAACAACTCCTGTGTTAACCACACAAACTCACTTTCAAGCTTTGCTGACATTAGAAGTTATGTCAGAAGTGTTAGAAGCTCAAAAGTCCAAGCTGGTACCTACAGAACAAACTAGACTACTAACTACCTCAGAGAACCGTGATAAAACAACTCATCAGCGGCTTCCGGATATTCTTTTGACCCGTTACAATTAATTACACTGATTGTCAATTAAAGGTGCAATAAGGTGCAATTTCTGACAAATATTTGTAATCGACACCCAAACGAACACACCCACCCTTCATTGCTCCACCCTCACAACAAACCTGCTATGCAACACAGGCAATAACTAACAGCTGGCGGACACGTACCTTTTTCTGACTGGCTCCAAGAGTGTTACTGTGGTGTGGTGAACGGTTCGATCCAAATAGCGGTTTTCTCAGCTATTTACACAGCAGGATCATGTGCAAACACAATATTTTTTTAAAGACACCCACAGAAAAGACAGGTAGCAAATATTCACCAAATTGTTTAACAGTTTTAAATTTACTGCACCTTTAATTGGTGACAAAGAATCTTTCAATTTAAGGCTCAAAACTAAAAAAGAAACAGTCTGGTTTCATAAACTTAGATTAAGGTAGTTAACTAAACATTTGCTGATATCAGATTATCAGATGACACAATTAAATCGGACTACCTACATCGCTGGTCACCCTCATCTGTAGCCACCTCTTAGATACTCCTGCAGCAGGGTGAGGTGAGGGGGTGTGGGGGAGTCCGGCTCCTCCAGGAACCATCGGAGCGAACAAACCGACCAACAACAATTGATCAAATCAAACAGCTCATCACGCATCATCATAAACAAATCAGCAAAAACCAACCTGACCTTACCAAGAAAAAGCCAATGAAACTAAACAGGAAACTGAGATTCCAGGCACTGAATTTTCTGCTTGTACTGAAAAACAAATTCCACTTTCACTAGCGGCTGATTAATTCATCTCAAACTGACAGAAATTTTCCAAAACGCTCAAGAAGGAAAATAAACAGTTTCAGCTGATCTGCTGTGGAATGTGGGCGATTACCCATCATGCACTGGGGTATTTTGCCATGCAATGAACTTTGGTTGGCGCTGTTTGTTATTAAGCCGATTACCAGCTATAATTCAGCTGGAGGAAACAGACGTGATTGTTAACTGTGACAACAAAATGTCTTCAACGCAATATAAGCACACATCCCTCAAACACAATCCACAGACTGACTCTCACACACACATACTTATGGTTTAGGTACATTGCTGCTGTCCAACTTTATTCCATTTTCTTCTACTTCCAAATAATCCTGATTTACTCCATTACATAAGATGAGTTCTGACTTCACCTCCAAACTGAGACATTTACAGGAATAAAACTGTACTTTAATATACTTTAACAGGCCATTAAGGAATATTAAACTAAACTGTGTTATGAAGTTGCAAAACATAAAACAGAAGTGTTATTATACTTCAATATAATACTGGAGGATCATGGCATGACATGTCTTCTGGCCCACAATCTGTTCACAGACTGCCTGATACAGACTGCACACAAAACTGGAAAACATCGGCCAAAATCTCCAATCAGATGTGGATCAGACAGGCAGAGTCTGAATCTCTGAGATTAGACTATACAATCGCTGTTTAAATCGGCTAAGCACATTAGCCTTGTCACATAAAACTCTTCCATCCTGCTTTGGAAATAAATCTGTCTAAGACCGTTTCCTGCCCTCAGTCAATACTAACAGACACAAACAGCTGGTGCCAGCACAGTGTACATGCATGTGTGTGTGTGTGTGTGTGTGTGTGTGTGTGTGTACATCAGATTTCTACTGACACACATACTTCACATACCCTGTATAGTTTCCCTGCAAATCCAACAGGGCTCCATGAGCCCTACACACAAACACTTCCTACAATTCACAATGCACAATTGAATTGTTTAAGGTTACATTTTTAAACAATACAAATGTTGTAAACAAATTTACATTTTTTTAAGTATTTAAAAACGGAGACTTCAGTGTTTAAGGAATCAGTTCATGCACACAAATCCTGCAGTCCAAACTGCTCAACACTCTGACAAACTGACAAATTATTATTGATCAGTCACACAAACAGCTTCCTGTCTCTGCTGCTCTGTCTTCATAACCAGATCAGGTTGAGGACAGAACAAATGAATGTCAGGTTTGGTTATTATGTCCACAACCAGGAAGAATATGGAAGTGAGAAATATGCATGTAAGAAATATAACAGTAGACATACTGCAACAACAAACACACAAAGTAATAAAATGTCCATGTTCCCATGTTAGAAATAAATGAATGTTTATTGTTGAATAATGGCTGTTGTTACACTTACTGTTTTCACAGTCAGCAGGCTGTACTCACTGTGAAGGGTACAGTGAGAAGCAGTCTGGGACGGTGGCCTCACAACCGAAGAGGAACTGACAGCTTTATCAGCTTCCCAGAGTTTCTCTGCTCACAAAGCTGCTATTCACACCAACTATTCGTGTGTCACAGAACCATCATCACCGAGATAACGTAGCATGTTTATTTCTGAGTGAACTGTTCTTTCTTTTAGGTTTAATTTCACTAACAATTCTAACTTACACGTGACGAAACACCACACACTTGTGTCTGTGTCTCTGATCAGGTGAACACTCACTAATCTGCAATGCATTATGGGAGCTTGTCTAATTATTTCACACGTAATTTTTCTCCAGTTCTATCAGAATGAGCTGCAGTCCCCAAAACACATACATACAGTTCTAGTTTGAATAACCAAACGTCTGTCATCATTCTGACACACACAGCAGGAAACATACTGGCTCCAGTTACAGGACAAAACAACCCCAGCAGCAGATCAGTGTGTGTCATACCAGACGCTGTAGCTGGGGTTGAGCTCTGATGTGTGTGTTTTAATAAGGACCCACTCCTGTCTTATCTGCAGGTCATACAGAAGCTGTAAGAATCTTGTAATCTTTCAGCTAAATAAACAATCGTCTCGGCTCATATCCAAAAGCTGATTAACAATGAAAATTGATCTGGGAACAGCTTTTGTCTTCTACTCTACGTTATCATTAAAGCACTGCAGTCTGATCAGCTCTATACTGATCTCCACACATGTTCCAGAAGCCAGTCCAGCAAGCAGACGGGTTCTACAAAAGCTGAACTCACCCTCAGCTGCTGGATCTTCAGCAGCGTCTCTCCTTTAATAACCTCCATGACTCCCCAACAAATTCAACCGCACACGGGCTGTTAACCGTTTCTGTTACAATTTCCACAGCCGAGCAGAGACCGTCTGATCACCAAATGTTTCACTTCAACTCTGAGAGTGTGTGAGTGTGTGTGTGTGAGAACTCACCTTATTTTAACAATACTGGGCTGAATTCATATTCACACACACACACACAGAAGTGAAATTCTGAAAGGTTAAAGTAAAGGTTACAGTTTGTGCCATAAATGGCTGTCATTGTTTTGTTTCCTGTTTCAGAGCAGAACAGAGATTTATGTTTTTACATACAGTTGATATCAGTACAGTAGATTTGCAGCTTTGATATGTCCATATTTTATTTGTGTGTGCGTGTTTAGCAATATCACAGAGAACACAGCTGGTGAAAATAATATTTATTCTTATAAGGACTTCCTCAAAACTAAAGAAAAGCCTGTGTTTATTTAACTACTGTATGTAAACAGGTTCTGTTTGTTAATGGAGCTATTCCTCAGCTTTGTATTGGAAAAAAGAATCTCTTGAATTGAATTCAAACATCAGCCAAAATGTTTGACACTGTTGAACATTGAAACTGTTCTGCAAGTTTGTGTACGGGCATCACTGACACCTCAAAGCATGCAGCTAGTTAAGGAGAGGTGAGATTTTTGACCAGTAAGACCACCTAGAAACAGCCCATAGTAGCACCCTAGCACCATGTGACAACACAGCAATGTTTTAAAAACATTTAAGACATCAAGTCTAACTGTGATGAGTCTGTTACCCGGCTAGATAACCATGTTTCCATATGGTGACATTTAGTCACTGATGGTGTCATTTGCAATACATACAGACATACAGTATATGATCAACAAATGAAATGCTTGATTACTGAGGCCTCACTGAACGGCAGCCCAGGAACAGAGAGAGTGAGGTCAGAAGTGTGAAGCATCACATCTGACTCTAAAATGAGCTGCAGTTATCAAATACTCTCCCTCTCCGTTTCGCTTTCTGAAACAATTACGTTTGCCACACTTCACTTCATCTGTAAATAGAGGCATCTGTGAGTTAATAATCACACACACACACACTCACACTCTCACTCACACACTCTCACTCACACACTCTCACACTCACACACTCTCACACTCTCTCACACTCACACTCTCTCACACTCACACTCACACACTCTCTCTCACACACTCTCTCACACTCACACTCACACTCTCACACTCTCTCACACTCTCTCACACTCTCTCACACTCTCTCACACTCTCTCACACTCTCACACACTCTCACACACACTCTCACACACACTCTCACACACACACACACACACTCTCACACACACTCACACACACACTCTCACACACACTCTCACACACACTCTCACACACACACTCTCACACACACACTCTCACACACACACACTCACACACACACACTCTCACACACACACTCTCACACACACACACTCTCACACACACACACTCTAACACACACACACTCTAACACACACACTCTAACACTCTAGAAACTCTAACTCTAATTGAACTTAATAACTTTATGTAATAAATCACAGAAATGTATCAACTTTAAACCGTGGTGGAGACAGTATTGTACATACTTCATAGTTTGTGTTTTAAAGTCTCAGATTGTGACTTCCTTTTTATACTTTATTTGCGGATTAGAATAATAAAGAGAGAGAGAGAGAGAAGAGAGAGAGAGAGAGAGAGAGAGAGAGAGAGAGAGAGAGAGAGAGAGAGAGAGAGAGAGAGAAAGAGAGAGGAGAGAGAGAGAGAGAGAGAGAGAGAGAGAGCAATAAAAAAGTGGGGCACTGTCTAGACTAATCAATGGTTCTATATTGGACAGAGTTAACAGACGGACATCTTACGCTAATTAACACACCACCTTAACGTTGCACATGGATGATGTCATTAAAGAGGGACACTGTATTGACTTGGATGATTATGTCATCAAGTGGTGCCAAAGAACCCCACATAACTCATGTTTACTGTGCTGAAAACAGTCATTATGTGTAATTAGAAGTGTACTGTTTATAACTTCAGCATTTCCCAACAGTTTGTCTCACAGCAGTACTGTGAGACAAATACTGCAATACTGCACCTATAAAAGTCTACAAAACACACACAGATATATATAGTGTAGCAGTTATTGCTCCTCTCTTGCAAAAGACTGTGAGTCTGACCACCTCAAAACAGAAAACTGAGGCAGA
>JAZGTH010000005.1:13727500-13787500 GCA_036877525.1 Chromobotia macracanthus
ATTATATTAAAAGAACAATCAGTTCATATTGTCATAACTGTCAGTAACAAACTCACCTCATCTCTGATTCTCTCCAGTTCATCAGAACGAGACTCCACAGGCTTGTGTGGATCACAAGACACTGAAAAAGATGATTTATATTATGTTTGGATTAATAACTCTGGTGTAATCTTCAGTTAAGGATTCATGGCAGAATTTAAAGTTAAGATGATTAAACACTCACAATCCGGTTTTAAACGCTCCATACTGCTCCATCGAACAGGTTTCACTGTATCTGAGTCTCTTGATCCTTTATTTTGTGAATTCTGTCTTTTCTTCATCTTTATGCTTCTCTTGTTCCTCTGATGATCAGACTTCAGTGCACTGGACATCATTTTCTTCTCACTCTGTCTCACAGTTTCTTGCTGTCTGGTTTAAAGAAATGGACAGAAAATATAAAGTGTAGAGTGCAGTTGTACTGTAAACAGTTCTTGATAATATTTCTCATGTATCACCGTGTACACCTGTCAGATTGCCTGCTCTGATGATCTCAATTTCTGCTGTGACATTCAGATGGAAGGGTCAGGTGGGCCTCTTAATACCACAGACTTCCTAAGTATTCCCAACCATGTCCATCCCTTTATGACCATAAGTCAAAAGTTTTAACACGTCTTACTGTTACTATTTTCCACACCCTTGAATAATATTAAAGACTTTTAAACACAAATGGATGGGTGGGAATTATGCAATGACCTACGAACAGCATGAATAAAGCAAAACTTTTCTGGCTTCTTTATTTACACCCGTCTGCTCTGTAGCAGCACAGCTGCAGGTTCTGTTGCTCACTGTGTTCTGTCGCAAACTGTAAATGATATTAATGAAAGTGGATTCTCAAAACCTCAAATACGATCACAAATGAACATATCATTATAGCCGAGGACATGGAGGTAGACAGGCGTCAAATGGAGGTGATGGGCGTGGAATGGAGATTGTGGGCGTGGAATGGAGGTGATGGGCGTGGAATGGAGGTGATGGGCGTGGAATGGAGATTGTGGGCGTGGAATGGAGGTGATGGGCGTGGAATGGAGATTGTGGGCGTGGAATGGAGGTGATGGGCGTGGAATGGAGGTGATGGGCGTGGAATGGAGATTGTGGGCGTGGAATGGAGGTGATGGGCGTGGAATGGAGATGATGGTGGCCTCAATACGTGGTCTCCCAGTCTTTGTGTCGCTACACTCTCTCCTTTAAACACAGGAAGTGCCCTGATGTCAAAGACAGTTAACTGTGATGAATAACGTGCGCAATAAAAGCTGTTTTTTGTTCGCTTTCACCCAAACAACGTCAGGAATTGCAGCTTTATTTAAATATACAACACGTTTTGTGTTCACACAATAACACTACATGAATTACACATTCACCGTTTCGTTAGTTTTGACGGCCGTATAACAGCGTACACCGCATCATTCAGTCTGACAGTCAACTCCAGCACGCCTGAAATGATCATGACGAGCAGATCTAACACTGATGTGAATCTCATCAGAACGAGCGATACGAAAGTCCGAGTCCACTGATGACGTCCAAAGATTGATGCTGCCTCAGTTAAAAGAAGTTTTAATATACTTGTATGGTTAATGTTTTAATATAATTACAACTCTCTCAGTAAGAAAGTGAAATGTGCTGCCGGGCCATGAAGGGCCGTTCTGTCAATGGATTCCGTTCTGTTCTGTGATTGGATTGTGTGTTCTGTTCTGTGATTGGATTGTGTGTTCTGTTCTGTCATTGGATTGTGTGTTCTGTTCTGTCATTGGATTGTGTGTTCTGTTCTGTGATTGGATTGTGTGTTCTGTTCTGTCATTGGATTGTGTGTTCTGTTCTGTGATTGGATTGTGTGTTCTGTTCTGTCATTGGATTGTGTGTTCTGTTCTGTCATTGGATTGTGTGTTCTGTTCTGTGATTGGATTGTGTGTTCTGTTCTGTCATTGGATTGTGTGTTCTGTTCTGTCATTGGATTGTGTGTTCTGTTCTGTGATTGGATTGTGTGTTCTGTTCTGTCATTGGATTGTGTGTTCTGTTCTGTGATTGGATTGTGTGTTCTGTTCTGTCATTGGATTGTGTGTTCTGTTCTGTCATTGGATTGTGTGTTCTGTTCTGTGATTGGATTGTGTGTTCTGTTCTGTCATTGGATTGTGTGTTCTGTTCTGTCATTGGATTGTGTGTTCTGTTCTGTCATTGGATTGTGTGTTCTGTTCTGTCATTGGATTGTGTGTTCTGTTCTGTGATTGGATTGTGTGTTCTGTTCTGTCATTGGATTGTGTGTTCTGTTCTGTGATTGGATTGTGTGTTCTGTTCTGTCATTGGATTGTGTGTTCTGTTCTGTGATTGGATTGTGTGTTCTGTTCTGTGATTGGATTGTGTGTTCTGTTCTGTGATTGGATTGTGTGTTCTGTTCTGTCATTGGATTGTGTGTTCTGTTCTGTCATTGGATTGTGTGTTCTGTTCTGTCATTGGATTGTGTGTTCTGTTCTGTCATTGGATTGTGTGTTCTGTTCTGTGATTGGATTGTGTGTTCTGTTCTGTGATTGGATTGTGTGTTCTGTTCTGTCATTGGATTGTGTGTTCTGTTCTGTCATTGGATTGTGTGTTCTGTTCTGTCATTGGATTGTGTGTTCTGTTCTGTCATTGGATTGTGTGTTCTGTTCTGTGATTGGATTGTGTGTTCTGTTCTGTCATTGGATTGTGTGTTCTGTTCTGTCATTGGATTGTGTGTTCTGTTCTGTCATTGGATTGTGTGTTCTGTTCTGTCATTGGATTGCCACGCCCCCTCCGCTCCACGTCTGATTTTATCGCCAACGCGTTTTAATGAGCTCGATTAAATGTGGAGATATTAAATGTCATGTTGTTTAAACATCTTAAAAATAAAGTCATAACACAAACGCACTTAAAGACAAACAAGCGATCTCTCACGAACTGCGCATGCGTGTTCTAATCGATGGCGTTCTAGCGCCACCTGCTGGACATGTTGGATAGAGACGCTTTAAAGAACGAATTAATTCATAACTAAAATAATTGAGGTTTATAGAGTTTTACGGCCTGTTTTTATTCTCTTTTTATTCTCTTTTATTCTCGTGACATTCTCTATAGAAACCACTTACCTTTCCTCGACCATATTCATGTACACTGGTATTAACAAATATATTTCAAATAAAATGTATTTAAAATAACACTATTGAATTATGAAGTGCATGTCAAGAACCCATTACTCAAACAAATGATGCATATCAATCATATCAATCACAGAAACGTGATCTGAACCCATGCTGATGTTATTAAACACTCCCAACTAGTAACTAGTAACTAGTAACAAACTCTTTAGGAAGTGGCTGCTCATCTCCACTTCTGAACAGCTACATTCTTGAACTGGCCACTAGATGTCACTAGATGGCCAGATTTCAGTCTGTGGCATTGAATACAATGGTGACTAATTAAAGACCTACATCATACTGCCTCTCTTCTTGTTAATTGAACTGTTTAATGGGAAGGTTTAGTCACATCTCGAACAATCTGAATATATGATCTTATATAAATCTTTGGTGGTGTTGTACTGTTGTTTTTTTTGCTGTCAATAGCGTTTCATTGGTAAATGAAAGACTGCAGGACATCATATAAATGTGTTTGATAAGTGACTGTTTCTCCAGTGAAACCCTTGAGAAGGGCCTCATACATCAGATGATCAAGTGTCTCCTCATAACTCTGTTAACTCTGTCCAGACGTGTAATGATGTTTAATCTGCTGTGCGCTTCTCTCGGGTCATTCCTTACTGAGCTGGAAGATTTGTGCATCTCAGCTTTAGTTATCTTCTAGTTATCTTCTAGTTACCCCTGTGTCGTGACAGAGCACTTCAACCATAACTAGTTGTTATGTCAGTGAAACACGTGTCAGGGATTTGATCAGAGACAGAAGTGAGAGTGTGTGAGATGTGTTGAGGTGGAGAGATTACTGTCCTCTCTTTTGATCCAGATTAAACCCTGACTCCTGTGACGTTGTGTTAAGTATCCTCTTTAGTCTGCAGCACCCTGATCTTACAGGAAGATTAACTTCCAGAAAGTTTATTTTTACTTGAGAGTTGTAGATGTAGAGGTGATAAGTGAGAACCTTCCTGGAACATTTATAGCCTCTCCTTAACATCCATCTGTATACATCTATAAACATTACAGCTGGTACAAGATCTATCTGCAGGTTTATGTTATGTGAAGTCTGTATGCTGCATCAAAAATACTAAAGCTGAATTTTAACGCATCACACCATCAGAATCAGTTTCAGAAATTTGCTTTAATTTGATTTCATGTCACATCATCACAAGGTGATTCTCTTTAACAGAACAGTGATGATCTCATTATGTAACTTCACCTTCATAATAAGAGTAAGAGAGACTCCAGAGGAGAGAGAGATAATAAATACTCAACAGGCTTCAAAAGCATTTCTCATGAGAGCAGTGCGTCTGAAAGAAATGATTTCTACAGCCTGTGCTAGACAATTGAAATAGTTCCTTACAAACAGGCAGTTTAATACAATCAAAAGAAATTTCACTCATGGAAGACATCAATGATCAGAGGTGATGAAAATACAACATCTATTTACAAACACTGACTTGTGTTTCTATATTCAAGTTTTAATGATTGATGATCATTCAAATGTGACGACTTAAAAGTAAGAGACCACCAGTACAACATGGCAATTTTTAACACTTCAGATGAACAAAAGATGTAAATCAAGTCAAAAGATGAAAATGTGTTTATAATGAATCAGATTTTAAATCTCTGATTTTTGGATCTACATGTATATGTTGTTGTATCTACAGAAACATTTGCTGAGTGAATCACATATCAGTGTTAATCAGGAGTTAATCAGTGTTAATGGCAGTATATGTTCACACACAAACAGGAAGTTTGTTGACTGCACGACGCTCTGCAGTTGTGTTCCACGTTAAATATCTTTAAATCCTTACTTAGAGGAATTACACCTGTCAAAATCTTATGTCAGTAAAAAAGACATTCTATCTACAGCATTACTTCTCTTAAAAAACATACAATACAAATATCCAGAAATGTAATCATCATTGATACTGCTTCATCAGTGAATACAGTAAATAAATCACAATGCAAGTGTCCAACCTGCTATGAAGATCATTTATGAACAGAGAAACAGATCTCGAGTTAATAAAGGGCAGACTTCAAAATCAAGACTTCAAAACTGCACAGAGAAACACAGACACAGTGCCCGACACCTACAGTCAGTCAGGATTTAATTACAATTACAATTACTTTTTTAATTAACTGCTTTTCCCTTATGGGATAAATAGTTTTACACAGCACTGTGGTTCAAATAGTTTAAAAACTTTTGAGTTAAAAAAAATAAAATTCGTTCCTGTCTGGACCCACAACCAAAACCTGAAGCAAAATATATTTTTTGATAGTAATGCTACCAAAGATATAGACATTTTGAAAAGCTAAAAAAAAGAAATAAATAAATGATTCTTTGGTAAGGAGTGTGTGATAGTGCAGGTATTGGTTATAGTGCTGAAATGTCTTCTGTTTAGATAAAAGGAAAAATAATATTACAGTATTTTTCTTCTGATTGTTTATCTGTATGACAAAATCTTCTCTGGTGTATGAAGGTGTTTTCAGCAGTTCACTGGTTGTTTTTAAATGTTTAAAAGGTCGTTTCGGAAGCTGGAGTTTTCCAGAGGAATTTCTTGTTGTCAGGGTCCAAATCCATTCTAATCTGAGACACAGTCTTCCTAAAGGGGTTTAAATTCTGACTAGAAGAAAAAAGAGAGAGAAAGAGGGGTCAGATGTGTATCTGTACACAAAAACACAGCTTCACATACACACTTGCTTATAGAAATGAATTATGTTGATGGTGTCTCACGATTATAAATGTAATATATACACACACATACGCACACACACAGATTTACCTTAACGCAGTCTTGGAAGGGAAAAAGTGCTTTTCCTCAGTAGGGAGTGAGGAAGGACTTACATCCTAAAGGACAAACACAGAGACTGTTAATAAAAACATCATCAGAACAGTGGGGTGCAGTAGAAAGTGTTGGGATGCAGCTGGAGTTAATTGGTTATTTTTTGGAAAACAGTAAATGCAGAAATCTCAATGACCAATCTCCAGTCAACATGACAAACTATTTTATTTTCTCAATATGACCGTTTCTGAGTCATACTCCATATTCACGATGAAAATATGTGACTGGACAGTTAAAAGTCTCTTGCTAACATTCATGTGCAGTTGCATCATGATGATTAATCATTTAATATCAGTTAGAGATCCACACAGAGCAGAGAAACACCAGATAGAAGCACCAGAGAGAAGCACCAGAGAGAAACACCAGAGAGAAACACCAGAGAGAAACACCAGAGAGAAACACCAGAGAGAAGCACCAGAGAGAAGCACCAGAGAGAAACACCAGAGAGAAACACCAGAGAGAAGCACCAGAGAGAAGCACCAGAGAGAAGCACCAGAGAGAAGCACCAGAGAGAAACACCAGAGAGAAGCACCAGAGAGAAACACCAGAGAGAAGCGCCAGAGAGAAACGCCAGAGAGAAGCGCCAGAGAGAAACGCCAGAGAGAAGCGCCAGAGAGAAGCGCCAGAGAGAAGCGCCAGAGAGAAGCGCCAGAGAGAAGCGCCAGAGAGAAGCGCCAGAGAGAAGCGCCAGAGAGAAGCGCCAGAGAGAAGCGCCAGAGAGAAGCACCAGAGAGAAGCACCAGAGAGAAACACCAGAGAGAAACACCAGAGAGAAACACCAGAGAGAAGCGCCAGAGAGAAGCGCCAGAGAGAAACACCAGCTGTTAGTAACAGGACAGTGATGTTCGTGACCCCTGCGGAAGGTGGAGAGAAACCCTTTACTCACGGTCTGAGGGTTTCTCCCCCAGCATTGGCTCCTGTTCCATTGTCTCCATGGAGATCTTTATGCTGGGAACATTCTCAATGGTGGGACAATCTGACTGTAAATGCAGGGGGTGGGACAATCTTACTACAGCTTTACAAAACGTTCCTAACAACATGTGAAATGCACAACAGCCGACTCACATCGTTCATCTCGCTGTCGATGGATCCTTTCTTTTTCTTCTTCCTCTTCTCGTCCTCCTTCTTCTTTTTGTCTTTCTCGGGCATGACGTCATCCAGGTAACTGAGGTCGTGCTGAGAGAACAGGTAATCCATGGCCTTCCTCACGGCCACCAGTGCAAGAATCTATAACACACACAGAGCTCAGAATCACGCAGGTTTGGGAGTTTGCACGTGTAGCATGTGTGTGTGGGGTTTCACACAGAAAATACTCACCATAACAGGAAATATGATGGCCGCTACTGTAGACTTCAGCACCCACAGGAGGACGAGACAGAGCACCTGTGTGCACAACACACATATGCAGTTTTCATACTCAGTTCTGTGATGTATAAAGGGCTGAGGCTGAACATTTGAGCATTATCAGGTTAATTGTGAGCACACACACCTGTATGAAGGTGAAGAGATGAACTCGTCTGAGCGGCACGTGTCTCAGGTAGATCAGATCTGGCTGATGTTTGGCTGGCATCAGCAACAACTGCAGACGATCCATAAACTACATACACATAAAAAAATCAGCCATAGTTTATTCATAGTTTAGTGTTCATGAAATGTACTTTTAGCACACTGGTGTGCAGTTGCTAGGGTGTTGCTATGCAGCCTGTTGCATTTGTATACACTTGTGTAGTAATGATGTAAATTCTATTTCCGGGTCCAAGCCTCCACTCATTTCAAGTGAGATTACCAGCTCAACAGCCGTTTACAAGCAATATTTATTCATATGACAAATCTTTTATAAACTCATGGTGAACACTACTGTCTCCAGACTCACAGAGTCCCTGACACCAATATTTAATAATTCATATAAAACGATTTGCTGTCTGTTCATCTGGGGTGTCAGTATGGAGATGAAGGTTAGGATGGGGATTTTTCTGTAGTTTTACAGCACATGGTCAGTTTTTATTAATGCTGTTTGTTGTTCACTAATGGCATCTGATCAGAGCGTTTGGACCCAGACGCAGTGGTGCGTGACTTAAAACTATCAGACTTAACAAGCTGATTCTATAGACCAGTTTCTATATAGTGACATTATCTGTTATATTGACTCAATTATGTTTGTAAAGCCCTGCTTTAGCAAACACCACTAACCAAACACTTTTTAAGTGAAAGCGACATATTTGTCAGATAAAGTAACTCATACCCGAAATGTGACCTCAGTGATGCATTTAACCATCACTGGTGAGGAGTGAACACACACTGCAAGTTGTGAACACACACACACCCAGAACAGTGGGCAGCACACTACTGCGCCCGGGGAGCAATCAGAGGTGAGGTGCCTTGCTCAAGGACACTTCAGTTGCTACCTGCCAGCGCTGGAATTAAACCAGCAAACTTCTGATCACAAGTAGTCACAGTCTGATCACAGTAGTCCACAACTGCCCTCGTTTTAACTATCTGTCTTCAAATTAGAACCTCATTAGACATATAACACTGTAAAAATACTAACTAAACCTGAATAATCTTGAGCAATTCCAGATTAAAACCAGATCAAGTTCTGGAATCTGTTGGGTTCCAAGCTGAGATCTGGTACTCAGCAGGATTAGTCTTTACCTGCCAATGGGAAATAAAACACTCCTACAGACACCTGAACTCACCTGTACACCATTGAGAGAGGCCACACCCATATAGAGAAACACTCCGTACAGCACTGGCATAGGAATGAACTGCTCAAACAACACACAGGATGACAAGATTACTGGTGTTAGTCTTTAAACACACAAAGCATTAGTGTCACAGAATCAAAGGTTACAGGAAGACAAAAGCCTCCACCAAACCAAACACACACTATATACACGTGTGATCAAAGCAAACAGCTCACAATGAAGAGATGAATCAGAGTTTGTTATATTGACAACAGCTTGGTATGAAACCTTGTTGTTCCCACACAAGCACACAGAAACCATTTCTCCACATCTCTCATTCTGACGTATGTTTTGCTGTATGTCCTCTTGTGTTTTTTCACTCTATTTCTGACATCTGTTTTTCTCTCAAATGAAGTTTCAACAGAACTGCACTAACAAAATATTATCAAGAATACATGTGAGAGGAACAGCGTGTTAGAATGAATGCTGTATGTGGAGAGCTGCTGAAAAAGAGATTATGGACTTGGTTTAAAAATATAAATATAATGTACAAACCTTCAGAACAGGGGCCATAAAGACAGAGAGACCCGTCAGAATAAACACACATATACCCGTGACTCTCTGCTCCCTACAAGAAAATCAACAAAACTTCATGACACAGTCAGTCTGAGTCTTCATTATGTTCTCACCAGGCAGCCAAAATCCTGATCAGCCCACCTGTGCACTAAACATCATATTTATATCTTCAAAAGAAACTGTGAGTGGTGCTGAACTGACAAAACTTATTCAGATGATACTGGAGCTTGCTGGAAACTCAGTAGCACAAACAGACTGGCACAAGTTATGCTAATGTATGATTGTAATGTTTGTTTACATCACATCATGAAGTTACAGCTATAGTGATGCTGGCCTCAGCAAATACATTCTGACTGGCTCTCGTTTTCTCTCATTGCACAACATTTTAGCTTTCAATGAGAACAAAACACCAATTAAAAAGGATTTTCTTGACTTGTGATGTCACACACTAGCTCAGGTGTGTCATATTCTGACTGCAGTTTTCTCTCACCGAACTCCCAGAAATCTGGGCTGTTCACCAGGTGCTGATGTTTCGGTTTCCATCTTCAGCGAGTCAATGTGAGCAATGGAGATGACGGTAGCTGCCACGTACCAGGGCAGACCCATGAACGAACACACGATAATCAGAACAGAGACCCAGAACAGATCCAGGTGGTACCCTGCCCCCTTCTGCACTCAGAGGAGAAAGATGACATAATACTGATAACTGTGGGTAATGTATAACACACCCCTGTGAGTCTGAGGTGGGTGAAATCCAACCGTGGATAATAACCAATCAAATTCCACAACAGTCCTGGGAATCAGTTTAACTTTATCACATGATCTCAGACACTCGTACCTTGAGTTTGTGCTCTTTACGGTTGACAATGACGGCTGTGATCTGCTGGTCCATGAAGATGAGGATGGTGACCAAGAGAGCAGGTAAGAATGATGCCAGGTACACCCACCAGGGATTCCCTCCAAATGGAGGTACAAACCAGCCGCGGTTTGGACTCGTCGGCTGTGAACACATACATGTTTTGAAAAAGAAAGATAGTTTAAAGTTTAAATATTACTCTAACTTCTGACACACCTTAACAACGTTATTTATTAAATAATATAAAGTACATTCTGTGAAGTAATTCTACAATATTATAATGAAATGCAACACATTATATTAATTAGGCTTATGTGTCAATAAAGATTCCTCTACAATAAAATAACCAGAGAGTTCTTATAATATTGTAGCACTGTGTCTTTGTGTATGTGTACACATGTATTACAGGTTTAAAGTACTTCAGTGGTGGTTTGAGGTATATTATGACACTATTAAAGGATTACTTTGTTTGTACTTCACAAAGAGATTAAATCCACTTCACAAACACACACACACACACCTTGAATTCACTTGGCACTAGTAATTTGGGCGTATCCACGGCGACCAGGGCGTCCACCCCACAGAAGATCAGAATGGCCAGAATAATGGCGAAATCACTAATCAGTTTACGGACCTGCAAAAATGTAAACATCCGTCACACATCCCATTATATACAGAGTCATAAAGAAAATGGACAGGATGATGCAAGATTTATATTTAGGACCATGTTGTATTAAAACTGTTTAGATGGTGTATGTATGTAGGTACATGATTTTTTGTTAACATTGTTGTACTGTAACTAAAAACAACAGCATTATTAAACTGCATGTTGCATTGTTCAGTGCGATAAACAGAAATCAAATCAAAACATGATCACTTGCTAGAAATGCATCACAAAACAAGAATGGACCATGAAAATCATAATCTGTAAATCTATAATCTGTAATTAGTGGAGATCACTGGTGACTTACAGTTTTTAATGAGTGAAGATTAGTAATATGCTACAGGATTTTTGGAAGGATCAGTGAGATTTATTTTCCATCAGAGCTGCCAAACGAATCGCCTGAATTCAGAAGCAATGACAGATCACAGCTTAAAGTGTGTGTGCATGATCGTGCCGGTTTTGCTTTTCCAGTCAGGATAAAAGGACAATAAAAACCTGATAAATGTTCTCATCATGTATGTGTGTGTGTGTGTGTGTCTGTGTGTGTGTGTACCGTAGTTGGGAAAAATCTGCTGGTTTTGAACTTTTTCAAGCACATGGAGCAGGTGTATGTGCCAAAAAACAGAATGAATGACATCAGAGTGATGTCAGGGACGTAGTCACAGGCTGGACCAATCAGCTGTCCTCCCCACTCCAAACACTCTAAGCGTGTCAATGATGCCCAAGTCGCATTCATGTGTTGCTGCTCAAAAAACAAAGAATTATGAGCAACATTAATTCTCATTCTAATCAACAGAAACCAACATTTCAGCTTGTGCAGTAACTAGGCGATAGCGTTTAGGGCTAGGCAGGGATTCAGGTATTTGGGGATCTGGCAGCACCCATGCAGTGCATTGTGGATATTTCATACACTCAGATCTTGTAATGACAATTAAAACAAACACACAGTTTCTTACCTGGCCGCTGTTGTTCATCAAGGCCTCAATTTTCTCCATGTACAGAGCTGAACTGTTGCCTTTTAAAAGAAAGACAAACATAATGAGTTTCTATAACTGAAACCTTTTAGCTTAATTCTGTTAATTCTGCCTCATGTTGTTTTCCTGCCAGCATGTTTTATATTTCCACAGAACCGTAATTAAATAAGCCTATAAAGCTCAAAATGAGTCTTAATAAGAAAAAGGCTCTTTGATCAACCTAAGAACCACAAAAGAACCTTGACATTCTCTCTCTCTCTCTCTCTCTCTCTCTCTCTCACCATCTGGAGCAGCACAGTGGCATCCATACTGGGTGACGAGGTCCATGTCATAGTCTGAATTGATTGGATGGTGTCGGGCCAGTTTAAGCATTTTCTTGAAAGCATCATAGATGAAGATGAAGCTGATGAGAGCGGAGAATCCTTCCTCTGTAAACCGAGTGAAGTACTGCACCAGGAAACTGGCATCTGTGGCCACCAGGATCAGAGACAGAAACCCAGACCACAGCCCGATCCACAGCCGGAACTCCAGATAGTCAAACGTGTTATCCCTGAACCAATCACAGATGTCATTAGAAATACATGCACAATCACAGCCAATCACAGCTCAGAAGTAATGCAATAAACCAATGAGATGACAGTAGTAGGAGAACAGAAAAATATTTCTTTCAGAGATAATAACTGGATGCCACGCAGAGAATTACACCTGAAAGACAATGAGATGCTAATGATGCTTGTATGCTACTTTTGTCCCATCAGATACATGCAACTCATTAAGTCCTTTCTGTAATTATGACTCAGCATTTCAGATGGAGGACTGATGAAGACTGAGACATGAAATCTGACTCAATTATTCATGATGGAACCTGACAGAGAGAGAGAGAGACATGTATTCACACACACACAGACACACATGCAGGATAACTGGAAAACAATAAGATGTATCTTGATTCCAGATAACTCAGAACGTTTCGTTCCTGAAATGACTCTCAGATGAACTAAAAAAGTTTAATGTTGCTTGTTTTCATCATAATGTGACATATCTCTGAAGAAACAACATTTATTTCAATGTTCTTTTATGCTCCTGTACAGCCAAACAGAGATCGTTTAGTTTAGTTTGAACAGTGCTACATGCTGACTGGTCAATGCATGCAGTTGTGTTAACATCCACCCATTTCACTGAATCTACAACGACCGGTTCTTCCAATAGAAAAACATTTAATGAATGTAATAAAATAACCTCAATCAAAACCCTTTAACCATCATCTGTGTGTGTTTCACCTACTTGCTGAAATTAAACAACAGACGCTCAAACACGAGGACAGGCCCCGTACTGCTGAGGATGGTGAGAGGCTGACCCGCCAAAAGACAGAACACAGCACCACACAGAGCTGTGCCCACAAAACTCTCCAACACGCCCTGAGAGAGAGAGAAAAAGAGAGACAGAAAGTGAGAGAGAGACAGAGAGAGACAGAGAAAGAGACAGACAGAGAGAGAGAGAGAGAGAGAGAGAGAGAGAGAGAGAGAGAGAGAGAGAGAGAGAGAGAGAGAGAGAGAGTGAGAGGAGACAGAGAAATGACGACAGAGAGAGGAAAGAGAGAGAGAGAGAGAGAGAGAAAGTGAGTAGAGAGAGAGAGAGAGAGAGAGAAAGTGAGTGAGAGAGAGAGAAATCAGATTTGAAAGACATCAGCTGTTTTTTGACAGCTTACCTCTGTCTGATAGAAAACTGCTTATTCGGACAAACTTCTGTTTCCAACACAAACTTTTAGAATTTTTCTCATTTTTGTGGTTCTTGCTAAAGTGATATATATTTAAACACAACCTTTACTGATTTATGTTCCAAATTCATTCAGAGCCCTAAAAATCCATAAATATGAAAAATCATTATCCCACAATCTTAACCTGTAGCTTTTATTGGACATAACTAAGCCAGGTTTTAAAGATCAGGGCAAAGGTTACATACGGTATTCTCTTAGACATTTTACAGAAGTGTACTTCTGTGATATTGTGTGTATGTGTGTGTAATCTGAGGTTATTTATAGCTGATCTTCTCTAGCCTGCGCCATATAAATGAACTGCTAAATATACTGCATGTGCATGTGTCTAAATGTACCACTCACACATTAAGTATAGCACACTCTCAGTATAGCACAGATCAAATCCTCTCACAACATACACTTCATAACTCATCTACTGCACAGATTTCTGTCCAATCAAATGCTTTTTAGAAAAGAATATCTAACAACTGTCCACAGCTATGACGTGAACTAAATCAAACTGACACCTTAAACAGGGAAAGAAATCTGTGTTTGTTTAGATGTTTGTACAGCAAGAAACATACAGTTGTGGCTTTCAAATCTCTTTGACTTATAAATACAAGGTCAGCCAAATTTTATAAAGTGGAACTCCAAAATAAAACTACAGTAACTAAGCCAAACTGCCTGACACCATTTTGGTACAACACACACAGTGTTAACATGATCTAAAACAAATTGACTAGTTAACAAACTGTCTAACCTGCATGTTTTCTGTAGCATCTCCCAGCAGCCCCCCAAAGGTGATGGCATTAGTTACGGTACCCAGATAAATAAACAAGATGGCCGACAGAGACTGAATGTGCAGAGCATCGTAGAAATCACTTGCGAAAAACGGTAGTTTCCTTTTTACATCCAGAATGAGACCTCCACAGAACCTGAAAAAACACAGTGAGCAAGAACTTAAAGAGTCTTCTGAATATCTCCTTAATAACTTACACTTTTAATAATCATAGGTCAAGTTTTTAAAACATTCCACTAACCAATTTTTTATATAATATATAACATTAGAAAAGGTTCTACTAATATTACTGCAAGAGCGTTTTTGATAACTTTAAGAGACCTTTAGACAACAGTTGACAACATTTAGAGAACGTTCTCTGTTAGATTGGCCTGTTGCAGCACATCATAGCTAATCACTAGGCCACAGCTCTGACAGTGTCTCATGTTCTATATCATTCCGTCTGTTTAGACGTGCACCTGTTAGTACTCACCTGCCCGTCATCTTGAGTTCCTCACCAGCTGCATGACCCTCGCCATCCCCCGGCCCCCCGCTGTGTGCCACACCTCCATTCATCTGGACCCCCTCCCCTCCACTTGTGAGAATGTTCTTACTACAAACACACAGGATAACACTGCTGTGTGAACTCTTGTTTGTTGCATCGTGTTTGTTAAATGTCATGTAGTTCACTGAATTACACATGAGTTATAAGGGAAGCACTTCAGTGTACCGTTTATCTGCAGACGGAACCGATTTGGGAGGTTCGATTCTGATATCTGGGTCCCACTCGCCAGGCGGAAGAACAATCACTTCCTCCAGAAACTCATCTATGCCTGCGAGCAGGTCACTTCCATCTTTGGCTTTGTAAGCTACATCATGAAACACCTGCAGAGACCAAAACAGTGTTACTCTCACAGATCACAGGTACAGAAACACACAACTGTACCCCCAGACTACAGCTAAAACACACACACCTCATCTGACATGAGTGTGGCGATAGCTCGTCCGATCTCACGATATGATTTGGCTTTTCCTTTGGGCCCCAGCAGAATAAAAAGGAATCTTTGAAACAACATAAAATAAGATCCGTGAACTACACAACTTTTAAATGGTGGTTAAGGTGATGGTGTTGCCATTGGTTACCGTGTAGGAACAGGAACCTCAGTGACACCTCCCAACATCAGCGCCTGCTGAAGACGCACAAATGCCACGAAGGGCGTGTCCAGAAAATCCACCTCACCAACCAGCACGTTTGACGCTTCCGCATCCCGAGGAATCTTCTTCATGAACTTATTATTCAGCTGGAGAGAGAAGATAACAGAGGGTGAGGAATTTAGATCACGTGTCTGCACCAGAACGGAGCTGAATATGTTAATGTTCTCTGAAATGTTGACAAAACGTTCCACATATATTCCAGGCGGTTTACAGATGTGAATAGCATCTGTGGAAACTTTAATGTGTAGATCATAAATAAAAGACAAACAGAAAGTGATTTTAGAGTCATTCACAAATGACATTTTTTTGTTAATTACCTTGAATATTAAATTAAGCAGCTCAATGCAATATTATACAATAATGTGTTTTGGTATTTCTTATTTTTTTTTGCATTTCTGTAGATAACGTCTCCTCTGATCCGTATTTCCATCTTTTTCTCTCTTTCAAACACACACAGAGGTGACAGTCAAACAGAGTGCTGGAGTTTAATCAAAACCAGAGAGAGTAAAACATGCAATAAGTGTCTTTATGAGATCAAATTACATTGGAATAAGAAAGTCTGAGAAGATTTATGCATCATGGAAAGAAACAAGACTTTTAAAAAACTTCATTAATGATAAATCTGAGGGTAACAGCCTGGAACATACACAGACAGTTTCACACAGAAGATTTTGTGTGTGTAGCGTTTAACTGTCATGTTTGTGGTTACATGACATGTTACTGTGTGTGAAAAATTGTTAGACTAGAGATACACCTAAACCTAAAAGTAAAAAGGGTGGACTTTGACTTTTTTGATGTTTCATTTGTCACACACACACAGACACTCACACACTCCACAGTACCTGGTCTTTCTCAGGTTTGTCTGAGAGGTCACTGAGGCTGTTGGAGGTCAAGTCACGATGGGCTGTGGTCGGGCTCCCTGTAAAGGTCACACAGGGTCAAAAGCAGATCTGCTTATCAAAACCCTTGTGTAAGGAAGATGTGATGAGGTCAGTGAACCCCTCATGTATCTCAACATGCTTTCTGTAGGCCAGTATCTACTCTGAGATCTTTGGGAACTTTCCTCTGGGCAGCCAAAATTAATGAGCAAAAATAAACTCAGCATGAGGCTGTGTTCAACAGTATTGTACAGCGTACTGCATTCTGTGTACTGCGTACTAGTTTTACATTTAACAGTGCTAATGGATAGAAACCTTTCTGGAAGGTATTGATGTAAATACAGTTGAGAAACATACAGAAGACGAGATGAAAAGAGCAAGTCCTAACCTGCAGTTCTCCAAAGTTACACATACAGAGGAACAGTAACATGAGTGAGTGTGTATCTTCAGCTACAGACTTACAGAGAAGTCCCGTGCTGTTGCTTCTCTGCATCTGAATTTGCTCGTCGGGTTCAAAGGTGGTAAAGCAGGGCACAGAGTAATCGATAGAACCGCGAGCTTTACACACACAGAGAAACAGAAACGGAGCAGCACACATGGCATTCAAGACAAGAGGAGGAAGAAGAAACAGAGAAGAGAGAAAATAACACATCAGAGTAGGAGAAACTGATTGTAGAGTGTTATCGCTTCCAGCACTGCTTTAGATTCACATTGACCTTTACATTAGACAGTTTTTGAGAAGATGAAAGCAGTGTTGGGAAGTTGCTTTAAAACTGTAACTTCTGAAGCTACAATCTACTATCACACTTCAGCTTCTCTAATCTCCAAACACAACTGCAGTGCACTGAAGCTACCTAAGAGAGCAAAATCTTTTGACATACACAACTGTCTGATGATATAACTGAAACAGTATTTATGTGTCACAACAACAATAGTGGGGCAACAGATTAATGTTTACTGAATACTAATGTTAAACTAATGAAACTAGGAAACATGAAATGTTTCTCTAATTTGAATAACTAATTTAAAAACAGCAGTATTTAATGCTGTGTTCACATGTGACAGAGCAGAGATGCAGTGTTGTGTCATGCTACACTATTACTTAATATAGAAAAAATATCTTAACACTGGAAAATTTCACTGTTTTGAAAACATCTGAACTAGTTTCTGCAGTAGTTTCTGACTGACACTACAGTATACGCAGCATATTTACACTGTTGAGGTTTGCTGCTGTATCTCATGTGACCACTTTTACAAGATCATTCATTTTGCAGTTTGCAAACATGGTTATTACCCACAAGTATGCTTATGTTTGAAAGCAACCTTGTGTAACCGTAAGAGAGAGAGCGAGAGAGAGGCTGACAGATTGAGCAGATAAGGGTTGTGCTGAAACTGAGAGCTACAGGAAAGATGGTGAATGTGATGTAAGTTACCGTTCTCCTGACTGCTGAACAGACGACTCGCGCTCGACACACTTTTACCGATGTCAGCCAGAGAACGCAGGTTGGACTTCTTGGTCTGGTGACGATGTTTCCGTAACAAAGTATACGTGACCATCTCCTTCAGATCTGCCTTTAGCTGCCCGCTGTCAATTTGATTCTGTGCAATGATTTCTGAAAGAGGACAGAGACAGCAGCTTTCCCATGACCTCACGTCTCCTGACAATCAAATTCTGTCCTTTACAAATAAAGATTTTACTTAGAACCTAATAAAAAGTTTTACAGTCTAATGCCACAGGGACAGACAGAAACATCTATGTACTGATGCTTGAAGGTCCCCCGATTCTGTTTTTACATTTTTTTTTATTTTAAGAGTGTTATTGGACGTGCTGAATTGTGGCTATACCGACAATCTGCTGCAGTGAGTTTGCCTCCATGTCTAGCATGATGGCTCCTTTCTCTATACAGTTCTTCAGCTGGAACAGTGAGTGGAGAGAGAGCGTGGCCACATGAGGTTTACTCCAGCGTTCTCCACCCTTCTCCACCTTCTCCTCAAACTTGATCCATCTGAGAAACATGCACATTCAATACTCTTAAATGCAGTAAAATCAGGAACACAGCTGTACTCTGAACATACACTGTAGTATGAATATGTCATGAAAGACAGCAACAAACCCACAGACAGACAGATGTGTAACACAAACTAGTGTAATTTCTGCTAACTAAAAGCTTATAAAGGTAAAATAAAAATCTTCTTCAACCTCTGCTTCACCTGTTATTGCCTTACTCATGTTCACCAAACTGTTACCTCACCTCCGCGCGTGCGTGCGTGCACACACACACACACACACACACACACACACTCACACTCACACTCTCACACTCTCACACTCTCACACTCTCACACTCTCACACTCTCACACACTCTCTCACACACTCTCACACACACTCTCACACTCACTCTCACACTCACTCACACACTCACACACACACACTCACTCACACACATCACACATCACACACACACACTCACACACACACACACACTCACACACACTCACACACACACTCACACACACTCACACACACACTCACACACACACTCACACACACACACACACTCACACTCACACACACTCACACTCACACACACACACACACACACACTCACACACACACACTCACACACACACACACACACACACACACACACACACACACACACACACTCACACACTCACACACTCACACACTCACTGTTACCTGAGACACAGCTAAACCCACCATGAGAACCATGAGAACTCAGTTCTGGGTCTACACACACACACACACACACATCTATCTGTCTGTCTTTCTATCTATGTTTCTGTGTGTGTTGTGTCCAGTATCACACAGGAAATCAAATCTGGAGTGAATGAATACTTCTGTTGTATTTTGGCACCATCATGTTTTATGACATCACAAAGCACAATGAAATCCAGTTTTTCTTCATTAATATTCTGTGTTTCAGCATCACCTGCCAGTTTCCTTCCACTCCATCTCTTGACCGTCGATGGCTAGAAGTTCGTCCAGTTCTGTGAAGAGCTGAGGCGGAGGCGGGCCGCTGTCATCCTCCCCCAGAATAAAGCGAATCCGCTCTGCTGCTGGAGAGACTGAGGAGAAAACAACCAATCAGGATTGAGAGAGGTCACCCAACCACAAGGCTGAATCTAGATCTTTTCTAGATCTGGAGTATAACATAATTTTATTCTAGAACTAGGTCATCAATGAGCATTTACAATAACAGCATCGTAGTGTTTACACTGTAAGGTGGGACTGTAGGTTTAAAGGTTTTGTAAGGTGGGACTGTAGGAACCAGTGATTTTTCTGCAGAGGTTTTATGCAACATTATGTTGAAGAAGTTTTCTCATAATTCAGCATTTCTGCCAACCGCTGCTCAGGAAGTGAGGCTTTATTTCCTGTACAGAAATAGGATAGCTGCAGGACGGCTGTTGTGAAAAGCGTCTGATGACACGCTAAACTAAAAGAATTCATAGTGAAGCTGTCATGCAACACAAAGACAGAAATTCCAGATGACTCCAGACAGGAAAGAGTTTGTATGAGGAGGCACTGTTGTGTTTAATAAATATATCCCATACTTACATGTGTTTACATACTTTCAGTGACAAAGACTTGATTCTCTACATGGGCAGGGTTGGTTTTCAGGTGAAACCAGATAAAATAATACATTTCAGATTTCAGAAAATAAAAAAATATTTAAAAACTTAACCTAAAAATCAGTGTGGTGAATTTCAACACAAGAGCCTCTGATCGTCACTCTAATTCAGACAGTGACACAATGCAAAGAATTAGCACAACATGCTACAACTGAACATATCTGTTTTCTCTATACAAGAGTTTAGTAAACAGGACATGAGCTACATAGTTACGCTCTGTACACCGAGTTAAAAAACAGCAACACATTTCACAGAGTTGCAAAGAAAAACAAACTGGTCAATTTTTGTTCAAGAACAAGCTCTTAACATACAGTGTTTCTTTTCTTACATTGAAGCAATTTGACACATGCTAATCTAAGCTACGCTAGCCAATGCTGGACGGCTGTTTTCTTCCTCAGTGAGGAACAAATAAAGTCGCTGTGTACTGAAGAGCATAAGAAAACATCCCTCCAGTGTGTTTGGCTCTGTGCCTCTTAACCTGGAACAACAGTTAATGCTTTACCACAAGTAACAAATAACTAGTTATACACTAGAGCACTAATACACAAACACAGACCAGCTGCGTTATCACAATCAGCTGACCACTACTGCCTAACATATCCACTGTGCTTGAATGTTTGTACATTTAACACAGTGCCTCGACACACAGGGCTTTCTCAGATCATCTGTTCAATATGAACTGCCAGAAAGCCCAGCAGAGAGAGAGGGAGGTAGAGAGAGGGAGGTAGAGAGAGAGAGAGGTAGAGAGAGAGAGAGGTGAGAGAGAAGAGAGTAGAGAGGGGAGGAGAGGGGGGAGAGAGGAGGAGGGAGAGAGAGAGAGAGGGAGAGAGGTAGAGAGAGAGGTAGAGAGAGAGAGAGAGAAGAGAGAGAGAGAGAGAGGTAGAGAGAGAGAGGTAGAGAGAGAGGTAGAGAGAGAGAGAGAGAGAGAGAGAGAGAGAGAGAGAGAGAAGAGGGAGAGAGAGAGAGAGAGAGAGAGAAGGGGTGAGAGAGAGAGGAAGAGAGGGAGAGAGAGAGAGAGGGGAGGTAGAGAGGTAGAGGGGAGGTAGAGAGAGGAGAGAGAGAGAGAGAGAGAGAGGTAGAGAGAGAGGTAGAGAGAGAGAGAGGTAGAGAGAGAGAGAGAGAGAGGGAGGTAGAGGGAGGTAGAGAGAGGGAGGTAGAGAGAGAGAGAGGGAGAGAGAGAGAGAGAGGGAGGTAGAGGAAGGTAGAGAGAGGGAGGTAGAGAGAGAGAGGGGTAGTGAGAGGAAGGTAGAGAGAGAGAGGTAGAGAGAGGGAGGTAGAGAGAGAGAGAGGAGAGGGAGGGAGAGAGAGGTAGAGAGAAGAGAGGGAGGTAGAGAGAGGGAGGTAGAGAGAGGGAGGTAGAGAGAGGGAGGTAGAGAGGTTTAAGAGAGGATAAGTACAGACAGTTTTCTGCTCTTGTTTTGATTCTTTGTCTTTTCAGCTGTCACTGTTTAGGAGAGATTCACACATACAGCTAAAGACCTTTCAGTGAGGCCATCAGATATCAGTTTTATCTTCTCTGTTGATTCATGTAGAATCATTCTCTCTTTTTTATAACATCCTGGAATTCTCTCAAGGTCTGTGAAATAGCACTTCTTTCCACTCTTTAAAGAATGTCTGGTTGCTGTTTAGACAAAAGCAAGTGCGCTTGAGTTTCTATTTATTTAAAGGGACAGTTCACCCAAAACCGAACATGTTGTCACTGTTGCCTCACCCCCGTGACATCTGACAGAATTACTTTTGTCCTTCTGTAAACAAGCTGATGTAAGAACTGTATATATGTTTACTGTACTATTAATAACTGTATAAATACTGATGTGAGCTGTAATTATCTCCCTTCAGAGTCTATATCTGTAAAACACAAATGAAGAAAGCAAGTGGATGTTGGTTTTTACTGCCATAAATTTTATTTTTCTTTATGTCACACACATCATATACTGTAAATGTGGTGAAGCAATAAAACACCTGTTCAGTCACATATGGAAATGTCTCTCTGGAAATATTTAACCAAGACAAGTGTGCATTTCCTATTTCTCTGGCCACATAGACACTGCAACATCCTGAGAGTGACAGTCAAATCTAAATGAGGAAGTGAATCCTGACGATTAATGTTTTGTGTGTGCATGGAAAACAACCTCTCTTACTGCCTCATACTCAACCTCGCTTACTGCCTCATACTCAACCTCTCTTACTGCCTCATACTCAACCTCTCTTACTGCCTCATACTCAACCTCTCTTACTGCCTCATACTCAACCTCTCTTACTGCCTCATACTTAACCTCTCTTATTGCCTCATACTCAACCTCTCTTACTGCCTCATACTCAACCTCTCTTACTGCCTCATACTCAACCTCTCTTACTGCCTCATACTCAACCTCTCTTACTGCCTCATACTCAACCTCGCTTACTGCCTCATACTCAACCTCGCTTACTGCCTCATACTCAACCTCGCTTACTGCCTCATACTCAACCTCGCTTACTGCCTCATACTCAACCTCGCTTACTGCCTCATACTCAACCTCTCTTACTGCCTCATACTCAGCCTCTCTTACTGCCTCATTCTCAACCTCCTTACTGCCTCATACTCAACCTCTCTTACTGCCTCATACTCAACCTCTCTTACTGCCTCATACTCAACCTCTCTTACTGCCTCATACTCAACCTCTCTTACTGCCTCATACTCAGCCTCTCTTACTGCCTCATACTCAGCCTCTCTTACTGCCTCATACTCAGCCTCTCTTACTGCCTCATACTCAACCTCTCTTACTGCCTCATACTCAACCTCTCTTACTGCCTCATACTCAACCTCTCTTACTGCCTCATACTCAACCTCTCTTACTGCCTCATACTCAACCTCTCTTACTGCCTCATACTCAACCTCTCTTACTGCCTCATACTCAACCTCTCTTACTGCCTCATACTCAGCCTCTCTTACTGCCTCATACTCAACCTCGCTTACTGCCTCATACTCAGCCTCTCTTACTGCCTCATACTCAACCTCGCTTACTGCCTCATACTCAACCTCGCTTACTGCCTCATACTCAGCCTCTCTTACTGCCTCATACTCAACCTCTCTTACTGCCTCATACTCAACCTCTCTTACTGCCTCATACTCAACCTCTCTTACTGCCTCATACTCAACCTCTCTTACTGCCTCATACTCCAGATGGCTGGCACACATTCCTGAAATAATTTTAAAATTAGTATTAGTGGCCAAAGATCTGAGTATACAGGAACAGACAGAGTGAATGATGGGTATTTTGTTTATCATTAAACTGGCGTGTCACTTACTCAGTGGTTTGAGGATACTGGAGGTGGAGTCATCTGCATTCTCAGTGTCCGATTTGTCGCTCACATTTTCTGTCACACGTTCTCTCTTCTCCTTATGACTGCTCCGTCGCCTGTGTCTGTGCCGCCGCCGGTAACTCTTAGGCACATGAACACCAATGTAGACTGTGTGATGACCTGCACACACACACACACACAAGCTAAAAGCACAATTGAATGAGTCAAGTGATTGAATGAAGTCATAAATAAGGCTGTTTTATTTCTGTGAGCTGTATTCTGTGTGGAAATGCTGAATGTCACAAGTGTCTGATATACAATCAACCGGGAATATCTCCACCATCCAATAATCTGATTATCACAAGATATGACATTTTTCAAATTGCGATACACTTTCTAAGATATTTGCACATGTACATACATGAAATGAGGGATGCTTTATAAATCCAGTGACCAAAACCAACAGAATTACAGTTTGTGAGTGTATTTTCCTGAAGGAAAGATCTGACCCCTAGATTGTAAATAAATGCCAACAACTTCCTGCATAACTGACCAAGCAGGAAATGGATCAACATCTCCAGGAAGTGGATGCAGTAACAGAGAGCAGTGTGTTTTCCTCACACGCACACTCTGTAATTACCAACACAATCATTTATCATTCAAGAAACCTTCACCATCCCTCACTGTTTAATTCCTCTCAGGTTTGTCTCTAAACAAATACATTCATCAAATGTTATCGTGTGTGGGGATGGAGGGGTCAGAAACCTTCATGTGACAGTCCAGGTTCAGGGCAGAGTGGAAGAGAGAAACAAGCAAAGAAAGTGAACAATTGTGAAAACTGGTGTGATATATCCAATAAACTGTTTGTTTCATATATACATAGAAGTTATATGAAAAAACAGCTGTATGGCTGGTATATGTTCTCAAGGCACTCGCCATTGGCCAGTGTAGCAAAAGTTAATTTTTCCTTATTGAGAATTCAAGAGAGAGAGAGATGGTGTTGGTGAATGTGAGCGAAAAATTCAATCCACAGTAACTAACACACTGTGACAACACAGATCATGTTTATGCGTGTGTGTGTGTACACGTTTCTTACCCTCAACTTCTTCCTCACACACATGTTTGATGTAAGACGCCCCTCGGTCCACTACAGCTTCATCCTCCATTCTGAAGAAACAGCAGAAATATGAAATAATAACCAGAAACCAGCAGACATTAGACTGTAAACATGTTTAATCCCACCTACGTGTAGGACATGATCTGTAACAGCGTGCATTTCTCAGAAGAATATTTCTCCTGAAGCAGCACCTGTGCTTTAACCTTACAGCTTCTGCTTGTCTCTGTCAGCAGCTGCCTTCAGTTCAAGTCCTCACATGTCCCGCACTGAACACACAGTGTTCGTAAGAACTTGAAGAGAAGGTTGTACGTTCTGATTGGTTCTTTCATTTTCTGGAACTGAGACGCTACAACAAATCTGCTTTAAGGATTTACTTTATACCACCATTAGCATCACATAACAATAATTATCAGCTCTCAAATTTATCAACTGAGGTTTTATTATCGAAGCATTTAAAGGTCTGGTTGACCAATATGAGAAATATTTTAGTTGGAATTGAGATTTCTGACTTTTCATCTTCTGTTCTGAGACTCTTAATGAGACACGTGTGAAATGACAACAGTTATTTTCTCAGGACAGAAATCTGAGAATCAGGAAAGTCTCCATTTGCTCACCATTGATTCTCAGGAGAAATAACTGAGATATTCAGAGATTGTACACAAATATTTGTCAGTGATGTTTCTAACTTTTATCCTGAAATCCTGCTACTCAAATAAAAACGTGTTTAAAAAGTGTATAGAAATATTAGCATATAGAAACCAGATTTTTTTTATATATATATAATCAAATATGCTTTAATCTCTCCATTTATATTAACTAATCATACTGTGAGGAAGCTGACATGCAAGTGTTCTGTACATGAAATAATGAAACAGCATTTGACTTTCCGATGTTTGGCAATGAACCAACATTCTGTGTGTAATTCCCAACTAACTGCAGTTTATTTATCCCTAATGGAAAACAACCAGAAAACACAGACAGAGATGTGCTTAACAGATGTTGATGAAGTGACAAAATTTCCATTGTACAGCTGCTGAAACAGGCCAATCATATTTATTCAGAAGTTCATCTAATCACAATAAATCTACATGATGTAAATGTAACTTCTTGATTGAAGCTTATTTCTTTGTGTCCTGAACTATTTGATTTAGAAATATGTTCAAACGCTGCTTATGCAGACAATGGCTTGAACACAACTTATAAATGAAAATAACTTAGGGTGATACAACTGTCCTGAGACTGTAATAAGGAAAAAAAATCTTATCACTGATGTTTGCACACACACTCTATAAATTTATTATGATTTATGATATGGAAAATCATAAGATTTGTTTAAAGAAATGTCATGTTGCTAAAGTAAATATGAGTAAAATCATACAGTCACTCACGCACTACTAAGAGTAGAACTTTTACTCCTTTACTATTCACAGACGAGACATAATAAATGTAAACAAACGAGCAAGAAAAGACCAGAAGGATTCTGACATTTACACCGATACCTGACACAAGCATTTTCTTCTGCCAATATCACAAACAATATCACATGACCTCCAGAGCTGTGAGGCTTCCTGATCAGTGATCAGTCACAGGCAACAAGATGTTGGTCCAACAGCTGCAGAACCCTCCAGGAAGTTCTCTGGAGTCAAAGGTTATTTGGAATCTGATGCTGAAGGAGGTGGTTTAATTGGGTGCTCTGGAAAAAATCATCCCCCCACGGATGTGACTAAACCTAGTTCCTGTGATAAAGTTGACATGACTAGCATTAAGTTACTGGTTTAGTAGGAGTTTAGGGTGGAACACTGTTTATGAGGTTCAGGCTCAGACAAAAGAAACTATGGCACAAATCTCACACTATAAAGCAACTAGAAACATAAGTCACAAAAAAACCATCCGCCAAATGAATAAATGTGAATGTAAACAGCAACAACACTGTGTACGTAAATTAATGGCAGGATTTCAGCAGAGCGAATAAGATCACTGATCTCCAAATCCCTCTCATATGTTCTGATTCCTAAAATGTTTTGACTTCTGTGGGAACAGCAAATATTTTCTTTAATCCGGTTTGAACTACTCAACAATGTGCTTTTTGATTTTGTTGCTGTTTATAATGGACTTTCTGATTCAAGGAAATAAATCACTTGTATAGTAATGGGTTAGTTTGTCAGATACCCAGTTACTACTACACTATACTTACTATACTGCTATACTATATAGCACACTGCTGTACTCTACTGTACTGTTTTGCACTTTATAGTATGCATACTGTACAAAAATGTGCAATATACAACTAGACAACATTGCATGCAATAATGTATCCCATAATGCAAAGCACCCCACAGTGCATTCTATTTCAGATCTATATATATTAAAAAACAAATATAAATGAAACTATATAAATTAAAAAATAAATGCCTTTGTTTCCAAAAAAACAAAACTGAAAATTTGTGACTAGCACCTAGCCAGAAATAAACACGAGCTAGCTTCTTTTGGAAACAACCTTACATCACGCACAGCAACACACGATTGGTCATATAACTAACTCATATAAGTGAATTAGTTAAGCTTAGCCAGTGTGTTAAGCGTCTGTTGGAGGCACATGTATGAGCATATGGTGTAGGTGTTATGAACTCAACATGGTTATAAACTACCCTGCATTACATCAGTGCACGTGCTCACAAACAATAATAATCTTTCATCAAATGGTCCAAAATGGTTTAACTGGTGCATCTGTCTGCTGGAGACACCTGGAGCCCAACAAGCTCTCTTACCGTAAAACAGCTTAAAACTGCAGAGAGGCTCTGGCACTGATTTCCAAACAAGAACTACACTAACTAACTAACTTACTAACAGTTGTCGGGAAATCTTTGTATGAAAGCTTAATTATTCTTTAAAGCTGGAACAGGTAAAAGTGTTTAAAACTGAAAACACACACGTTTTGTCTCAGTTATCTTTAAATAACTGATTTCCACTGTAGGAGTGTTTCCCAGCTGATATGTCTCACTTACTCTATTAGATCAAACCAGAGCTTAATAATACAGCAATGCTTTTGTTTGAGAAAGACACAAAATCATTTTGTGACTGCATCTTTCTTTGTTCTCATATGAAACCTGCTTTCACAATACCTGCACAGGTTATGTAAACTACAAGGAAATCTGTCTGCATGTGATGTCTGTGTTGTGGAACAGTCAATAAAAGGCAGTTACTGTACACAGCTCAACAGATGAGGAACTGTGTACATAGTCAAAAGTTGGTGGGAGAAAAAATTCTCAACTGAAACGAAATGCAATGAGACAAAAAGGTCACATTCCCATCTTTTAGACCCTCATTCTCTGCTGGTTAAAACCTGATGGCTGCAGCTTGCATTATATCCAGCCTCTGGATTCTGGAAGGCTTAAGCGATGAGCGCTGCTGCTGAACTCTGAACAGTTAATTGGTTTGGACTGGAGCTTCTTGGAATAAAGATTACTTGACCGGTCAAGCCGCAGCTTCAGAGAACCGGTAACGAGGACGATTTAAACCAGCGCAACCTGGCAGAAACATTGCAATCACCAAAATAAACTCACCATGCATGTGTTGCAATGGAAACCTCTCTGATTCCTGGAGCCCCCTGCAGCATTTCATTCACTTACAATGCACTTCTACAAGCAAAGGGTCTCAGCGGCTCTTAGAAGACAAGATTCTTTAGATATCTGATCTTTCAAGCTCTGCGTTGTGACACCAGAACAGTTTTCAGAGGTTATCAAGTTCTTGGAGGAACCTTCTGAGCTTCTCAATGTCATGACACTTTAGAGCCTTTAGGTGTGTGTACGAGTTTACTGACTGACGAAGTGAATAAAACTTCTCTTTCTGGACAGACGCGACGCGACGCGTTACGCAAACCCTGACGCCACACATGAAGATGTGATAACAGCACTCACTTGTTTGTGTCGCTCATCTTCATCATCTTCTTCTTCTCTGTGGTGTGAACACGATTCACCTCCTCTGACAGTCTCAGTTCATTCACACACTCATTCCGCTACTGACGAAACGCTCCACGTTGCGCGTGAAGATCTCCGCGTCGCGTCGCGTCTCATATTTAAAGATCTCGCCCTCCTCCCGCGTGACGCGAGCAGAGACGCGCGCGCAGGTCGAACACCGCATACCTGCATCACACTGAACACACACAATAACACACACAATAACACACACAATAACACACACAATAACACACTGAACACACACAATAACACACTGAACACACACAATAACACACTGAACACACACAATAACACACACAATAACACACTGAACACACACAATAACACACTGAACACACACAATAACACACACAATAACACACACAATAACACACACAATAACACACTGAACACACACAATAACACACTGAACACACACAATAACACACACAATAACACACTGAACACACTGAACACACACAATAACACACACAATAAACACACACACAATAACACAACACACAATAACACCAACACACACAATAACACACACAATAACACACACAATAACACACTGAACACACACAATAACACACTGAACACACACAATAACACACTGAACACACACACAATACACACAATAACACACACAATAACACACTGAACACACACAATAACACACTGAACACACACTGAACACACACAATAACACACTGAACACACACAATAACACACTGAACACACACAATAACACACACAATAACACACTGAACACACACAATAACACACACAATAACACACACACAATAACACACTGAACACACACAATAACACACACAATAACACACTGAACACACACAATAACACACACAATAACACACTGAACACACACAATAACACACTGAACACACACAATAACACACACAATAACACACTGAACACACACAATAACACACTGAACACACACAACACACACTGAACACACACAATAACACACAATAACACACTGAACCACACTGAAACACACAATGAACACACACAATAACACACTGAACACACACTGAACACACACTGAACACACAATAACACACTGAACACACACTGAACACACACTGAACACACACAATAACACACTGAACACACACAATAACATACTGAACACACACAATAACACACTGAACACACACAATAACACACTGAACACACACTGAACACACACAATAACACACTGAACACACACAATAACATACTGAACACACACAATAACACACTGAACACACACAATAACACACACAATAACACACTGAACACACACTGAACACACACAATAACACACTGAACACACACAATAACACACTGAACACACACACACTGACACACACTGAACACACACAATAACACACTGAACACACACAATAACATACTGAACACACACAATAACACACTGAACACACACTGAACACACACAATAACACACTGAACACACACAATAACATACTGAACACACACAATAACACACTGAACACACACAATAACACACTGAACACACACTGTAGTTCAGAGTTTGAAAAGTTCAGCATGTCACATAAGAAATGTAGGACCGCACAATACGGTTTGATCATTAAAATTTCTGTAAATATTAATTTACCAATGTAAACTATAGAAATGTACAGTAATGTGACATAATAGTTAATACATGGGGCTTTAGAGACTGGAAATTTAAGATTCTCTTTTATGCTGTTATATGACACAGCAAGATTAAACAGATTAATTACATAATACAGCCTATGCACTGTATATACAGTACACATACAGGGACTTAAAGCATGAGGACAATTTGACTTGGATTCAAACAAAAATGAATTAAAAACGTAAATTTAAAAGGCAAATAAAATTTAATGAATAAAATTTAACAAATTAAAAACAGACAAAAGTACTGTACTGGCACAACAAAGAAATGATTTACACAATATTAAGTCACTAATTAAATAAGCAAATTCTCACAAAAGTTCATTTCCCTGAAACACACAGCATGATTTCTGAAAAACATACATTAACATGATCTGATCAGGTTTTCAAGAACTTCACTTCGTTTGTAAAACAACTGATTTTAGAACTGCAGAAAAAGGTTTATTATTTATGCTGTTAAATGACAAAGTAAAAAAACACGTTATTAACTTCTAGATAAACAGAACGTAATTCTTCAAAGTGTGGAAATCTTGACTTCTTATAAGACGAGAGATAAAATAATCCATCAGGAAGAAATTATTACATTCCTGTTTCAGAAGTTTGTGATTACTGATTAACACTGCACTGATATTTGAACCGTTCAGTGTAGTATTCGGCCCCCAAATGTAAAGCAAAACTATACAAATGAATTTTCACAAAATAAATTTCCATGAATTATTCCAAGAATGATTTTAATGTAATTTCCATAACTGCTGGAACTTCACCTGAAGGGTAAAGCTGTTCCTGATATTTTTAGACATACAAATATTGTATATTCTTACAACATCTATTAAAACTCTAAGAATGAGGACAAGTTTAACCTGTTTCATAATGTTTTTTTAAGAAAGCACTGTTGGGTAACAACAAAAATCACAAGTAACGACTGACAAACACGCAGTTCTTTGTCATTTATGATGAGAAATGATTACCATCAACATTTAGAGAATAATTTTTCTTATTGACGTTTTTAAATAAGGGCAGACTGCGCCCCCAACTGCCTGTTTTGAAATATTACAGCACATCTGAAGACGTTATTACAGAAAACTAGCTGACAAACAGCTGGATGATAGAAGACGAAGGTTTTCTTCAGAAAGAAATAACAAAAGGTGATTATTACCATCATGTAGCATTTAATTCATAAGACATAATAATAAAAACACATTAAAACACACAAAAATAAAATGTAAAAACACACAAAAATAAAATGTAAAAATACACAAATAAGCCAACACACAGTTTCTCTCAAGCATCTTCAGTCACAGAGTGCTGAGAAATTCTTTCACCTGAGAAGAGAAACAAAACAGATGTGTGACACAATCAGAGAGTGTAGAGATCCACCAGACATGTATGTTGCACAGTAAGTGTAAAGGGTACAAAGTGTGTTTTAGAGAGTGTGTGTGTGTGTGTTATGCAGTGTGTTATAAAGTATCACACACAGTGATTTTTATAATGCCAGATGACCTCCCATGACCTGCATGTGTGTGTGTATGAGTGTGTGTGTATGTGTGTGTGTGTGGTACCTTCTCGATCATATCAGCACGCTTAATGTTGTTGTCTTTGAAATCATCATTGACATCCAGAGTTAGAACTGGCACTTCATTCAGATACTCAAACTCCAGACTGAACACACACACACACACATTCAGCTATACACTATACTGTACGTTCATACACACTACCAGTCAAAGTTTAGACACACCATCTTATTCTTTATCATTTTTATTTTCCACATTTAAAAATACAAATAAACTCACTATAAAATATGGGAATTATGCAAATCAAACATATCTGAAGAATTATTAAAGAGTCTTTTTGAGGCCTAGATCAGTGTACAGCAAACTCATGAGAAATATCTCAAAATGTCCTTACACACTTAATAACTGTAATATTTTAACAATATTTGTCTTCAAAATGAATCTCAAGCATTTAAGCTTAAACTTCTACATGAATCAGGATCACAAGAAACTAATTCAGTGCAGTGAGTCCACAGTGGTGCATAACAGTAAATCTGCACTGACTGTGTGTTTGGAGTGTGTGTGTGTGTGTGTGTGTGGTACCTCATGTTTCTGTGCTGTAACCAGCATTCATGCTTATAATGGAGTTTCTCCAGATATTCCAGTGGAATTCCCTGTTCCTCCTCCCTCCCTCTCAGATGCAGTCGCTCCAAACACCTCTGAAACACACAGCACAAGACTGTGTTCTCTTGTGAGCGTCTCAGATGTATGTGTGTGTGCTGAGGTCATGGGTTCCATTCCAAGGGAATGTGTGGTCCAAAAACTGAACGAAGCACATCATGTATGCTTTAAGTGCACTGCACACATGTAACTGTACCTCTGGCTTTGCCCGCAGGTAGATGATGCCGTCCAGCTCAATGTGTCGACCAAACTGTTTATGCAGCCAGCTGTGCCAGTCCTGATAGATCGCCCACTCAGTTTCATTCACACACTCGCTCTCATAAAGATTAGAGGCAAAGATATACCTGCAAAACACACACAATTTACTTATATCGTTTACATATCTAAACAGGAACATGATGTACCACAGACATTTATTGTTCAAATAATAACTTAAATGACTGTAGACTAACACTTACAAAAAACACTGGAACACACACAGTTACCCTTTTTTTTACATTTACATTGTCATTTAGCAGACGCTTTTATCCAAAGCAACTTACAAAAGGATGAGAGCATTGAACATTTTGCCTTGCGAGCCTACAAGCCAAGTCTACATAGCTAAATTTACAAGCGGACATTGTATTCTGCTACTAGAGACAGAATGAACTAGAGACAAGGAGATTTTTTTTTCATTTTAAAACATTCTTACTCAAAATCCTCCAACACCATCACTCATTATCTCATTCACTCTCACCTGTCACTGTACACGGATCGTTCAAAGAACTGCACAGGATTCTCTGCCTCCCGGAGCTTCCCATTGGTGGATCTGATCTGGGACCGGATGCGACTCATGCAGGCGTAGCTCTGGAAGGTGTAAGCCCAGCGCTCTGGCTTCTCGTACATCATCTGAAGAACATTTCCACCACTTTTCTGAGAGGTGGTCAATTCCTGTAAACACACAATGTTAAACTGTAATGTTAAACTGTACATTCATCTCATCTACTGTCTCTGTGCTTGTTCTCTGTCTGAAGACAGTCATTCCAGTCCTGGATGCTGATTGGTTAATATAGCAATAACACATTTAAAAAGCGCCTGTTAATGTCAGAGTTTCAGTTTCAGAGATCAAAATTGACTTCATCTTTAAATGCTCCTTTTACTTAATTCACCAAATGACTGTGACACCAGCATGATCTGTGATATTTGCATACAAACATAATAACATTTGGTACATGCTGTTATGTAAAGACATTGTTACAGTGCATTACAGGTACACGCTTCATCAGTTCTCACAGTGTTTCCTGGGCTTTACAAGCAGCATCTCTACCAGTTCAGCTACAAGAACATAAAGACCTTAAAAGAGTGTAAGTTCAATTACAAGAGACAGAGAGAGCGAGAAAGTTCTACTACAGGAAACACCAATAAAAGTGAGCTAAGTAGATAAGGGTGTGTAGAAAACAGGTGTGCTGAGTGTCAGTGTTCAGCTGTTCAGGACTAAACCATCCGCTGAGTCTCGGGGGGCGACACCGTTGCCATGACTGTTATCACAGCCGCAGATTATGCGTCAAACAGAGGCATAAACACGTAACGTACTGCAGCCCAAAAAATATTTGGACAGTGTTTCTGAAAGACTGTTTCAACATATCAAAACCACTGCACCTGCAAACCAACGCTGTGAGATGTTTTCTCAAAACTGGCGTCACTTTCCTGAGAATGTTTTTTAGCAATTTTATGTTATTCTAAATATTGTTGTGAAGATTTCTGGTTAATGTTTGAATTAAAGTTCACACAGGTGTCCTAGTAGAGTAACAGGTGCAGTTCACCATTATAAACATGTTACACAAGCGTGTCATCACCAGAAAGTATTTAAATACAGTATATGTGTTATTACTTACAATATCTTGTGTGTGTGTGAGAGAGAGAGAGAGAGAGACAGAGAGAGGGAGAGAGAGACAGAGAGAGGGAGAGAGAGAGAGAGAGAGAGAGAGAGACAGAGAGAGAGAGAGAGAGAGAGAGGGAGAGAGAGAGACAGAGAGAGACGACACAGAGAGAGAGACAGAGAGAGAGAGAGAGAGAGAGAGAGAGAGAGAGAGACAAGAGAGGAGAGAGAGACAGAGAGAGGAGAGAGAGACAGAGAGAGAGAACACAGAGAGAGAGAGACAGAGAGAGAGAGAGAGAGGGAAAGAGACAGAGAGAGAGAGAGAGAGAGAGAGAGAGAGAGAGAGAGAGAGAGAGAGAGAGAGAGAGAGAGAGGGAGAGAGAGACAGAGAGAGGAGAGAGAGACAGAGAAGAGAGAAGACAGAGAGAGAGAGACACAAGAGAGAGAGAGACAAGAAAGAGAGAGAGGAAAGAGACAGAGAGAGAGAGAGATTGAGAGAGAGAGAGAGAGAGAGGGAGAGAGACAGAGAGAGAGGGAAAGAGACAGAGAGAGAGGGAAAGAGACAGAGAGAGAGAGACAGAGAGAGAGAGAGAGAGAGAGACAGAGAGAGAGAGAGAGAGAGAGAGAGAGAGAGAGAGAGAGAGAGAGAGAGAGAGAGAGAGAGACAGAGAGAGAGGGAAAGAGACAGAGAGAGAGGGAAAGAGACAGAGAGAGAGAGAGACAGAGAGAGAGAGAGAGAAAGAGAGAGAGAGAGAGAGAGATGCACCTCATGCTCCTCATGGTGAGTTTGTACATTGCACCATCTAGCGATGGGTTCTGGTACTACCTCCCACTCTCTGTCGTGCTGCTCTAACAGGCGGACGAAAGTGGACTTTCCCGCGGCTAGAAGAGGAAAAGATTACTTTAAAACACTGAAATATAAAACACAATCCCTAAACACCCGCAGGAAGACATCTTTTAGACTAACACCAGAATGTCTTTTTTCACAATCAAACCTGCACTGTATTCGACACGAACCTGCAAGAGACTGTCGCAGTTATAAAACATGACAAAACCCAGAATATCAGACAACAGGAACGACTGCAAATGTCCAGAAATCTGCAGTTTAACATGAATACAGAAGTGTTGTCAATGAAGTCCAGCGTCCATTCATATGAGGGTTTATTCAGAGCCAGACCGAGTCCGTCTGCGGAAACAAGAGAAACTCAATGAACGACTCACCGATGTTTCCCTCCACAGAAACGCGTTTAATGCTGCTCTCCACACTGTCGTTCAGCGGGCTGGGACAGGCTCTTTTAGCTGCAGGAGACATTATATTTCTGCGGATTATTCTGGTGATAATGTGAGACTTTACAGTAATACAGTCACACGGTCGTGACGAGATTAAATTCTGCCGCTGAAACGGCAGGTGCCGCCCAACCGGAAACAGCTGCTGCTCAACCGGAAACAGCTGCTGCCCAACCGGAAACAGCTGCTGCTCAACCGGAAACAGCTGCTGCCCAACCGGAAACAGCTGCTGCTGCATGTATTTCTACATGCATCACATAATGCAATAAAACAAACGTGCTCAACAAGTGTGAAGAGAAGGGCTTTATTTATGTACTGCGATCAGTGATATTGTCACAATGTCAAACAATGATATCATACGTTTTATTGATGGCTGAGCCAGCTGCACATATTCACATGTATTTAAGAAACATCCTACTTATTATACAATCCAGGGAAAATATATTCTTGTTTCTTTACTTTACTTCACTTTATAAATGTTTTAGATTTGTTCTGTAGTCATCTGTGGTTGGCACTTTTACACTGTGGCAAAAGTTTAAATCGTGAGAATAAACATATTTCTATATTTGTATTGTTATATTTCTACATATTCGTTTTCAACTACCTGAAAACATTAAAAAAGGAAAATAAATTATTTATTTCATAAATTATTTCAAACAGAATAAAGAGTGTTAGTTTTACCTCTAAATGGAGGTAGAAAACAATCCACAGTCATTCACTTCACAACCAAATGTCACACATTCTTCACAATATTTTAAACCAACAAAAAATACAAAATCCTCATGTAGTCACAAACCTTCCAGATTGTTGCATAAGCAGCTTTTTAAGTACAGTTCAAAAATAGCATTCAACTTACTCTGCATCAATTATTAAATGATTTAGGAAAACTAGATTTAGAAACCTAGCTTTACAAATTGGATGTTCCACGCAAAACAATATAACAATATCTGAAAAAATGATGATAAACTAAGATAGTTGGATAGTTGAGTAAAACATCTCACATCATTATCAGTCATTCAGTTCATACAGAAAAACAACTTCACAGAATCCAGGCCCGTGTTTACCATCCTCCTATTCCAATATGAATATTTCATCACAATATTTTAGCTTTAGTAGTCAACCAGTCTAAAATAATAATCCTCAATAGTTATCAATATAAAATCCACAGACCAGAATTATATTGTGAAGAAACCAGCTAAAAAAACCTACATGACATGAACTTTAATGATTTTCTCTGATAATATCAGCAAGGACAAATAATCAATTATTATTATTGCATAGAAAAACAGTTTCAGCTATGTTCTCAGCATTACAGCATTGAAGAGTCAAACGCGTTTTAAAACATCAGAATAAATCAGTTCTTCACTGCTTCACGCACTGCACTAACATCTGGAATCACTGTAGAACGTCCTAAAGTCTCACCCTGTTAGTGACCACAAACTAATCAATCATGTACATAACAGGAGACCCTAAAAATAAAACAGCCATTTCATAACGCTATACATTTTTCAAAAAAATGCCTCCAAAAAGTCTAACATTAGCAGGCTTGATCCCTTTATAACTGTTAGCACTGTGCAGCTCGTATAACTTCACTACACGTCTCCTAGCATGTGCTGTTGGGCTAAAATCATTTTTAAAAGCAAAAGGTAGGTGGGTAGTCACAAGATTAAATAAGCATCAAAATAAGCATAAGCATATCACTGATTTTTCTTCACCATTTGCTGCTCTCCGCCTCTTTCTCAGTGTTTATCTGTCTTTAGTGGTTAGTTTCTCGATCAGCTCTTGAAGTGGTGCTAACTCCTTGCGATCAATCAAGTTAAACTCCTGAAAAACAGGACAAAAGCACATTTGAATTCCAAAGCAATACTGGTGTTTATGCAGTACAATTGCTCTTTTGTGTCCTTGTTAAAGCTGCGATTCTTCAGTTCCCCTCCAATGTAACTGTAACTTTTATGTGTACCACAGAAGGAAGAAAGTCCTTCAGCTTAAAAAGACACAAGAGAAATACAGACATAATTCTCATCTGTCTGAGGCTGAAGCTGAAACAGCACCTGTACAAAGAAGATGAAGTGCTTGAAGGACGTGTTGAGATGAGCTTCCTCCTGCAGCTGCATAACTGCGTCAAAGTGCTGGTGATATATGTGAGCGTAAACTCTGAACAGACGCTTCAGGATGGTCTTAGCCACCGACATGAAGTTCTTGGGGAAGGGAACACCTGGATAAAATATGGAGTTAAATCACACAAGAACTGCTAACGCTGTTGATATGTTGTTTGTAAGCATATTCATGCCACATTAAAGGGTTGTGATGTCACCAAGTACCTATTTTAGAAGGAAACAGAGTCTCGTCGTCCAGCTGGTCTTGAACCCACGTCATCAAATAGTCGATGTACTTAGGCGCAGAACACTTAATGGGCTTCTTGATGTTGGTCCCGTCTGCCCAGTGATACTCGTATCTGAAGAAACAGAGATGAGTGAGGTGCAGGCAGACAGATGAACATCACACTGCATGACACACTCACTTGGGTCCAGCTGACATAACCGGGCAGCTGTCCTCCGAGCAGAAGTCTGTGATGGTGCCGTACAGCATGTTTATCTGGTTAAAGAAATCTACCGCTGTCGAAGAGAAACACAATATACATGTTAAAGAGTGAGATCATAAAATACATGTGTAAATCAAAATATGCACGTGAAAAAATGTCTGTAACTTTCAGAACTTTATCTCCAGTCCAAAAATAAATACGACACATAATTTGGTTTGGTCATTTTTCAGGTATTGCAAACGAAACAATTGCTCTGCTCTGTTCTAAACGCTAGTGAGCTGTCTACAGAGGGAGGATTTAAAGGCACTATGGGAGGTGTTTGAGTAATTCTGTACTGGATCAAAAGGTCCCTTGGGACTGACTGGGTGATTGGTGGATACAGACTCTAGAAACAGAACAAATGATGCTAATCATCCAAGATCATAATCTGAGTTCATAATCTAAATTCATAATCTGAGTTCATAATCTGAGTGACTCCTGGTTCTTACTGTTAACAGCAATCCATTCATTCAGATCTTCTCCATCAGGAAGCATGACAGCCATGCGCAGGTTCCCGCTGCCCAGCGTAGCTTCTGCATGTTTGAGCAGCTCATACTGGTGAGAACCTTCTGGAATGTTCTTCTTTGGTTTAAAGGTCTTAGATGAGCGATTCCCACTGGAAGAGTGAAAAACAAACAAAAGGCAATTCAGGAATGTCCATATCTGCTAATACTATCTCATCAGAAATGTATGAGCACTTGTATATTATATAAATAATGTTTTTATAAATAATGTATATTATAATTATATAAATAATGTATATTATAATGTTACATTTACATGTTTCTCATCTGAAAGGCAAGACAAACCCAAAGACTCAGAAATGTGGCTTATCCTAAATTAAACAAACATTGCAATAAGCATTTTTCAAACTCTAATCATAAAATAACCTGAAAACAACACAACAGTCGTGATATCACATTCAGATGGACGTAACGTCTCAAAATCACATGCTTCTGGTGATCCATCACGATCACATTCTCATCTGTTTCACAGAAAGATGAGTGCCTCCTCTCATCATGTCAGATATATCAGCACAAATAACTCTTAAGAAGCTGTTAGACCATCAGATTACAGAATCGGATCAGATGTCATGTTCTGCATTTCACTTTGTTTCTGGGAAGATGTCAACATATTATTGAAAGTAATGACATGAAAAGCAAATACGACCACCCTTCTCCAAAACGATGAGATGAGAACAGTGCAAGTTGAATTAACAACAGACATTTAACTGACTTCTGTCAGCTCTGAAAGATCTGCATAACATGCACATTCCCATCCTTTATGTTTCCTATTAACATGCATGCATGCATGCATGCATGAGCTCAGTACAGTGCAGCTGAACTCCACAGACACACGATGCAACACTGATGTAAAGTGACAGTCACACCATGATGAACAAACATCATTACATAACATCTCCCACTCATCCCAGCGCATCCCACAGCCGGGAAACCGCGCTCAGGGTACCGGACCGAAACAAACTACATGCCGGAGCGTTTGCATCCAAATGCCCTGCTGTCGGGGGGCAATACTGACACATTAAACGACTGAAGTTTCACTAACTCACAATAAGAAACTCATGGTCCGGGTCCGTGCAGCAGTAACGCAGTCCAGCCACCTGACAACAAACTTCCTCCAGCCGCTGCGAGCCTGCAATCTGCATGCAGATCTGCAGCTCATGTGCATCGTGCATGCAACTGTAGCGGATGCATGTTTTACAGATCTAGTGAGAACACGTCGTCTCGCGAGAGTTCGTGTCGCTGACGTCATACTCTTTCCTTTATCACTGTACTGTATTTGTCGTGAAGACTTTCTATACGGACATTATGAGATCTTTGCTGGGTTAATCTATGAAATAATGATAATATTAATAATGCTAATAATATCTTAATCATTATATAGTACCATAATAAGAACAGATAAATAAGCCCGCAGCAGCCCGTTCATTTATCAACATCATTTTTATCCAGGAAAACGTCACCGGCCGTCTCTTTCTGTGATATTGATTCTGTGATGTACTTGTTTGATAACTTTATTACCCGATTTGTTCATTCGCTTGATAGTATAGACAACTGTACTTTACAGCCATTGTCTTTGTCGGGGAAAAGGCGACGCTCACAGGCCGCCGGTGGTACTGCAGGTACCGCTGGATCTGCAGAACAGCTGGTGTTCTGGGTGGCATATGTAAGTATTAGTGCCCTGCGTGTGTGGTGCCAGTGTGATGTGTCTGATGTTGCCCAAACCTTTAACACAACATAATCAATCACACCCTGCAATGTTAAATGCAGAACTTCTAGCTCTTCATCAAAATGACGTCATAATGCACACTTGTGATGTCATGATGTTGACAGAGACTAAGCTGTATTTGGGGATATAAGAGATTTTCAACGCAAGACATTGTCAACATGGATTCATATCACCCACAGTAGTTTATGGACTAATAATGCTGATCATGTTTAGTAAGTTTGGTATGGAGGGATGAAAAATACACAAGACAGCCTTGTGTACATTACACTTCCAGTTTTAAGTGAATGTTGGGCAAAATTAACATTGCATTTGGTAGTACTAATTGTACAATAATATGTAACACTTTACAATAAGGCTCCATTCGTGAACTTACAGTGAACAACAGATTTTTAAAGCATTTAATAATCTTTGTTAATTTTTGTAAATAGTAAATGTTTTTGGTAGTTCATGTTGGGCAGTTAACTAATGTTAGCAGCTGTGAGCTGTACCATGTATATAAATATATAAAAACAGGAATGTTTTACTGGTGATATTGTGTGTTTTTGACAATCCCAGATCAGTGAGCTACTGGTGATGTTATCTGTGAGTGTTACTGACACATGGAGCAGCTCTGATGAAGTCTCTCTCTCTGCAGTGATATCTGCATGTGGAATATTTAGCAGGGAAAGAGTTTTCCATTAACACTAACAGACTACATCTGTAAACTAGTTAGATGTCTAACTTCACCAGCACATAAACTAGTCTAAATGTCATTTTACAGGTTACATCTATCTAGATTTAACTCATGTTTCTACTCTTCTTCTTTAAAATGTACATTAGTTTCATTAGTGATCAATTCTTCCGACAGATCTCAGTGGTCTATGTATAGTATTTATACAAACACCACAATCACTATTATCTTACAAGCAACATTTTCAACAATGATCTCACCCTGACAGACCTCATCAATGTGATTCATAATAATATTACAACAGAACATGTGTATAACCACACAGACAGACACTACTGAGTGAAAGGATGGGGAATTTTGAAACATTGAAATTGTTAGGTACAACACAACACTTTTCTTTCATTTGTTTAAGCTGTGATCATGTCCCTGTGTGTTATTTGTGTTTAATCAATGAAATGTAACAGATTGATTTTGCAATGCGTCAAACTCTCATCCGAGAGCTTTTTTCCACATGATAAAGAGCTCAGTCTGTGAGTTAATGGCTGTCAGTTTCTCTGGAGTTTTCCTCTGTGTACATTTATAATGGGGATTTATTCAGGTCTTATCTGCTGTGTTAAACTGTGATTATATTATATTCACAGACACAGATTTATTGCAGTGAACAGGTGAACAGGTTTTTCATCAGATGTGATTACAGTACATCGTGTGTAGCATCAGGTTTTGTGTTCAGTACAAGCAATAAACCCAAGCAGATGTTTCAAACGTCATTTAATATCAGTCCAGATTTCATTGTGGAGAACATTAAAATGTCAACTTCACAGAAATTTAACATTGAAATTACCTGGTATAAAAAACTCTGTTGTACAGTGAAACTCAAACTGATTTTGAGTGTCTGAATGAACAACTGTAGTACTGTAAAATAAAAACCATAAGAAATCTGAGCACTCAGGAAACATTCTGCCAGACAACAAGATTCAAGAGTGTCCAAGATTCATTAACGGTTGTAGTTCAGCTCATCTGTTTAATTCTCACATTTACCAAAAAACAAACAGTTCACATCCTGATCAGTAAAATGGGAGCGATTACAAACAGACAATCTGAAAGATCATGCGTGTGAAAATTCCAATTCTCTCTACAAATCCATCTGCACAGAGTCACAACTGTTTTCTTGGCTGATCTGAGATCAGCTGGTCTGTTGTTTAGCTTTGGGTTTCCGTGGACTTTTAGGCTCTTTACCCATAGATCTGCTGGCTTTTAGCTCCGCCTCCCACTGCTTCTTCACCAGTGTGTACAACCTCATTGTGGCCTGAGCATCTTGAACCTGACACACACACGCACACGCACGCAAATTAGACAACAGCAACACAACACACTTAGTGTGAGATCTGGACACTAGACAGCAAAGATAAAGTCTAACAATGAAAAAGATGATGACATTCTGAATGACTGCTTAACATGAACTAATATGTTAACATGACAATTATTAAATTCTAGTTTTCTGAGCCTTTGAGCTCCACTGTATGTCTACTGTATATATCAAAGTGAAACAGAGTGCATTTCTCAGCTACAGGAGAACAATGTTTTACTTACAGATGAATGTTCACCCTTCTGCACTTGAACACTGAGGATCTCTTTGCATAAAACCCTCAATGCAGGACGTCCACTCTGAAACCGAGAACGTGAGACAGAAGTTGTCAGTCATCACAGTTCAGTGTGTAATCACCTCATGTGTTCCTGACAGATTGTTTAAAAAACACTCACCTTCACCCTCTGTTTAAATGGTTTGTATTTCTGCGTGTCTCTGATCATCTTCTTTGGATGATCCAACAATAAAATCTGTTTTTAAAAAGATGGTTTTAATAAATCTGACAGATATAAAATGATTAATCAGTTAAAGGAAAAATTCAGCCAGACATGAAATGTTATTGTATTTGTCTGTGGAACACAGTACCTTTAAATCATTGTGGATGGCGTGTCCCACTAAAATTCTTCCCTTCAGAATCTCAGCCACTTCCTTCTGTACTGTCCTCATGTCCTCACCTGCCATCACGTCACACTTAGAATCAGCGTTTATCCAACCATCAAATCACAACTGTAGCTCAAAAACAATTAATACAAAAAAGCAAAAAACTACAGCAGTGAGCTTTAGTTCTGACCGTGTTTGATGTCTTCTGGTCTGATGCCACTAACAGCTGTTCTGTAGTCCGTCACCTTCTCTGTGGGTTTCACGTATTTATCATATACACATTTGCCAAAGAGATTGACGATCGAGACTCGTGCTAGAATGCTGTCTTCTCCATCGAGGCCGACACCCACCATCTCACAGTCCATAGCAACAGCACGGGTCAACCTGAAATCACCATGACAACAAGAGTGATTAGCTTACACTACAACGGAGGCATCAGAGAGCTCCTCAGGACAGTGTCCTCACCCCTGGAAGCCGTGTTCTTTCACGAGGGCTTTCTCCGTGCTCTCAGCGTCACTCTTCAGCAGGCCGTTACGTTTGCGTACAATGTCAGCGGCCTTGGACCCCACCGCGGCCTCAATGTCATCAGGATCCACATCATCAAACCAGATATCAGGCCTGGTGGAAAAGCAAGAGTTAGACAAAGCAAAATCAGTCACACGACATGAAGCCGTGGTGCATGTACTAACAGGTAAAGCAGTGGACACATACTCTGTGTTCTCCTCTCTCTCCTCCTCTTTCTTCTTTTTGTTCATTGGCTTCCTGGTGTCTTTATTTTCATCTTTTCTTTTCCTTTTTTCTGCTTTGTACTGTTTTTGTCCCGTCGCGTCTTTTCCGTTCCTCAGTTCTCCTCCTCTCTCTTTTCTTCCAGATCTTTCCTCAGCAGCTTTGGCGCTTTGTGAGGGTTTATTAAAGTGTTTGACTGGCTTCTGAGGGTCTTTGGAAAGCGACACCGTTTTCTGAGGCTGTTTTTCTTTAACATCCACATCCTTTGGCAGTTTGCTGCTTTCAGTCTTATTTGCTGGATTTGAGGCGATAACCTACAATCATTTAACAACGAGATCAGAGCCATGTAAGTCATTTCGTGAGGATTCATCATACATGGTAAATCATTTCCTCTTACCTGCAGCAAACTCTTCCAGTTGCTTGAAAACTCTTCAGCATGTGTTGGTAGCGTAACGTTTGTTTTTGCAGGTTTACTTTCCTCCTTTGCACTTTGTGGTTTAGGGAAGAAGAAAGTCCTCTTCTTCCCTGAATTCTGTGTCTTCTTCTTCCCTGAATTCTGTGTCTTCTTCTTCTTCTTTCTATTATCATTATTATTATTTTTTGATGATCCATTTGTCTGGACAGCGTTAGCAGGTTTCTTGAGCTTAACTTTGGACATCTTTAAACTTCTTAATCGTACACAAAAGCGCTGCTGAACTTGTATTATGATTATTATTATCACACGGGTCAGTTATTGATCTGGCGGATGATGTTCGCCTTCATGCGCTGTGATGAGCGACGTTTATCAGCTGTTTACATGGAGACTGTAGCGTCTGAAGAGCGACAAACTCCATGTTAGCGCGGAGAATAAAAGCTGTTTTACAGATATCTACAGATCTCATTGATCGACAGTAAATCAATCAATGTGAAAGTTTTCCAGGCGAATGAAAGTGAACGACCCGCACTGCAGCATGAGCCCCGCACGCCGAGGACGTTTCTGTGTAACAGTGAGATCGGGTCGACGAGAAACAACAACCGGCGAGAAAACGTCCTGCTCTGTACTTCAGATATGTTATCATTTATGTTATTATATTATAAAAATATATTATAATACTTTAGTTAGGTAATAATATCACGTTTTAATACAAGACCTTTTATATAATCATACAGCAAAGAAATCACACAGACCTGAGAACTGTCACTGTATTAAAACAATTGTATTATTTACATTCAGAAAAGAGCAGTAAATATTTCAAACAATTAAAAGATTTAAATGCACACTTCATCCATAACTCAGACTCGCATTACATTTTTTTCATTAAACAAATGAATTTACATTAAAGCGCATTGAGCTCACACAGTAATTCAGCACTGAAATACTTTGAATCTGTCTGTGGAAGTTAAACGTTATTCTTTCATCTACAAAAGTAAAAACATTCACTACACAGAGCAGCACAATGTCTGGGCTGCTTACTGTGCAGTATACACTGTAATTGTGTTGCATGTTCAGTTGGGTGAGAAAAATGCGCAGATTTTTAATGTTATTGTCTGAAAGTGTCTTAATATTTGGCAGTTCGATCACATAATGAATAAAACAAATAAGATGTGCTGCTGATTTGTTACAGTTCATTCATCACACATTTAAAACGATAGCTGAACACATTGCATTGTGGGATACATGATTCTCATGCAGCTCTGTCTGCAAATGTATTAAGTCATTTTGGGTATTTCAATGTATACAGAAAGCTTCCTGTGAGCAGTTCACACAATGCAAAAACAACATGATTAAAACGCAAGTATGCAATTCTGAACAGAACCAATGCAGCATGTGTTGCAGGGTAGAATAGAAACAGTCTTGTCACAGTTTCGTGTGTGATACATCAGACAGGGTGTAGGTGTAGCTCTACAGGTGTAGTCTGTAGGTGTAGCTCTACTTTTGTCACATATAAAAGTGGTTTACAGAACATGGTGTTGTGTGTGTGTCAGTATACAGGTCTGTAGAGCAGCTGTCCACTGAAGAGTCTGCGTCTGAGTTCCTTCCACAGAAGACTGCGTTCTCTCTGAGAACCTTTCATGATCCCGCGGTTCTCCTGAGCTCTGCGCGACAGGTAAGGGATGACCTCATTCACCGGACCGTATGGAACATACTTATACACGGGGAACCCTGCCTGACCTGCGCACACACAAAAAACACACACACAGACTTGATTAGTCATTCTAGTGGTTTTAATCGAGTTATTTATTACGCTTTAGGTGGGCAAGCTGGTTATTGGAACATTGAAACTAGTTTGTTGCTTAATCAAGACTGCTTGTCTGTTTGAGGTTGACTATTTGACCAACCATCCAGACCAGCATGGACAAGCTAGAAACCATAAAGTTACCAGATTAACCTAGTTTGTAATTATAATGTTTGAGGTCTTTTGTAATCCTCTTATAAATGTTTTTAAATACATTTTCAGTCTTTTCACTTTTATGTTACAAACATGTTTTCGAAGATTAAACATGAACATCTGTCCTTTATTATTACACTCACCCAACGGGAAGCTGATCTGGTCACACATTCCCAGCAGCTGGCCAAAATAAACCTTATTCTCTGTTGGAGAGAGACCCATCTCATTCATCCTGTACAACAGAGAAACACACGCACCATATTAGCCACTGATACAGATACAGACAGAACACTCTGTCTCTACCCGTCCTGTGTGAGTGTGTGTTTGCTGATACTAGACTCACTTTTCCAGAGTGAATTTGACTGTTTCTTCATTGTGAGATGCCACCATCACGTTTGCCATCTTGTTGAGATGAATCTCCTCCAGAACATATTCCAAACACCTTCACAGAGACACAACCATTCATCTCATATCAAGATACAGGAGAATAAAATGAAAATAAGCCCAAAATATGCAGTAGCATCATTACATAATAACTTTGCCCTTGCAGTGCTCAGAAACTATTTAAAGAATAAAAATGTAGAATACAACAAAGACTGTTATATGATCTGATAGTTACTTGTGGTACATCCTGTTTGTGGATTCATAATCAGAATTTATTGGATCTTCGTAGCCGATTTCTGCTGCGCGAGATCTTTCCTGATACATGTACGCACCACGAACCAGCTTAGCACCGAAGTACCAGCCCTCCCGCCGTGAGAGTTCCACATCCACAGACACGTTATCATACGCTTCCTACACACAGACAGACCGTTCAGCTCGGTTTTCATGTTTTATGGGGACATAAGAGACACAGTGTGTGTTTGTGACTCACTCTGAGGTAGCACTGGTAGGTGTTGAAGATGTTGGGCTTTTCTCTGTTGAAGATCCTCTGCATCTCCAGCGTCAGCCTGCTGATTGCCGGCTGGAAATATGTCTGCTCGGCGTCCACCATCAGTCGTACGCCGTTCTCCACAGCATGCTACAACATCCACACAGATACACACGAACATAGTAAACTCTGTTACATAACCATCCATCCTTTAGTTTATCATGTATCTGTGACTTGTTCTCTGTCATGTCTTCTCACACTGAGCTCTGTGTGTGTGTTCTGCTTATCTTCTGCGAGATCAAAAACTGTTGAGAATGTTCTTGAGAACAAAATTAATTGTTAAAACTTTGCAAAAGAAGCAACTCAAGGGAACTGTACAAAACAAATCAGAACTCATCCCAGGAAAGAATGACAGGAAGAATAAACTATTTTGGCCCACTATATATGTGTAAAGATCTGTAAAAAAATCCTTCATTAACTTCATCTATTAGATCATCATACATCTCAACCACAAAATTTCACTTTTATTGTTGACTTATAAGGGACAAATACTGCTAATCATATCGTTCGTTGCCATTCTAAAAAAAAGGTCAAATCTTTAGTTGCTCAGTGCATGACGCACTCCTGAATCAAACACAGACGTGTCAGCACAACATGAGGTGCTTTTGCGTCAAACAGTGAAATGCAGTAAGAGTGTTTGGTTAGTGGGTTATCATGGTTCAGTCACTGCAGATGGGCAAACATTAAACATAGTCACACGTACTGAGTGAAGAAAAGCCAAAGACTGCTGTCGTAACTTTGATGTCAGGTAGCAACTTTTGCAATCATGTGCAGTAATGGAAATGCTTTTAAAATCACTTTTATGCCCCGTCATGAACAAACATTGCAACAAACCTAAAGTCAGTTTCAATGACTCAACCTCATCTACAGAACACCCATGTAACATTTACAGTTATGAAAATGCACCATAGTTTTACTATAGTAACACTAACTGTGATTAGTACAGTATTTTCACACATGGTACAGTGATGGTGTCAGATGGTAATACTGATCGGTAATGGTACTCTGATCTATATCATAGTACTGAATCACAATCATATTCATATATCAGTCTTCATTTACACACTCTTCATTTAGCTCTCTGTCGTGTTTTGGTACCTTAGCCAGAACATCCATCCTCTGCAACATCCTCTTCATCTGTTTCTCCTCTTCATCAGTGAATTTACTCAACAGAGGCTCCAGGTGACCAGTCTGTGGAAATCCACACAGTCAGTATGAACTGAACACCGTCTGTGTGTTTGTTTGTGTGTGTGATGTTTACCTCCATGTTGGGCACCACAAGCAGGTTGGAGATTTTGGTTCTGTCATTGATGAGACTGTTCCAGTCCAACAGATCAATGGTTCTACAGGAACAAACAGAACCATGTGTTGTTCTCTGAATCAACTGAACTGTACTGAAACAAATGGTAACAAAAGAGTTTTACCCAGATGAACCCAGTTTCTCTCCAGTAAACCAGTTTTCCACGTCTGATTTAGCCCCAACACCCAGTTTGATCAAACTGTCCTGCAGGTGAAACACAGAAGAGAAAGGGTTTATCTTAAAAAATTAAGTTAAAAAAATTAATTTTAACTTATTAGTAAAGAAACACACTGTTGTTCAGGTCTTCAGGTCAAGACATCAAACACAATCTAACTGTTATGTAAACAGAGACTTTAATTGTAATGCTGCAGATACGGAACCTGTAGCTGTTCTAGTTCCAGCTTCTGCTCTAGAATCGCCATCCCATCTTTCCCCTGATGTGCTGCCAACAAGCTGAAGAACCTCCTCCACTTCACCAGCACCTCTGAAAACTGAAGCTTCAGGAGAAGAAACGAGATGAATCTTAAAACTACAATCTACTGTGATCTAATATGAAAGAAATGTGACAAGCAACAAAGAGTTCCTGAGTTACCAGAAACTGTGGCCGTCCCAGTGCGGTCATCTTGATGGCTGAAAATCCATCAACAGAACTTCCAGCTACAAAACACACACAAACAATTAGACTCCAGAAGTGTGATTAGATCCTGATACTGGCAGGCAGAGAGAATGTTCTGCTCACCAGAAGCTTTGATGCACTTGATGAAGGTCTCCATGTGATGGTCACATTTGGCCTCGTCTGCATAGAAATACGTTCGTGCGCTGATGACTCCTCCACGCCGATCTCCAAACTGACGGTGAGCTTTGTACTTCTTCTCACGATGATCCATACCTGAACATAGAGTTCAAACAACAGTCACACAATCCTGAAGGCAAAGCATGTTTACATGTCAGAAACCCAACAGATGAAACCGACTGACTCTCGACACCCATCAGCTTAAACTTCTGTTTAACACCCTGAAGTTCAACGAGCAAACGCTGCTTTCCACTGAAAACACAACAAACCATTCAACAAAATCACCCCAATCAACAGAATTATTTACTAAATACAGTCAAAATAAAATGTGAACTGAAAATCAAATCTGTGTTTTCCAGTAGTATACTTATTACTGTAAATTTTCATTTTTGGTGCAAAAGTAGTTTGCATTTAGTATTTTTTTATTTTTTTAATATTATTAGATTAATATCTCTTTGTTTTAAGGCAATAATGAGTCACAAATAACTGATCAGGAATGATCCTTAAAATGCTTTAGATTTGAATGTTCTTGGTTTACAGACTGCAGAGCATCAACAAAATCATGGGTTTGATTTCAGGAGGAACTAGTGATAATATATATACAGAACACACTGTAAGCTGCTTTAGTTAAATGTGTTTGGCAAATGGAGAAATTGATTTACAGTACTCACCATGATTCTCTTTCTCAGCCTCAGAAACACATGAACTGAGAAAAAGAGATAAGAAGAATTTAGATTTCACTCTCAAACCACACACACAAACACACACACACACACTCACACACACACACTCACACACACACACACACTCTCACACTCACACACTCACACACACACACTCACTCACACACACACACACTCACTCACACACACAGACACTCACTCACACACACACACTCACACTCTCACACACACACACTCACTCAGACACACAGACACTCACTCAGACACACAGACACTCACACTCTCACACACACACACACACTCACACACTCACACACTCACACACTCACACACTCACACACTCAGACACTCAGACACTCAGACACTCAGACACACTCACACACTCACACACTCACTCAGACACACTCACTCAGACACACTCACTCAGACACAGACACTCAGACACAGACACTCACTCAGACACACAGACACTCACTCAGACACACAAACACTCACTCAGACACACACTCACTTACACACACTCACTTACACACACACACACTCACTCAGACACACACACTCACTCAGACACACACACTCACTCAGACACACACACACTCACACACTCACTCAGACACACACACACTCACACCTGTCAGGCAGCCAGTGATACGATGTTCTACACAGATCTACACACACTGAGACAGTTGCAGTCACATGCAGTGATGTGCGTCACTCACTTTGCAACACAAGTCTCCGTCAACAGACAAAGTTCAACAAATAAATAATCAATCAGAGATTAGTTCAGAATCTCCGAGTGGTTGAATATTCTAAAACTTTTACTTGAGGATTCGTGCTCAGAGTGAATCTGTGAGTGACTTCTGAGACCTTTGATGTCTGGCTGAAAACAGTGCAGTAATGTGATCTACAGTAAACCCCACTGACATCAGTGATTTCATGCTTTTAAAGATGTTATCATTACTGTCATACAGCATGTGATTATCTGATCAAGGTTTGATTTATATTTTTAAGTGTTTACAGCACATGAACAATGCCACTGTTTTTGGCTGTTCTGCACGCAGAGAGTTTGCAGAGGTATTTCTCCAGAAAAGTTTTAACCAAACAGACGAGGTCTCATCTTCCCCAAAACAGATTATGTAACATTCACACAGGCCCCTAAGCAGTTTCATCTGTTCTTACTCAACAAGTTAGTGTATTCATTCTAAAACACAGAGAGAACTGCCCTTTAATGTCCCAAACAAACTGTGACTTACTCTGAAAGGAACTTATTTAACAGTTCAGGAAATAGTCCATAATAAACATCTGACCCATTTAACAGAGAGGTCGAGTGTTTGGGCAGTTCTGTCTGCGTCACAGAAGTCAGTTTGCTACAGTTACTCAACACACTTTCTTCCACGCTCGACCTTACGTGACTGTATGAGGGAGAAAAAAAACCACGGGGCCCTTCCCCAAACCACCCAAAAAAGAGAGGGGGGGGGGAAAAAACTTTTTGTGGGTGGCCAATAATGAAAAAAGGTAAGTTAAAACTCAGTAAAACTCTGTAATACATTATATGCAGTTTCATATCAGATTGTAAAGTGTTTTAGCAACTTATAAATAAAGTGTTTTGTTTTTTTGTATGATTGATTGTTGCATTCCTTGTGATACATTCTTGGTTTTAGATTAAAGTCCTTCTAAACATTTTTGTAAATGTATCTGTTTCTGATAAGAAAAACAAAGATGGAAACCAAACGTACTCCATTTCTTTCTTCTCAGCCTCCTCCTGGGTCAGATCCTCCTCTACGCTGTAGTCCAGAACCGAGCCGACCCCAAACGCCTGGTTCTTCTCAATCAACGGTTTGATGGCGTTCTGGTCTTCTCCTGCCACAAACTGCCCGTAGAACGTCATTTTCATCATCTTCTCGAAGAGCCGCTGACCAAGAAGCTTCTTACTGAGGTCCATCAGCTGGAGATCAAGAGAAATGTAACTTTGAAACCACTGAACACTCTCAAAGTGTCCAGAATATTCATGCCCGTTTTATTGTAATTAAACTCGTAAATTCACGTACTCGGATGTATTCATTAATGTATCCAGACCTCACACATCGCTCACCTCTTTGTTTTTATCCACCAGCACGTCAGAGGTGCAGAGTCTGAACACCAGCAGACTTCTGAGCAGCTCCAGCGTGTCTTTGCTCCTGTACGCTTCTTCTGTGTTGTCGCAGTCGATGGAGATCTTCTTCTTCTTCTGGCGGCGGCGGCGCGCTTCGGCTCCGCGCATCAGATCTCCATCGCAGCGCGTCTCCACTAGCGCGCAGGACGCGTCGGGCGGCGCGTCGGGCGGCGCGTCCTGCGCGTTCAGCTGCTTGCGCTGCGTGGACGCCACTGTGGAGCGCAACCTCCAGTTACCTCCAGATAACCGACCCGCCTTCCCCCCGACCAGAGCCGGTACCACCCTAGAGTAAGACATCGCTGGAGAATGAAGTGCGGCTGTTACCGCGGCAGACGCGTCTGGATGAATGACGCGAACACGCCCCTGTGCTGGAGGGTCATGAGAGAGCGTTTTAAAATGCAAATTAATTCAGCACTCTGACAGATGATTGGCCCCTGCGCTGTGACGCACCCCCGGCTCTTATTACGTCATTACACACTCTAAATGGTTGGTATACTTTGTTCTGCTTTGTGGTCCAATTTGAACCCAAAATCTGTTTGTTTCCATCAGTCTGTCCGCCTGCAGAGCAGAAACACTGTCATGAGAAACACCCTTGACAGCATCCCTGTGCACTAGATTTAATGTTTTATAGACAGCAAACAGGATTATATAGGACTAGAGTTAGATGTCATTGGTCATAAGTGTAAGTTACTGTAAGTGTAAGTGTAAGTGTAAGTGTAAGTGTAAGTGTAAGTGTAAGTTACTGTAAGTGTAAGTTACTGTAAGTGTAAGTGTAAGTTACTGTAAGTGTAAGTTACTCAACAGACTGCTGGTTTCATCTCCTCAACCTCACATGACTGCTGCTGCATTCCAGAAAGCAGGATGATAAAGCTCTTTGTTTAGCCAATCAAGCTGTGGGCCATGGCCAAAACTGACCAATGAAGAATCATCGAGACTTAATCGTTTACACTTGTTCAGACAAATAAATGACAATGTTTTAATAATAATTTAACTTGACATTTTAAACTCATGCTGAAATGATGGACTGTGGTCAATGTGTATTTTAATACAGTTATATACAGTAACAGTTTAGGAGTCCTATAAGCAACTATTTGACCAGTTTGTTCTTCTTTTGCTGAATGTCTTTCTCCAGCATATGTATATAAAGAATATCGAGATAATATTCTCAGGCTATTTTAAGATATCTGTGTATGACTCAGTATTTTGTGATGGTGGTAAACAATACTGAATAGGGTCTTGTGACTATAAAGGTGAAAGGTTTACAAATTGAATAATGTCAATAAATGTTATGAATGAATATAAATGTTTACAACAATCATAAACTCGCTGTTATCTGCCAAACTTCAATGTTATGCTGCTTTCCTAAAGAGAAACATGTTTCTGTTGCGAGGGCTGTAGTTTGAGCTCAGCTAAATTTGACCCCCAGCACTGACGCCCTGCTAATCAGTATTACACAGACATTGAGTCAGGAAATATTGAACAGTGTGTCAGTGGCCAGAACAGTTTTTTTGGGTGGAGACTCTGAATGACTTGTTGATTTCAGTTTTCTCAGAACTCACATCTACCCTCCTGCCTTTAAACCGTGAAACTACAGCTAGTAAGTCCCACAACCTTTTTTGTTCAACAAACTGATCATGTTTTCTAATGCATTATTTTTGTTACACAACACTTCTTTGCATCACCTTAATGAATTTTATACATGTGTTTGGTAGCAGTAGAAGCTTCACTGTGCCCAACCAGCTCAGCTTCTGTGTGTGTAGCTAAACTAGCAGAGCAGTTGTTGAAATGATGCAAACACTACAGCAGCTCTCTCTGAATACACAGGTGTGGGTTCATGTTCTTTTGCCCAGTGTAATACAATAATGAATGTGCTGGTTTCACAGTACTGCTCAAACAAATTAAAGATATTTATAATAGCCCATAACTGAGACACAATATGATACCTAGAGGAACTTTGTTAAGAGCAGTTAACTGTGTCTGTAGACAGGACTGACTGAGACACATAGAAACAGTTGTGTTATATACATTTATTATAAAGTGCTCTAGTGACCTTAGGTGGTGGCCAGAGTCTGTGACATCACTTCACATTTTAGCTGAACTTTATAAGCCACCAAACTTACATAGCCACCAGACAGCATCATAAGAGCAGCACCAACCCATCCTGAACTTTAAGACACCTCAACCATTAATTTACTAATACTTGTAGAACAGCATCCCTCTTCACTCGTTTAACTCCATGCATTCTGTAGTTAGAAAACACAAGATTCTGAGTGATTGTGGGTTCTTGGGTTTATTCACACAGAATTAAGTTAACAACACATTTATAACTCATGTAGAATGTGATACAGCACAACAATCAGTGGTCAGGTGACATGTTATCAGTTTCTGTATGTGCCCAGACCAGTCCAGAGTCAGAACACAACCGCTGTAGGATGCAGCACATCCGATCCAAAGGGGTCACATCATGAAACGGGATGATGGTGGACGCAAAATCCACCAGCTGCACCAAATCCAAGATTTACTCCTCATCCTTCTCGTAATTGTGCTTGATGTGTTTCCAGAGTTTCTAGAGAACAAATGACAACAAACTGTCAGGACCCAACACACAAGCACTGGTAATGAAAGAGAGAACTTATTTACATGGTGCTAAATATCACATTCATAAAATAATGAAGTAATCTTTCATTAAACCCCAGTCCGCAACATCTGTTGATTGCAGGACTGTATTTCATATCTCAATGAAGTGATTTTTGTTGAGTTGTAGTTAGCCAGCAGGCTAAATCAAGGTCAGCCTGTCAGAGGGTCATTGGGACCTCACGTAACTCACCCCCCGATTAATGCTTTCAAACACCGCGTCTCCGGCCTGGTCAAACGCCCTCTCGAAGACCACGGCGCCCACCATGATGGTGATGGCGAAAGTTGACGTCCTCCTGAAGAGCAGATTGTACACACTCCGTCCCAGCGCCATGATGCTCGGTGAGGTCTTCCGGAAGAGGAGGCGGGCCAACGAGCTGTCTATCAAACCCCTCGACCAATGAGGCGCGTCGGTTTTTTAATAAACGTTTAATAAACGTAAAGCACACGACGAAAACACAAAACAAGCAACTCGGCAACGTTTCCGGTACGTGAGCTACATAATGCATCAATGAAAAAATATACATACGTACCAAAGGAGCCATAAAGCGATCATGCGACTCCCCTCTGTAGGACGGGAATGGACGATCCCAACACCCCTCCCGCACCATTTAGTTCAGCCCGTAACCCGGTAGATCTCGTCACGTGACCTCCGTCACTTCCTTTCTTGTGGCGTCCATCGAGAGCAATGGTGAGGAGATCGTTGAATCAGAGCGATCTAAAGTAATCCCGTGCGTCTGTCGCGTCCGGTGACGACCGGAGTTACCGGCACACAGCCGTCGAGATGTGCGCCGATGGTTGGGCGCAGTATTTTAATCGATGAGCTTAAAAACCGTGAATGTTGTGCGTTATGACGACCTCGCAGATGACCGTGATTTATTACTACGTGAGCCGGTTTAATGCGCTAATAAAGGCCCGGTTATGTTGCCGTAGCGATCCGCAGGAGCCGGAGTCTGACAGCCCGTTTAGAAACGTCTATCCGGTTTAGTTTGAGCTGGAGCGGACGTGATGAGTTAAAGTCCGGAGTGTCTGTCGTCTCCCGGTGCTGTATAACTCATCGTGCTGTTCATGTTTCGTGTGTGTTTATATGCTGCTGCTTCATTGGGATGAACTGCAGTGTGTGTGTGTGTGTGTGAACGCGCACTGATGAAACCGATTTCACACCGATTCTACATTTGTGTCTTTAGGCGAAGATCAAGGCCAGAGACCTGCGCGGAAAGAAAAAGGAGGAGCTGTTGAAACAGCTGGATGATCTGAAGGTGGAGCTTTCCCAACTCCGCGTTGCCAAGGTTACCGGTGGAGCTGCCTCCAAACTCTCCAAGATGTGAGTGTTGATGGGGTGGATGGTGCTGCCGTTTACCAGAATACTGTATTATTGCAGCCTGTATAGGATGAAATGTGGGGAGGATGTGAGTTTCAGCAGCAGCTTTGATGTATTAAGAAAATAGGCATGCTTCAGATGTAACGTTCGGTTTGTGTTGCATTGATCTCGGAGGATAAGGACTCGTTTGTACCCGTATAGTCACATCAGGGCATGGAAATGCTTTTAAAGCTTACTGTAATAGGAGAAACACCATCAACATGTTGTACAGACACATTTATCAAAATGAATCTTACATTTCATTAGTGTTGCTGTTGACAATGTAGTCTGAGACTTTCACACTCAAATCAAAGACTGTTGACTAATGCTGGCATAACAGATTTCTTTCAGAGTGTGAGTTAATTGTGTGTTTTTGCAGCCGAGTTGTCCGCAAGTCTATCGCCAGAGTCCTCACAGTTATCAACCAGACACAGAAGGAGAATCTGAGGAAGTTCTACAAGGTCAGTTTAACTTTCTCAAACACACTGAAGACGTTTAACGGTGTCGCATATAGTTTTGCGTGTCTGTGTTCAGATGCATTTGTCCTGCAGAGTAGTTTTGTTTTTTCACGGGTACATTGTGTTGACCAGACTTTGATCACATGGCTCATCTTCCTGCAAGATGATCACCCAGCACTCCTCCTGAATGGAGACAGTGTGAATACTCTCTTGCTAGAGAAATCTTGACTTCCTGCCGCAGTGTCTTTTAATGACAGTTGTCTGCTGTGGGTAGCTAACAAAATTCATATCCTCTCATTTCATAGTTTGGTGTCTGTACAGGAATTATTGGCATGATTGTTAGTTAAGTGGCAACTATTAGTCAAGGAAGCAAATCTGTTTAGTGTTTTCAGTAAGTCAGTCCTGTTTTTTTAACTCCAGATGTTTGGCTGACTGCCAGTCTAATCTCTTCTGTTGTTAGTTTCAGCATTCAGCATACAGTGTCCTAATGCCCTCTTCCAGATTTTTAAACTGTCAGTCCAGTAGATTCTGACAGCTGTTCTCTTCACTTCCAGGGTAAGAAGTACAAGCCTTTGGATCTGAGGCCCAAGAAGACCCGCGCCATCCGTCGTGAGCTGACAAAACACGAGCAGTCCCTGATGTCTAAGAAGATGCAGAGGAAGTCTCGCCTCTACTCCATTCGCAAATTTGCAGTGAAGGCTTGAGTGGCTGTACTGTTTTTTCACTGAAAATAAACACCGCACCCTGGGGTTAATATGCCTTCTGAGTCTGTGTGTCTGTCTGAAGCTGAAATCTGAATTCTGGAGCTCAGAAGAAAGATGATGGGATTAAACTGATTCTGGATGAATCTGAACTCTGGCCCTCGAGGCATTCAGGATTACTAGAAAGGTCTTTTGGCTGCTAGTAAAAGTTGATTTCATTTTTGTGTTTTTAAGAGTGCAATACATTTCATACAAACATTTGATACAAGTTATATAAAAATACCCTAAACTCAAAGTCTGGGCTCAGAGACAATCCTGTGCATGTAAATGTGACATACAATCCCGTCAGCAGCAGAACACTCACTGATGATGAGTCCTGGTCATGAGTTAACTAAGTGCAGTTCTGTAGCTGCTTGCTTTGGATGTGAGTTGCAGTGTAATGAACATTATGCTGTTCAGATGGGTATAAGCCGCCATCATTACTGTCCTGTTCTCTGTGTAATCTCACTCATTTCTCATGTATCTCCTCTGTGCTGATTTCTTCATCCAGTTGCTCAGAGCCGCTGGTGAGAAGCTCTCCGCTGGGGGTGAACGCACACCCATATGCTGAGTCCTTGTGACCCTGAAACAAAATATTCTTAATGTTGTACATACATGATGATTACCCTACAACACAGATATAGATACATATTTGACTTTGTTGTGAACATACAGCATTTACAGTCCTGTTACACAGTTAAACCCAAAGAGAAAGACTAAAATATTTGTACCTGTAACAACTTCAGACAGTTTCCATTAGTCATATCCCAGATCCTCACCTGACAGAGAAACAAATATTAAAACAGTCCTTCCACGGGTTGTGTTTAAGTGTGTGTGTGTTAGAGTGTGTATACCTGATCACTCTCTGCAGTGGATGCTAAAACCAGCCCGTCTGTGGAGAAGGCCAGACTCCTGACCCACACACGCTCACACCCTCCCAACACATACAGACACGTGTGTTGCTGTGGCAACCACACACGCACTGTTCCATCCCATGAGCCTGAGGCCTGAAACACACATGTAATTGTGTCACTGCACTACATAAAACATCCAATGTGACATTTAGTTTAAGGACAAGATCTAGAGGAAATAGAGTTGTTAGGTTTAAAAATGATTCAATGGTAGATATACTGTTAAAATTAATACAAAACGTTTTAGGAAACTGTCTGACAAGCATTACTGGAAAATGTCCACGGTTACTGTAATAAACAGGACATATTCTATTACATTTAAAGTGCTTTTAATCCTGAACCAGATACCAAACCTCACCCTCAAAAACAGGCTGCGTTTGTGAGCTCACCAGCATCCCGGTGACAGAGAAACAGAGACAGGCCACATTTCCCTGGTGGCCCTTTAATGTCACGACCTCTGTGTCGTGCAGCTTCCACACTCGTACAGACCGATCCCAGGATCCAGTGGCCTGCAGAGATCCAGATGAGACAGAGGCCATGCAGCTTGTGCTGAACACATCAAACAAATGTCTTACCACCCAGTGTGAGTCTGATGAGAACACAGTGCTCTGGACAGCTGCGGTGTGACCCAGCAACTCCTGAACCTTCTCCCCGGACTGAAACACCAAAACAAGACATGAAGAGTACCCTGTAAACCTTACAGCAGTGTGGTGATGATAGCAGCTCACTCAACATGTGTTGTGGTGATGATAGATAGCAGCTCACTCAGCATGTGTTGTGGTGATGATAGCAGCTCACTCAGCATGTGTTGTGGTGATGATAGCAGCTCACTCAGCATGTGTTGTGGTGATGATAGATAGCAGCTCACTCAACATGTGTTGTGGTGATGATAGCAGCTCACTCAACATGTGTTGTGGTGATGACAGCAGCTCACTCAACATGTGTTGTGGTGATGATAGCAGCTCACTCAGCATGTGTTGTGGTGATGATAGATAGCAGCTCACTCAGCATGTGTTGTGGTGATGACAGCAGGTCACTCAGCATGTGTTGTGGTGATGATAGCAGCTCACTCAGCATGTGTTGTGGTGATGATAGATAGCAGCTCACTCAACATGTGTTGTGGTGATGATAGCAGCTCACTCAACATGTGTTGTGGTGATGACAGCAGCTCACTCAACATGTGTTGTGGTGATGATAGCAGCTCACTCAGCATGTGTTGTGGTGATGATAGCAGCTCACTCAGCATGTGTTGTGGTGATGATAGCAGCTCACTCAACATGTGTTGTGGTGATGATAGATAGCAGCTCACTCAGCATGTGTTGTGGTGATGATAGATAGCAGCTCACTCAGCATGTGTTGTGGTGATGATAGCAGCTCACTCAGCATGTGTTGTGGTGATGATGACAGCAGCTCACTCAGCATGTGTTGTGGTGATGATAGATAGCAGCTCACTCAGCATGTGTTGTGGTGATGATAGATAGCAGCTCACTCAGCATGTGTTGTGGTGATGATAGCAGCTCACTTTCAGCACTCAACATGTGTTGTGGTGATGATAGATAGCAGCTCACTCAGCATGTGTTGTGGTGATGATAGATAGCAGCTCACTCAGCATGTGTTGTGGTGATGATAGCAGCTCACTCAGCATGTGTTGTGGTGATATAGATAGCAGCTCACTCAGCATGTGTTGTGGTGATGATAGCAGCTCACTCAGCATGTGTTGTGGTGATGACAGCAGCTCACTCAGCATGTGTTGTGGTGATGACAGCTGTCATCACATTGTGTGTTTCTGTATTTTGCAGAAGGGAATGTGTGGACTGTGTTCAGTCTGGTGGACTGTGCAGCTCTTTCACCTGCACATCCCACACCAGCGCCCTGTTGTCCCATCCGCCCGACACCAGCCACAGCCCGTCTGGACTGAAGTTCACGGTGTCCACACCGCGCTGTGAGCGGACATGACGCGCACGCACTCCGCGCCCGCGACGCGCCACAGCCGCACCGTGCAGTCATGCGACGCGCTGGCGAACAGCCGCCCGTCCGCGGAGAAAACGCACGAGCGCACCG
>JAZGTH010000005.1:13792500-13870000 GCA_036877525.1 Chromobotia macracanthus
TGGATCCGTTTCTGTTTGTCGTTATGTCCAGGACTGTTGGAACGAATCGCTACTTCTTGGCACGCAAAGGACACACAGTTAGCATTTCTACTTAAAAATCTGCTTGATTTAATTTTTATAAAGCGTGATGATAATTCTTTATTTAGAATAACGTGCACATACAAATCATGCACAATAATAACAGCAGGAACTTTTATTAGGAAAGTAAATGAGGTCAAATTTGGTTTCATGTTGTTCTTAAATCTTATATAAAAAGTATTTTTTTGGTTTTGATCTTGATTCTCAACCTACTTATTCTAGATTTACAGTATTTAATATGTGACTGTCTCAAGGTGGATTAAAAGTTTTCAGTTCAGTTGGCTTGAATCACTTGGACAGAACCAGCAGCCTTTATACTGAATACAAATGGAGAGACATTTGAAAGCTGTAGACAGAAAAGGGTGTAATAAACAGCCTGGACTGTGTTCAGAATGTGTGTGTGTATGTGTTTGTGAACAAGGAAGCGTTATATACAGCCTTGTTGACCAAGGCAAACTTGTCTGCATTACACTTTAATATTTGTCTAGAAAATCTAAATGCTATGTGATAATTACTGTATATACTGTAAATTTATCAGCCATTAAAGCAAATAATGAAGCAAACGTTGCTGCTTGATGTTTTGTTCTTAATTGACCAGTTTAACATGAATGAAAAGAGTTTGTGAGGGATAAAGCAGGAATGCTGAATACAAACAGCCTGATTTTCACTTGTGTCACATTCATTATTCTAAAGGGTTTCTCTGTATTTCAGTTTAGATTTGATTCCTCACAGAAAAGCATGAAAAAAGATTCAACCAAGATGAAGAAATTTGCTGTCTGTCTTAAAGACAAATTGCCAGTGCTGTGACTAATATCAAACTACAGACTCTCTCTCTCTCTCTCTCTCTCTCTCTCTCTCTCTTCTTCTCTCTCTCTCTCTCTCTCTCTCTCTCTCTCTCTCATGCAGACAGTCACACACAGGGACACACTGCCTCATAGCTATAGATAATATACATCTGAATAGATTAGTTTGTGTTGAGGCTAATTAGAAAGATTAATGTGTCTTTTATCTTTCTAAGACTTTATCATTGGTTGAACTGTTTTTATCTTGTGTATGGGATACATGTACACGTGTGCTTTGGTTTTAACGCTGTGGTTTTTCACAGTGTGCAGTAACTGCTTGAGGGAAAATACAAATGCAGTGACCCACACGTATGATCAGAAACATTACACAAACATGTTCATTCTGATGGTTACACAAGTGTTCAGGAATGTGAGGAGATGATCTGACAGGTAAGAAGTGGAAACTGTGAAGAAGAGAACAGATATGTGTTCATATTTGTCAATGGTAATGGCATATAAAGGGTCTTATTGTATATCTCTCTCTTCAGTAGTCACACATCTCAAAACATTCACTTGTAGAGGTCAGCAGAACATGTCTGTAAACTGTTAACTGTGGGAAAGTAACTACTGAAATATAAACATTTAATAAGTAATCGAGATGAAGACGTTTGGTCATATATTTCTTGCTAATCAGAAGCTTTAAGGACAAAGCCCAAAGCTCATGTGAAGTGATGAATGTCAGCAAAACCTAACAAATCTGAGCAAAGCCTCCTTTTGGGGACGTCCTTATTTGTAAGAATCCTATAACAATATAGTGAACAAAGTTATTTTAATTGTAAAACTGCTGAAAGTTTTCTGTTAGGATTATAGTGTGCGTTATATTGTGTGTAACTGTTTATGAAAACAATGAAAGTTTCCTCACGTGAATTATTTAGAAAAGTAAAGTGTTGTTTTGTGTTGTATTTAATCTGTTAAATACAACTTTAATATTTGTACAACTTTTTTTATTTGTTAAATACAACTTTATAAATTACACGAATGACTTTGGAAACCATTTCCGGTTCAGGTGGTTTTATTTTGAAACGCTTCCGGGTGGCGGACAGTGGCGCGTTTCTTCTGGTTTCTGGCTTCCCTCACACGCTTCTCCTGAGCTTCCCCGACATGAATGTGACGTTTTGAGGACATGATCACACTGTGTGTTTTCTGGGGACATGAATAATGACAGCAGGTTTCCGAAGCAACTTTATCCGCAGTTTTATCTGGATGAACCGCCCGAAGACGTAAACAGTCGCATCTGTGGTCGCTGGGGCGCGTATGAAGGAGCGCTCGAGTCCGGCGGCGGACGGGTGAGGCTGTAAACATCATTATGATCATAATTTATCTGTCTGTAAATGATGGGCTTTAATACACAGATACAGTTCAATCATTTGAGCACTTATGTTGAATGTGTTTGTGTAAATGTGACGTTAAACGAGTTTGTTTTGATGTTCAGGTTGTATGTCAGCACTTTGTGTTGTTGTATATTAATATTTGCCTCGATTCAGTATAAATATAAAGTGTTAATGCATGACCCATCTGCTGTAACAGAGACAACGAAATATGTGTACTGACACATTAGTGTGTATTATAGTCTGTACTCATAATCATATATTATACTGATAATATATATATTCCACAAACAGGGGGAATATGTTTTGCATTCACCAGCCTGTAATTGTGAGGCTTGTTGTGTGACAATGTGCAGAATGAGGTTTAATCAGGTACCAGTGCTGATGGTAGACATGTTTGTATTGTGTTATATCTGCTGTGTTGTGTGACACAATGTGCAGAATGAGGTTTAATCAGGTACCAGTGCTGATGGTAGACATGTTTGTATTGTGTTATATCTGCTGTGTTGTGTGACAATGTGCAGAATGAGGTTTAATCAGGTACCAGTGCTGATGGTAGACATGTTTGTATTGTGTTATATCTGCTGTGTTGTGTGACAATGTGCAGAATGAGGTTTAATCAGGTACCAGTGCTGATGGTAGACATGTTTGTATTGTGTTATATCTGCTGTGTTGTGTGACACAATGTGCAGAATGAGGTTTAATCAGGTACCAGTGCTGATGGTAGACATGTTTGTATTGTGTTATATCTGCTGTGTTGTGTGACAGTGTGCAGAATGAGGTTTAATCAGGTACCAGTGCTGATGGTAGACATGTTTGTATTGTGTTATATCTGCTGTGTTGTGTGACAGTGTGCAGAATGAGGTTTAATCAGGTACCAGTGCTGATGGTAGACATGTTTGTATTGTGTTATATCTGCTGTGTTGTGTGACACAATGTGCAGAATGAGGTTTAAATCAGGTACCAGTGCTGATGGTAGACATGTTTGTATTGTGTTATATCTGCTGTGTTGTGTGACAATGTGCAGAATGAGGTTTAATCAGGTACCAGTGCTGATGGTAGACATGTTTGTATTGTGTTATATCTGCTGTGTTGTGTGACACAATGTGCAGAATGAGGTTTAATCAGGTACCAGTGCTGATGGTAGACATGTTTGTATTGTGTTATATCTGCTGTGTTGTGTGACAGTGTGCAGAATGAGGTTTAATCAGGTACCAGTGCTGATGGTAGACATGTTTGTATTGTGTTATATCTGCTGTGTTGTGTGACACAATGTGCAGAATGAGGTTTAATCAGGTACCAGTGCTGATGGTAGACATGTTTGTATTGTGTTATATCTGCTGTGTTGTGTGACACAATGTGCAGAATGAGGTTTAATCAGGTACCAGTGCTGATGGTAGACATGTTTGTATTGTGTTATATCTGCTGTGTTGTGTGACAATGTGCAGAATGAGGCTGATGGGAGAATTGAGCATCACTTTGAATCTCAGCACAGTGTGAGTGGAGATCAGTGGCTGCCGGTCACAGCAGCAGTTACGCCTTTAATTCCACCATGTCAAGGTAAAAGTTCATTTTACTGTTTATTTCAGAAGTTTCATTGGCTTAAATGTTAAAACAACGTTATACAGAGAACATGCAAATAATTGTTTGTGGTATGTGTTCAATCTTTCAAAGAAGCCAAAGTCTCATCTGGTCGTCTGCCTGACCCAATGGATTTTCCAGATCATGTGAGCAGCATTACAACACAAAGAAAATGTGGATACAATACATTTTTTTTAATTAAAAAAGAATGAAAATCAGTTGACAGATTAGTGTTCAGCACAATCTCTTTACCGTATCCCCTTCAGAACGGTAAATTTATTATAAATGATTTATAATTTGAGCTGCCGGGTCTGATTTTGAGGGAAGTGTCCAATCTGTACACAGGAAGAAGATCGGGCTACTATATCGCATGTCGGGATATTGTAGATGGTGCTTGTTTAGAGTTTAATCGTCCAGGTTAATAACTCTGCTGCAATTTTATGTTTCAAACAGAGATGGTGATAGATTGTAGCTTTAAAATGACTGTTTTGTGTATTCAGTTTTTAGCATGATTGTTGTAATTGAAGTGTTTCTTCTCTAGATGGCGTATTATTACAGACATCACTGTATGGATGCTTTCTCCACAATGGGTCGTTTGCTGCAGGAGAAGTATACCTTTAAAACCAAACATCCAAAGGTGAGAAGTTTCTCGTGTGTGCGTGTTTGAAGCATAATAATAGGGTTAATAATAACCCTGCCGTTGTCGTCTTGTGTTTGTATGTTAATCAGGGTGTTGTGAGAGTGCGCTGGGTCAGGGATTTCATCAAGAGTTTGAACTATGAGAGGTAAGAGTGTTTCTTTTATGTGACTGTGTGGATCGTGTGTTGTGGTTGTACATGTGTGATTGATGCAATGACAGCCAATGCAGTGCTGACAAACCCGGCTGATGGAGTCGTACTGGATTGTCGTTAGTGAGTCACTTTGGATCAGCAGAAGTTTATGCAATAACTTTGCATACTGTACATGCATACATAGTTGTAAATATGTCATTTTTAAACAACATTTTAACAGTTATCAACAACTTCACATCAAATCATTCTGTTTCAGGTGTCATGATAATCATTGGTTTATGAAGACCCGTCGCCTCCATCGTTTGTTAGGTGATGTTGTGAGTGATATTCCTTCATCCCTGCTCGGCAGTCTCCTACATGAAGAACTAACATCACAGAGGGAGCAACAGAAGTTCTGCTCAGATCTCACAGGGGGCGCTCTAGGATACATGCCCCTACATCAGACTGAAGGTGGTGGTGATGGATGTCTGATCTTTCCCAGCGGAGCAGCACTAGACACACTCAGTATCCTCCTCTTTAATGTCCAAATAGTTTCTTTGTTGTCATGGTGAAGAATGTTATTAAACACCCTGAGAGCTGATCTTAAAAGTCAGTTTGTTCTGCAACATTTGATATAAACTGAACTTACAATGTAAATATGGAAATGAGTTGTTTTAGTTCCTTTACTGCCGTTCCTCAGACTTCCACAGGGTGGTACCAGAGTACAGTGTTGACAAGCCCCCCAGATTTTTCATGGACTCTGCACCTATTGCATTTCAGCTGAATGGGACCATTAGACAGCTCAGTCTGGGCAACATGGAGGATGTAGGTGAGATCTGACATACGGGTTATAAAGTCTTTCAACAACAGCATCATTTTTGCGCCCAAAACACAACAAGACAGGCAGATATTTGGGGCATAGCAATTGTTGAAGTAATAGACCAGGGGTGTCCAATCCTGCTCCTGGAGGGCCAGTGTCCTGCAGAGAGTTTTGACACCCCTATATAAGACCTTAGGTAACATGGTCTTAACAAGACAATTAACAAGAGAAACGGGTGCATTGCCTTCATGTCCTCAAAAATCAAAACATGTTTTGAGTTGTATCACATTAAGTGTTTAAATGATTGTTTCATGTTGTGTGTGTGCAGGTTATGTGGGTGTTCGATCAGATTATTTCTGTAGTGTGTGGATGCTGGGAGATGATGTTAGGCCATGTTTAAAGGAAGTCATTCAGACAAAACATCGATTGTCCTGTGTCACCGTCAGGTCTGTTTGAAAGCTCCGCCGCCTTCTGAATCATCAGTCATTTCTGATTTCTGTACACGATATCTCAACTGTATGTCAATATGTGGGACTTTAGGACTTTTAATGGGATACAGTTATTCAAATTTTCAGTTGACTTAAGATTGTGTATTCAAGTGAGTGTTCTTCTACCTTACCCAGTCCTCATGTCCCAGATGAGCTTGTGGTGGCCACTGAGCAGGGGACAGCATATCTCTGGACTGTGAGAAAAGGGTATGTGTTTAAGAACAGTCTGTACATCATGAGTCCTGTTATCAGTGTGCTGAGAGCTCAGTGTTCATCTTCAACATATCCGTTACTTCTGCTCAAGTTTACTGTAGAAGATGAACTTAGTCCTTTATTGTTTTAAAGCAATAGTTGACTTAAAAATAAAAATTGGCCAATAATTTACCCTTAAAGCATCCTAGGTGTATGACTTCTATCCAAAACAGAATCGGGATTATATTAAATATTCCAGCTCTTCTCAGCTCTTAAATGACAGTGAATACTGCCCAAAATTTTAAAGATCCAAAAAGTACATTTATCCATCATATGTAATCCATATGACTCCAGTTTATTAATAAATGACTTCTGGAGTAAAATGATATAATTGTAAAAACTAATATTAATAACAAAGTTAATATTTTGAGCGTATTTAGCCATTGATATAGTGCGTTTGAATGTAAACATCTGTATGAATAAGTCCAGGAAGAAGGCAACACATCGGCTCCATGTCAATAACTTCAAATCTCATTGGTTCTCATGTGTCTCATGACTGCAGTCACCAGATTTTAACAGCCAAGTCATCATTTAAAATGAAAATACAAAAACAAATACCACAGAAATCCATTGTAGATTATTTCCTTGTTGTATTCACACCAATCGTGAACTGAACCCTAGACCTTCCTACAGCAACTTGACAGTACTTGCTGTCCATAGTTTTCAGCATCTATCACATGATCTAAACTTTATGGTTAGTTAAACATCAAAAATATTATTCTGTGTACCATGTGTGAATTTTGTAACCTGTTCAGAGGATTGTAACATGTTTTTATGCAGATTGCAGAAGTTCCGTGAGCAGAAAAATAACCTGTATTTCAATGCTAACTCATCATGGCGATGGTGTGAGTTCTCGTGCCACCCCAGAGTGTTGGTCTATGCTGACAGAACAGGGGCGGAGCTTACAGACACAAGGGTAAAGTTTACTTTTTACATTAACTCAGTTTTGGAAAAATTGACACATTATTACCACCCTTTGTTTTGTGGGATGTTATAGGGATGTTTTCTGTCAATATAAGAGTGGTCTTGGGTTTTGATCATAGATAACACAACAGTTTTACTACTGATGGCAGTGATGATTGTAAAAATACCACAATTAATTTGTCTTCATGGCACTTTGTCTCTGCAGAATCGCGAAACTTATCACACATTTTTCCGGGTTGGAAGGACACCCGCTTGTGTGACGGGTGAGAGAGTGATGCTGACCAGATACCTGAGTGAAAGCCACGCCCACCACCACCTCATCACCACCCAGGTACAGACATCTCAGTCGGTCATGATCTGTGAGTCTGAAGCTTTTATCCAAACATTTGGGCTGTCTTTTTGTAGAGTTTGTATTAGAGATATTGTTTCAGCATTTGTGTAAACAGTCTGAGAAGTACCATGTTCATTTTCATGTACTATGGTAATACCATGTTTTTAGGACCATGTTTGTACTATGCTGTTCTTTAAAGTACTCTGGAATAACAAACATTACGGTACTTTACTATCATTTAGTATCTTGCTGTTATTGTATGATACTCTCATTCTACCACATTGTGGCCACAGTGTTTTTGAGAGGGAGATAAAGCACTTTCTATATCTCTGTGTGCAGTTTTCTGCCTACATCATGGATGACCGCGTTCCTTGTGTTCCCATGCTGAAATGGAACCATATGATGGAATCTCAGCCACAGTTTGCCTGCGCTCTTCCGGGAATGACCCAGAACCCTGCCTGCAAGGTGCTTCTGGGTTCTCAGAGGTCACAGGAGGTCATGTTATTACAGTATAAAGGTGAGGTGTTAAGTTCATCAGTATGTGTTTCCTCTGAGAGTAAAATTCAAACTGTCAAAGCAGAATTGTCAACTATAAATGCAAACTGTCTTCATTTCACTAAACTATTTTAACATGAATGGCATAAATAGTCTCATGACCAGAGCCAAAGTTTACCCCCCGAAAGATGTTGAACAAACTGAACGAACTATAAACCATCAGTGTCTTTGAGCACTTGTGTACTTTGCACTTCAAACTTTAGTCAATTTAGAAAAACTGCTATATGACTATGTCCTAATCTGATGTCACACAGGTGGGAGGGAGCATGCTTGTCAGACTCATGGTGCAATTCAGAAGCTCTTTAGTCCCAAAGAGAGTCTCAACCATCTAAACCTTCAGCTCCCCCACGAGAGACACCTTGCTCAGAAGAGACTCAATGTACCTGCTGCAGGTCAGGATGCAACCCAACCCAGACTTGATGAAACATTTAAAACTAGCTGAACTGTATTCAATTTTTAACTACTTTAAGGAATTGTGTTTTGATTCATCGTAATTGATGTTGAATTGATAATTACACACTACATTATGGTTCTACCATCATATTACTGTACCTGTTGTTTTCATGTTCTTCCACAGGTCTTGCAGCTATACAGAATAAGGACTACATGTCTGTGTTCCAGCTCACAGAAACTGGAGACCTCTTTTTCCAGACACTGAAGCTGCACACACATCAGTCCACCACTGACAAGGATCTGACAGAACCAGTGTCATCATCTGCTGGTGTGGAACTTGCAGAAACTGAAGAAACTGTAGAAAACAAGAACGTGTGGTCCATCGTAAGCAACAATGACCAGTCTGATGGTGAGACATGTCACGCAGTTCTTAGTCAGTTGGAAGTAATTGAGAATGTTGGTAATGATCACTCCCAAACTTTGCACACAGATGTTAAACCATCCATGCCAAACAAGGATCTTGATCTCCATGTTGCTTGGAACAAGTGGTTCAAGCCCCTTTTTAAAAATGCTGCAGCCAAAAATCGACACCTCCGTCATCAACAAAGGAAAACCAAACGGTTAGTAGACTTAAAACTCAACAAAACTGACAGACTGGAAGAAGATCGCTTGACGAGTTTGAGAAGAGACCTTAGTGATGTCATGAGGAAGAAAAAGTTGATACTTCATAGGGGATCGTACCTGCCTCATTTAGACGTGACTCCTGTTCCTGATCCTGTAGATTCTGCAGAGTGGCCGGATGAGCTGAGCCAGCGATTGGCTGCATCATGGGACGGTGAGTGGAAAAACTGGTGGGAGGAGAAACTGGGCTTGAACCGGGAGAAAAAAACAGAAGAACTTCGTAGGAAGCGTCGTAGAGAAAAGCAAGCAAGATCCCGGAATCGCATTTCATTTACTGGAAGCTTCACCTCATCTCTGAGTTACCAGGACAGTCTCTCTGGTTGGTCATCTGCAGCAAGTCAGTATCCTGGCTCGGATGAAGAGACTTTGGAGAACTCTCAGGCCATGAAAGAGCAGGAAGGGACATTGGAAATAGAGACGCAGAGAAACAAAGTTCTATTGGGTTCTCCAAGTGATCAACAAACCCCTGTTAAAGTACCCATGAAGTCTGCCCTAAAAACTCCTCAAAGACCTGCTCAAGAAGACCCTTCTACCTCTCAGTTAAACTCTCAGACTTCTTTTGAGAATTCTCAACCAAACCAAAGCATCCAGAGATCTGCAGTAGTGACAGACCAGGGGATTTCATCTTCAGTAAATTTAACACGAACATCAACTAGCAAATCAAAACATCACATAGTTGATGTTAATTCTTTGTTTGGTTCCCAAGAATCTACTCAGTACTCTGATTTTCTTGCTGGATTTTCTTTTCCTCAGGTATCTTCCTCACCTCAGCTTTCCATGTCATCTCAAATAATTTCCCAAGTCAAAGTCCCCTCACAAGCCTCCCAGCCTAAGAAGAAGTATCGCATGGGTTTCTAAATACAGACTGCAAGCAAAGAATGCTTCACAAACCCCTGTGAAAACCCTATTAAATCTACACTAAACACTGTGTCAGATATCTTGTGCCATATACATCATCTGTTTTCCATTATCTGTGCAGAATAGTCACAGCGCACGGTTAATCAGATGCAGTTAATTCTGAAACTGTTCCTGTACAGCAAAACACAGATGAACTGAATTTTAAAAGATTTATTGTTAATGTTTTTTTTCTATTACCCTGACAAAATTAGTATGTACAGCATGCTGTACATAAAGTAAATGCATTTTTACATTATACAAATGTACTATTTGGTATTGACAATTGGTAACTTTTAAAAGTTTTTAGATTTTTCACACATTTTCAGCAGTAATATCAAGCTTGTTTTCAGTTAGCAAGAAGGTTAACAAACAAGTAAACCTGAATTTGTTTAACTCTCTATACAAAAAGAAACTCTAATTGCTCTCATTATTTCTCATTATTTGTTTTTTTCTACATCTCCCTGTGCACTTGTCATTTATATGAAGACTTTTCAGCTGCTCATGAACGTCTACAGTGGTTTTATTTTGTAATGTTTCTGTCACACGATGTCTGCCTTCACGCTCTTCCGCTCACACCGGAAGTCGGTTCTCTTGATTCGTTTCTGTGATGCGAGTCGGTTCTGGAAACGATTCGTAAACAGATTCGTTCAGTGTCCATTATCACGATTAAACGAGGCTTTATTAAAATGTGCGTGTGTAATTATTCTGAGTGCCGAATAAAGAAGCGCAATCTTTTGTCGTTATCTACAAAAACAAGTTCACACGTACATACAACAGCAATATTATACCAAACATCCACACGTCTCAGAGAACGTTAACAGGTTTCTGTGGGAAACATTTGTCTTTTGTTTCGTCAGGGATGGAGGGATTTTAGTGAAAGAGAAACGAGTCGATGCATTACGCGGACGTGATCGATTCGTTCACTTAAAGATTCGTTCAAATGAATCGATTCTGTCGCGTTTTGTGTCGTTTCCACGCGGTGTCCGCACACGTGTGTGATATTTCGGTATATCAGTTTAATGTGACGTTTTCAACACGAGCAGATATGTGAGCACGTCACGCCGCGCGTTTACACACACTTTTCAACACGACTGGTGTTTAGGGCCCGACCATCATGGACAACAAGTTTCCTGAGCGACTTTTCCCACATTTGTATGTGAATAAACCGCCGGAGATGGTGAAGAATCACATCTATGAGGGCTGGGGCTCATATGAACGAGTGTTCGAGTCCGGCGCTGGACGGGTAAGTGTGTGAACATCAAGATCATAATGACACATCGAGATCATAAACATCATGATAATGAAACATCAAGATCATAATGACACATCAAGATCATAAACATCATGATCATAAACATCATGATCATAAACATCAAAATCATGACACATCATGATCATAAACATCATGATAGTGAAACATCATGATAGTGAAACATCAAGATAGTGAAACATCAAGATCGTGAAACATCATGATGATCGTGAAACATCAAGATGATCGTGAAACATCAAGATGATCGTGAAACATCAAGATGATCGTGAAACATCATGATCGTGAAACATCAAGATCATGAAACATCATGATCGTGAAACATCAAGATAATAAACATCATGATCATGAAACATCAAGATCATGAAACATCAAGATCATGAAACATCAAGATCATGAAACATCATGATCATGAAACATCAAGATCATGAAACATCAAGATCGTGAAACATAAAGATCGTGAAACATAATGATCGTGAAACATCATGATCGTGAAACATCATGATCGTGAAACATCATGATCGTGAAACATCATGATCGTGAAACATAAAGATCGTGAAACATAAAGATCGTGAAACATCAAGATCGTGAAACATAAAGATCGTGAAACATAAAGATCGTGAAACATAAAGATCGTGAAACATCAAGATCGTGAAACATAAAGATCGTGAAACATAAAGATCGTGAAACATAAAGATCGTGAAACATAAAGATCGTGAAACATAATGATCGTGAAACATCATGATCGTGAAACATCAAGATCGTGAAACATAAAGATCGTGAAACATAAAGATCGTGAAACATAAAGATCGTGAAACATAATGATCGTGAAACATAATGATCGTGAAACATCATGATCGTGAAACATCATGATCGTGAAACATCATGATCGTGAAACATCAAGATCGTGAAACATCAAGATCGTGAAACATCAAGATCGTGAAACATCATGATAGTGAAACATCATGATAGTGAAACATAAAGATCGTGAAACATAAAGATCGTGAAACATCATGATCGTGAAACATCATGATAGTGAAACATCAAGATCGTGAAACATCAAGATCGTGAAACATAAAGATCGTGAAACATCATGACGATCGTGAAACATCATGACGATCGTGAAACATCATGACGATCGTGAAACATCATGACGATCGTGAAACATAAAGATCGTGAAACATCAAGATCGTGAAACATCATGATAGTGAAACATCATGATCGTGAAACATCAAGATCGTGAAACATCATGATCGTGAAACATCAAGATCGTGAAACATCAAGATCGTGAAACATCATGATCGTGAAACATCATGATGATCGTGAAACATCATGATGATCGTGAAACATCATGATGATCGTGAAACATCATGATGATCGTGAAACATCATGATGATCGTGAAACATCATGATGATCGTGAAACATCATGATAAAAGCTGATAACCGTGTTTCCTACAGACTGTAATACACTGACCGCAGTGCAGTGTACACGTATTTCAGCACAGACATTACATGTGCAGAATGAGGTTTAATCAGGTACCAGTGCTGATGGTAGACATGTTTGTATTGTGTTATATCTGCTGTGTTGTGTGACACAATGTGCAGAATGAGGTTTAATCAGGTACCAGTGCTGATGGTAGACATGTTTGTATTGTGTTATATCTGCTGTGTTGTGTGACACAATGTGCAGAATGAGGTTTAATCAGGTACCAGTGCTGATGGTAGACATGTTTGTATTGTGTTATATCTGCTGTGTTGTGTGACAATGTGCAGAATGAGGCTGATGGGAGAACTGAGCATCACTTTGAATCTCAGCACAGTGTGAGTGGAGATCAGTGGCTGCCGGTCACAGCAGCAGTTACGCCTTTAATTCCACCATGTCAAGGTAAAAGTTCACAACTGTTTATTTCAGAAGTTTCATTGGCTTAAATGTTAAAACAACGTTATACAGAGAACATGCAAATAATTGTTTGTGGTATGTGTTCAATCTTTCAAAGAAGCCAAAGTCTCATCTGGTCGTCTGCCTGACCCAATGGATTTTCCAGATCATGTGAGCAGCATTACAACACAAAGAAAATGTGGATACAATACATTTTTTTTATTAAAAAAGAATGAAAATCAGTTGACAGATTAGTGTTCAGCACAATCTCTTTACCGTATCCCATTCAGAACGGTAAATTTATTATAAATGATTTATAATTTGAGCTGCCGGGTCTGATTTTGAGGGAAGTGTCCAATCTGTACACAGGAAGAAGATCGGGCTACTATATCACATGTCGGGATATTGTAGATGGTGCTTGTTTAGAGTTTAATCGTCCAGGTTAATAACTCTGCTGCAATTTTATGTTTCAAACAGAGATGGTGATAGATTGTAGCTTTAAAAGGACTGTTTTGTGTATTCAGTTTTTAGCATGATTGTTGTAATTGAAGTGTTTCTTCTCTAGATGGCGTATTATTACAGACATCACTGTATGGATGCTTTCTCCACAATGGGTCGTTTGCTGCAGGAGAAGTATACCTTTAAAACCAAACATCCAAAGGTGAGAAGTTTCTTGTGTGTGCGTGTTTGAAGCATAATAATAGGGTTAATAATAACCCTGCCGTTGTCGTCTTGTGTTTGTATGTTAATCAGGGTGTTGTGAGAGTGCGCTGGGTCAGGGATTTCATCAAGAGTTTGAACTATGAGAGGTAAGAGTGTTTCTTTTATGTGACTGTGTAGATCGTGTGTTGTGGTTGTACATGTGTGATTGATGCAATGACAGCCAATGCAGTGCTGACAAACCCGGCTGATGGAGTCGTACTGGATTGTCGTTAGTGAGTCACTTTGGATCAGCAGAAATTTATGCAATAACTTTGCATACTGTACATGCATACATAGTTGTAAATATGTCATTTTTAAACAACATTTTTCAAGTTATCAACAACTTCACATCAAATCATTCTGTTTCAGGTGTCATAATAATCATTGGTTTGTGAAGACCCGTCGCCTCCATCGTTTGTTAGGTGATGTTGTGAGTGATATTCCTTCATCCCTGCTCGGCAGTCTCCTACATGAAGAACTAACATCACAGAGGGAGCAACAGAAGTTCTGCTCAGATCTCACAGGGGGCGCTCTAGGATACATGCCCCTACATCAGACTGAAGGTGGTGGTGATGGATGTCTGATCTTTCCCAGCGGAGCAGCACTAGACACGCTCCGTATCCTCCTCTTTAATGTCCAAATAGTTTCTTTGTTGTCATGGTGAAGAATGTTATTAAACACCCTGAGAGCTGATCTTAAAAGTCAGTTTGTTCTGCAACATTTGATATAAACTGAACTTACAATGTAAATATGGCCTTTACTGCCGTTCCTCAGACTTCCACAGGGTGGTACCAGAGTACAGTGTTGACAAGCCCCCTAGATTTTTCATGGACTCTGCACCTATTGCATTTGAGCTGAATGGGACCATTAGACAGCTCAGTCTGGGCAACATGGAGGATGTAGGTGAGATCTGACATACGGGTTATAAAGTCTTTCAACTTTTAGAAGTATTGCTGTTTAAAGATGTTTAGCTTTGTGTTACTTATAGTGAATTTTTATTGTTGATGTGATGTTTGTTGAACAATATTTGTGTTGTTATAATGTTATATGAACATTTGAAAAATGCCAGCAAAGACAAACAGTGGTACATTGTGTTCATGTCCACAAAAATCTGAATGTGTGTGAAGTTTATCAGATTATCATGTCAGATAAAGTGTTTTATTGATTGTGTGTGTGGTGTGTGTGTGGTGTGTGTGTGGTGTGTGTGTGGTGGGTGTGTGGTGGGTGTGTGGTGGGTGTGTGGTGGGTGTGTGTGTGGTGTGTGTGTGCGCAGGTTATTTGGGTGTTCGATCAGATTATTTCTGTGGCGTGTGGGTGCTGGGAGACAACGTGAGGCCACGTTTACAGGAAGTCATTCAGACAAAAGATCGATTCTCCTGTGTCACCGTCAGGTCTGTTTGAAAGCTCCACCCTTTCATTGCCTCTCTTTCAAGTGTGCTTAAGGCTGTTTTCTAAATTATTTAATTGATCGGTCTGAACCCAAATTCGGTTTGACCTCCCCACCCCCACAGGTGCTAACATAATGTGAGATGTAAAATACACTGTATTTGGAAGCCCTGCCGCCTCATCAGCATGTCTGATCTTACTTAATTATTTAAGGTCTTAATTTGTGCTTGAGTCGTGTCTGATTGTACACGTTAACTCTTTGTAACTCTGTGTAACGTTAGCTGTATGTCAGAACATGATCAGTCAGTATGTGGGACTTTGAATGTGATATAATTATTCAAAACCTCAGCTCCACTCAGACACAAAACTAACTTCCTGGAATGATATACAAATGACTTCATTTTACTGTTCCTTTGGAAAACCCGTAGTTTCCTTACTAAAAACCTTAGTGTTTTGATTACCATGTCAGTGCATCCTTTGGGCCACTTTTAGGCAAACTTTTTATACGGAAAATAGCAACCTAACCATTTTGTTATGGGTTTAAATGAGTTTGAGTTTCTGAAGACATCTCAAGTGTTGGTTAAACAGACCAGAACATCAGTAAGCAGCTCAGAACACAATAACACCCCCAGCAATGACCCAGATTGCCTTAGTAAATGCATAACAGTGTGGAAACTATATCTGTCCTTTAGCTAAAAAGATTAATGAATTTGTCATTAAAGTGAGTGTTCTTTTGTTACCTTACCCAGTCCTCATGTCCCAGATGAGCTTGTGGTGGCCACTGAGCAGGGGGCAGCATATCTCTGGACTGTGAGAAAAGGGTATGTGTTTAAGAACAGTCTGTACATCATGAGTCCTGTTATCAGTGTGCTGAGAGCTCAGTGTTCATCTTCAACATATCTGTTACTACAAACTGTTCTTTAGCTTAATACATCTAGTGCGCAAGTTTATTGTTGTTGATTAACTTACTTAATTAGTCATGGGCTAAACCTCCCTTGTTTTTCAGGAATGGTTTTTACTTGTGTCATTCCCAACCTGAAATGCTGGTTATTGACTTAATTTTTCCCTGAAATAATTACTAAATTTATTAGTGCATCTTGTGAGCAAACAACATTAGCAAAGAGCATCTGCTGGTGCCATGTTTGATTTGAGAGGTACAGCTGAGGAGGACCACAGTGAATGATGACCTAAAATCTGTTGTGTTGGATTTTGATGTCTTGCTTTTCAAACAGCTTGAGAACAGTTTTCAACATTAACCACATGATCTAAACTTCATAGTCAATTAAACATCAAAAATATTATTCACAGTGTGAATTTTGTAACCCGTCCAGAGGATTGTAACATGTTTTTATGCAGATTGCAGAAGTTCCGTGAGCAGAAAAATAACCTGTATTTCAATGCTAACTCATCATGGCGATGGTGTGAGTTCTCGTGCCACCCCAGAGTGTTGGTCTATGCTGACAGAACAGGGGCGGAGCTTACAGACACAAGGGTAAAGTTATGATTCTTTTTACATTATTACTAGCCTAAAACTCAGTTTCAGACAAACAACCATAAACCCCTGCCTGTACAACCATATAAATGTGCCCAAAGCTATATTTGGATTCTGCCTATATGTCACTCAACAGCACAGACCCCACAAGCAGCATCACACAAACACAAATGTGTTGTCATTACTGAAGGTATTGTAGAAATACCACAGCCAAAGTTGTATTTGTGATGATCTTTTTTTATGCACTGTATGCTTAGTCAAATAATAGCATAACTTTTGTTTTAACTTAGTTTCTATTAATTCCCTTTTTGTTTTTTTACTTCAGATCACATTTAATACGTATTGTTCCACTTTGTCTTTGCAGAATCGTGAAACTTATCACACGCTGTTCCGGATTGGAATGACACCCGCTTGTGTGACGGGTGAGAGAGTGATGCTGACCAGATACCTGAGTGAAAGCCATGCCCACCACCACCTCATCACCACCCAGGTACAGACATCTCAGTCGGTCATGATTTATGAGTGTAAAGCTTTGTGTCAGCTGTTAGAATGCAAGTATCCTGTACTGAGTATCCTGTCCAGTAATACATGCATCGAAACCTGTAAGGTCATGTTATACTGTCATTTCACCATGACATTGTGAGTCGTGGTAGAGTGAGTTCTTTTGAGAGGGAGATAAAGCACTTTCTATATCTCTGTGTGCAGTTTTCTGCCTACATCATGGATGACCGCGTTCCTTGTGTTCCCATGCTGAAATGGAACCATATGATGGAATCTCAGCCACAGTTTGCCTGCGCTCTTCCGGGAATGACCCAGAACCCTGCCTGCAAGGTGCTTCTGGGTTCTCAGAGGTCACAGGAGGTCATGTTATTACAGTATAAAGGTGAGGTGTTAAGTTCATCAGTATGTTTCCTCTGAGATAAGTCTCATGACCATAGTCAGAGTTTACCCTACTGAGAGAGATCTGTTCAAGATCTTAAACGTATATAAAGTTTTTAAAACTTCAATTGTTAAATCTGTTATAATACAAACATGACTACTATATTTGTTAAATCTGACATTTGAAGGGTGTATTATTGATTTACTAAGACTGCTCTGACTCTTATACGTTATGCTCAGACACAAACAAAGTGAAAAGGTTGTTGGTTTATAGAACTTCTGTTTGTGCACTTAACTTCAAGACTCAATCTTTGTCATGAATTTACAAGAAAAGTCTTATTTTGTTTTCACATGTGAAAGATAGAAGAGCTACAAACAATACATTACAAAACGGCAAAATATCAAATAAAACTAGGACAAACTAAGAAGTATAATGAAATAACAAAGAAATAATAAACAAAGCAACGGTTGTGTTAGAGTCAGTGTTTACGGTGTGTGTGCTTATTTGTTTATTAATATGAGGTGTGGGTAAGATGGTCCATTTGGTAACGTGCAGAGTGCAGTAGAGCTGGAGCCACTGGTCTGTAGTCATCAAGAGGAGATGGGGGCTTACACTGGAACAGAGATGATAGTGTAGACTTAAAAGAGAAAAACTGTAACCAGGCTGAGGAAGAGATTGAAGATGAAGAAGCTTTTTAAAACAATCACTTTTAAAATAAAACTTGTTTACTAAATGACTATAATCTGATGTCACACAGGTGGGAGGGAGCATGCCTGTCAAACTCAGGGTCCAATTCAGAAGCTCTTTAGTCCCAAAGAGAGTCTCAACCATCTAAACCTTCAGCTCCCCCACGAGAGACACCTTGCTCAGAAGAGACTCAATGTACCTGCTGCAGGTCAGGATGCAACCCAACCCAGACTTGATGAAACATTTAAAACTAGCTGAACTGTATTCAATTTTTAACTACTTTAAGGAAAAGTGTTTTGATTCATCGTAATTGATGTTGAATTGATAATTACACACTACATTATGGTTCTACTATAATCATCATATTACTGTACCTGTTGTTTTCATGTTCTTCCACAGGTCTTGCAGCTATACAGAATAAGGACTACATGTCTGTGTTCCAGCTCACAGAAACTGGAGACCTCTTTTTCCAGACACTGAAGCTGCACACACATCAGTCCACCACTGACAAGGACCTGACAGAACCAGTGTCATCATCTGCTGGTGTGGAACCTCTAAAAGAAACTGTGAACGACAAGAATATACAGTCCACCATAAGCAACAATGACCAGTTGGATAGTGAGGGATGCCAAGAGGTGCTCAGTCAACTGGAAGTAATTGACAATGTTAATAATGATCACTCCCAAACTTTGGATAGAGATAAAGATTTCAGTAAAGAATGTAGCGTTGCTCAGGAACCATCTGGCTGTTCCATTAAGAATAACCCTACTTGCTCTACCAGACCATCCATGTCAAACAAGGATCTCCAGGTTGCTTGGAACAAGTGGTTCAAGCCCCTTTTTAAGAATGCTGCAGCCAAAAAACGACACCTCCGTCATCAACAAAGAAAAACCAAAGGGTTAGTAGACTTAAAACTCAACAAAACTGACAGACTGGAAGAAGATCGCTTGACGAGTTTGAGGAGAGACCTTAGTGATGTCATGAGGAAGAAAAAGTTGATACTTCATAGGGGATCGTACCTGCCTCATTTAGACGTGACTCCTGTTCCTGATCCTGTAGATTCTGCAGAGTGGCCGGATGAGCTGAGTCAGCGATTGGCTGCATCATGGGAGGGTGAGTGGAAAAACTGGTGGGAGGAGAAACTGGGCTTGAACCGGGAGAAAAAAATAGAAGAACTTCGTAGGAAGCGTCGTAGAGAAAAGCAGGCAAGATCCCGGAATCGCATTTCACTTTTTGGAAGCTTCACCTCATCTATGAGTTACCAGGACAGTCTCTCTGGTTGGTCATCTGCAGCAAGTCAGTATCTTGGCTCGGATGAAGAGACTTTGGAGAACTCTCAGGCCATGAAAGAGCAGGAAGGGACACTGGAAATAGAGACGCAGAGAAACAAAGTTCTATTGGGTTCTCCAAGTGATCAACAAACCCCTGTTAAAGTACCCATGAAGTCTGCCCTAAAAACTCCTCAAAGACCTGCTCAAGAAGACCCTTCTACCTCTCAGTTAAACTCTCAGACTTCTTTTGAGAATTCTCAACCAAACCAAAGCATCCAGAGATCTGCAGTAGTGACAGACCAGGGGATTTCATCTTCAGTAAATTTAACACGAACATCAACTAGCAAATCAAAACGTCATATAGTTGACAATAGTTCTCTGTTGGGTTCCCGAGAACCCGTTGTGGTCTTGGAACCACTTCCTTTATCTTGGATTTCTTCCCCATCCCAGCGCACCATTTCATCCCAAAGAATTGTCCAAGTCAGATCCCTCTCACAAGCATCCCAGCCTAAGAAGAAGTCTCGCATGGGTTTCTAAATACTGGATGCCAACAAGGAACACTTTAAGGCAAGTGACCTACTTTTGCTGTGTTGTTGAAGGTTAGGGTACTGTACAGAGGCGGGTTGTGCTTGAAAGTGGAACTTGAGCCAGTATTTGTAGTGAGCATGTGTGTGTGTGTGTGCGTGCATGTATGCAGAAAAGTATTGCGTAAATCTTTGTGTGTTTGTAATGAATAACAAATGGCCACTATTTGGACCGATCAGGGCATGGCAGTCTGTGGTCTTTCATTTCTGTCCGTGGGGTTTTGTGTGCTGGCAAGTTTTAATTTACATAATAGCTGTACACGGGCACAGAGCTGCGATGCAGTGCCTCTGTTTTAAAGTGCTGTGACTGCCATAAATGTTTCGCTTTATCTTTGGAGTCAAATCTAAGAAAGACATTAAGGCTTGTAATGTGGTATACAGTTCAAGCTCTGGTGTTCTTCAGGAGAATTTTCTCACAGTATGTGTTGTGTCTTGGGTCACATTCTGTGGTATTTTCGTGGCTTCAGAGAGAACGCAGCATGTTGCTGCACTACAGAAGCTGATGGTCAGCCTCTCAAATGAGTTCCCTTTTGTGACGATGTGACAGTCACGTTATGTGACGTAGAATAGCAACATGGACTGGTTGTTAGTGTTTAAATCATCTGATAATCCGCTGTGATTTGCTGTGGTGTTAATTTGTTGATTTATTAATCTGTTTTAATTTCTGTGTATGCAGGACAGTTGTGGCATTCAGTTAAGATAGCTGTCATTATTTCCATCTTCATTTAATCAGTTAAGCAATAATTCAATAGTTCTTGTACAACAAAACAGACACGTAAACTGAATTTCAAAATAGTTATTTACTGTCAATTTTTTTCGTATTACCATGACAAAAATAATAAGTTAATATCTACAATATGCTATACATAAAGTATGTTTTTTTTTTTACAAGGTACAAATGTACATTTTTATATTGACATTTTACATTTTAAGGTTTTTTAGGCTTTTTTTGTGCATCGCACATTTTCCATGTACAGTAATTGTGTACACGCACACGCACGCTAATGTGAAACTTTAGCTAAATTGGCAAGTGAATTAACAACATCACACACATACACACAAAAATAAACCTGCTTTTTTGGGAACGCTGCATGCCACAGACTGTATGACCTGTGAGCGCAGCCTCTTCAGGCGTACAGCTTTCTCCCATCACACATTAACAATTTTCACACATTCTACAAAACTGTGCAAAGTCCTAAGTTGCTAAATAACAGTCTAATGTACCTTGGATATGTTGAGCCGCCTGGAATGTTGACAAATCCGGACACCCTCTACTATAAACACTACGGCTACGGCTTATCATTATTTTTTTAAACTTTCTGTCTACAAATTTAGCTGCCAGTGTTGCTGATTTTTTTCTTTTAGCTTAACATGAGTAATTAAGAGAGATGTATACAGTATGTGGACAGGCTTTCTGTAAAGCCCTGGAAGAGTTACAAAAGTTAAAATACAATTCTGATATTTTAGACTGGTGGGTTTGTTTCGCTGAACCCAGGCACAATGGCACCTCGCTGTAGAACTCTAGCTGTTCAGCCAGGAGAAGACTATGACATCATAATGGATGATCAGCAGGTTCGGCTGAAGCCTCCAGTGTTGTGTGATCACTCCCTTCAGAATGTGAACACGCCACATCTCCTTTAGCACTGTGCTTCTCTCCAGGTGGTTTAAATGAATTACTGTCTGCGGCACTGGGAGCGGAAGTTAGAGGGGAAGTAGGGTCCTTCAGCATCACTTCCCAGAGAGCTGCTTAGACTCTCTTCCCCAGAACTGAGGTCCTCACTCGATTCTTCACTGTTGTAGGGGAGAAACACAGTCAGGTGTAATCTTGTATGTTTTGTACTTTGTTTAGCTGACTAAACCTTACACACCCTTTCCTTACTCGCAGATGATGCGAGACAAACCACGTCAGTTTGTAAACAGACAGTATTCTCCACCCACATTCCATTGCTACACCTAGTTTGGCGAGTATACATATTTTTACCATTATGTCCTGTTGGAATTTTCAGTCTCTTTCACTGTCATTGATTCTTAGGAATGACTGTAAAATTTGGCCTTGGTTGGACGTGACAAACCCTTTGTGGTTATCACGTAACACTGTTACGGAACCTGATAGTGGAACTTAAGGCAGAACGTAAAGGAGGAACTTAAGCCTGTGCTGACAAGACCAAGGTTGTGACGTAAATGTGTGTGTCAGTAAAACACCAGGGTTAAGTAATGTCATGTAAAGGGAAAACAAAGCAATGTCTGGTTAAACCAGCTGTAATTGAAACCTAAAGTTTCAGTGATGAAAATGACGTTTTATGATCATTATGTATACTGGGACTAGCTGGAGTTTTTTGTGACAATCAACATGTCAGATTATGTTGGAAGTGCTTCAACCCTGAATATCCCTAAATATTCTATTAATTTCAGCACAGTGACTGTTAAACATGAGTGTGACATTCAGAAGTCTGTGTTTCTCACAACAGATGAGCTGTTTACCTCTCACTCTCGTCCCAGACCCCCTCTGGAATGGTAGGCAGCTCGGGGACGCTACAGTAGCTGCTGTGAAGATTCTGTGCCGTTCTACGCGAGACGATCCAAACCAGCTTCCTATGGTCAGGTTTGGAACATTTTGGAGAGGAATACTTTCTCATACACTGGTCCACCAGACCTCGCCAATGTGCCAGGTCAGCTTCAGAGATCTACACAGAGCGCAGACACTGTATTAGACACCAGCTTACATAAGGCCAGGGCACAGAGCCAGTGTAAGTTTGGAAGGGACCAACAGGACAGGTGTAACCTAGTAGTCTGCTGGCCACAGGATATATTATGGACTTTGGATTGAAATCAATTTAGGTGATTTTAGTAACTGCCCTCTTTTTGTGATTTGATTGAATTGTCTGATTAAACTAGTCATAGTCATTAGACTGTGACTTCAAACCCAACAAATCAGTCTGTGGCGTTATTAACAAACACGTTTGGAAAGGTTTATTTTGGGGCTCAGTGAATTTACAGTGCGTGATCTGCTTGTTTCATTTTACCTTCAGATGTCTCTGTATGCGATGGGCGATCTCTAGCAGGTCTGACGATTGTAAGGCTTCAATCTCTTGCATCAGTAGCGATAAGGCGAGCACCGAAGGCTAAAGACGAAAGATGCAAAATCATCAGAATTTGACCTCCTGGCTTCTTAAGCCTGCGTCCATTTGTGTTGCACTAATTCTTACTTTTGCTTTGGAGAAAACAATTCTGCACAGGCAGGCTTTTAATTCAGCTTCTAGTTTGTCAAGATTCAGGACATTTTTCCTGGAACGCAGAGAAAGATTTATGTCAGAAACAAGGCAGTCAATGGGCAATAAATTTAGCTTGTATGGTAAAGGTAATATTATAGGCAGATAAATTGTAAAGCTGAACTGTTTGTCATTTCACAAGCTGTGGAGTCTAGTGCGACATCAGATCAGAAGATAATCTAGTTTTTGACAGCTGACTGCCTTCACTGTGACCCCTGTACAGTGAAATGTTCAAAGTGCAGTTCTCAGCTCTGTTTATCAGCGCAGTAAGTTTTCTGCATCTATCTGTTTGAGCTTTAAGTTGGATAATGGCACCTGCGGCTGGCATCTCACCTGCTGGAGGTGTGTGAAAGTGCGATGCTGTGATATAAATGCAGGAAGGTTAAGGCTGTGACAGCTTTGAACTGGAAGTTGAGTTTCTCTGAAATGATCTTCTCCATGCGGCTGAGGTCTGAGACGGTAAACTTGCACTGGCTGATGCGAATGAGCTCGTGACTAGACGAAACATCACACTCCTCCTCGGTCACCCGGGCGGCAATGTGAAGGCAGCTTATGCTAATACATGCCAAATACTTTGGCTGAACCTGAAAAAAAATGCAAAGCTGATCAGTTATTAATGCAAATCGTCATTTGAATTGCATATTATTTGGATCGGGAGAATAGATTGCTTTGTAATGGTTCACTGTTTACCTTCATCATGGCTAGAAACCTATCCAGCAGGTTAACGGCCAGTACAAAGGTCTGAGTGCTGTAACCAAAGAAACTAGTCAAGCTCCAGAGATCCTCCACACGAGCATCTCGACATTTGGCTGAAACTCCATTACCATTCTGTGAAAACAGCCAAACATTTATAATGTGTAGAACCACTCGCATTAAAACATTAGGTTTTTGTATTAGTTACAATTACAATATTCAGATACCGTAATCGGATAAAGGTTGTGTTTATGAGTTGAAGTTAGATCACCTCTTGGGTGGATTCAATCAGACTGAGTCCGGTTTCCTTTGGCTGATAATACACCTCCTGCTCCAAATTCGCCTTCAGCTCCTTCATCAGTTTGAAGGCATCCATGTTCTCACTTCAATCTTTGTTTCAGGTCTCCAAAACACCTTTAAAAGGGCATCGAAACAAAGTGAGTAAATGTAGTTGATCCAGGGCGGTGGGTCAAGGTTTGCCCAGCCCCCTCTGCTCAGCTGAGCCTCGGTGTCGGGTGTCGCTGGTTAACGCCTTCTCAGAGAAGAGCCAAACAAATACAATCCGACAACAACATATGAAATCGTCCTTCATATTTTGTCGTATTGTTACGGTAAAACAACAACACGATCAAGAACGAAAGCAAATGTCGTCGAGCAGATCCGTCAGCTGCTCAGACCTCACACTGCTGTACAGTCAGTGTTTCTGTGTGCGTTTACAGTCAGTCGACAGCTGTGACGTTTTCATTCAGTCAGAAATTCATGTCAAATGATACGATTACTGTCCTAAAACATCAAAGACGACGTGAAATTTGGGCATTTCTGTAAAAAAAGCCCCAAAACATCTTTGTTTTCCACCATTGACACGCAGTAATCGACAAACGGTATAACACATCGGTCGTGTAAATGGGAAATGTAATTATTACGACATTATAAATAACTCCTCCGTCAACATCCGAAGAACAAGATGTTTACAAGGTGAAAAGCACCAGGCCGTTTAAAAGCGACACGTAATGCAGACACACATTTAGAAACGATCGAGGGTGAGATGTTTTTACATGAGTTGAAGATAAAGAGCGATACATTACCGGAGATGTTAGGAGGACATGTCGTCTGTCTGTCGCTCTCAGCTGCTCTTTCCTTTTGTTGATGTAGTTGGATTTTGCTCCGCCCAACAGAGCCGTCACGTAGGAAACGTAAGTCTTTGTGTACCGATACGGTTTCGTATTTTACAACGTCAACCTTTTCGTATTTATTTCATTTTCAGTGCGTTTCTTTGATCGCCTGTCCGCAACACGTCGCGTCTGGTGTCGTGTTCGCGTTTCAGTGTTCGGAAACGGCAGTTTCTGAAGCGTTATATATCAAAGACGGACGACCGAACGAACCAATAGGATCGGCCGAAAATGTGGCGTTCAAATAGTCCGCCCAAAATCATCCGCGCTGATTGGCTGCTGCGTCATACGTAGACGTCTGCAATGGCTGGTTAAAGCGACCGCGCGAGCTGCTGTTTGATTGGCTGTCGCAGGGTTTTGTTTTGACAGGGTTGAGAATATATTAAAACACACACACACATTGTAGCTCATATTCATCTTTTAACAACACTTCTCTTCTATCTCTTCAACATCATTTAAATGTATTACAACATCCATATATAATAATCCATCACCTGATGAGTGATACAGCACATGAGACGCAGTGAATTCAGATGTGTCTTAAGACTGACTTGAGTTGTGATAGAAGCATCTCAGGAACATGAAGTGTTTATTTTAATGAATAAACATGCATTTAAGACTGTATCATGAGCCAGGGTCTGTTGAAATGCCTCTCCTCCAAATCTTAATATACCGACTTGAAGCGAGCTGATAAAAGTGTAGATCTAGACTGAACAATGTTCAGATAAACGCGTTAAACGTCTTAAATGCTATTAAACGTTTTATCCTCCACATATTTTATTTTGGCTGGGTTTTGCGTATCACTGTCGCATCTCGACGGAATAAGTATCTGAAAGTAGTCCCTACGATTCAGTCCACCAAGATCCTTTCGCCAGTCTCTTATGACATTTGCTAAATTCTCCATGATCTTCGTTGGTAAATAAATCCTGAGCGCACACACAGTTTGACTGTTGTGTCTTGATGTGTTTTTAGCTGTTTATTATGTTTCATGTTTCACGTTTTTCCTCAAAAACAAATGTTGTGTCGAGGTGCCCGTGTGCTGCGAGGCGGCTGGCGGAAGGTTCTCCGTCCCTTCTCCGTCCCCTCGGAAGTAGACGTCCGTGTCTATATTCCGTTCATTTTACTTTCTAATATCAGTTTGGAAGGACCTCTTTAAGTTTTTTATTCCCCCACCAAATTTTTACGTCGAAGATGGAGGCGAAGCTGAACGCTTGAAAAGATGACGGAATCCGATCTGCTGCTTCATTTTACCTCAGTTTAATGGACCGGATGATCTGCGTTTCCCACAACCTTGCAGGGGAGGTAAAACATTCCCGATTTCTGACAGTTTTATGAACAAATGTCATTATTTATCCGTATTAACCCAGTCGGTAAAGATGAAATGTACATATTGAATTTTAAAGGGCATTTTTGCTGTGGCTGGTTAACGCTGTATTGCGGCCGCTGCTGTGTAGCTCGTCAGCTAACGCGTATGTAATGTGAAGTGCGTCAACACCGTATCACACCATCAGCAGCTCTAATATCGTTTAAAATCCTGTTTTATATCCCATAATAGTGTTGTTATACACGTCCTACAGTAGTACTACATCCGTAGTGTAAAGGGCTGTATAAACCATGATTTGTCATTTGTCTGATTCATTATAATGGTGTAGATTTAATGTTTTCTTTTGTGTAGTGTACATGCAGGGCTTTTATTATAATACTTGTTGTATCATACCTTTCTTTAACACCACGTACACAAATGTCCCTATATAGTTTGTGATGATATCTTTTTAAATGAAGTCATTAAAATGTTTAATAAAGAATGGTAAAGTCGACAGGGTTTATTTTACTGTACTTTGTTGTTGTGATTGAATGGTTTTTGGGTGTAGTTCAGAATGCGTGAAACAATGAAAACACTGACAGTAATTTAAGCTATTTCCTCATTTAAGGCGTTTCTTATGATCTGTTTCTGAGATCTGATCTGTTTCTGTTTTCATATTCAGGTAGCTGTATCCAGTGGGGAGGTAGGCTTTTCCAGGGTTCGCAATGAAGTTTGCCGAGCCCCTGGAGAGCCAGAAACTGTCATCTCTTCTGGAGAAGGCAGTTTCTAGGGAAGCCAAATTGTGGAAGGCGTATGTGCCAAAAAAACCTACCAACCAGGTGAGTCTGCCGGCGGGTGGGCTGATGGTCTGGTGGATGTTGTGGAGGCAGATGAGTGATTCTAGGGTCTGTATAGATTCAGTTTTAGATACATTCAGTATTTAGTCTTTATTTGATTGTTACAATGTTTAAAGCATTGTACTGTGTTTGTGATGTGTGTACAGAAATTACAGCACTTCTCATAATGAGCTGCTGTATGTATCAGATTTGGAAAATCTTGCGATATGTTCTGTACAAATTCACAAGGATGGTTTCTGCTGAACCTTGAATGTATTTAAATGACGTAGTCAGTCACAAACATGCCAAGGTTCCTGGTCATAAATCAGGTACAGTCTTCTGTGATAACAGGGTCATGTGGTGCATTCAGTAAGCACAAACCTGCGTGAATTACGTGGGTTTGTTGCTGTGTCATGGGGCTGAGGTTTATCCTTTTCGATACTAATGTCCGTTTACTGTTTTAATTGTTCAGGATACAGATATTTCCCCTGAAAAGCGTGATGAGGCTGTCCGGTGGTTGAGGGATGTGCATTTTCAGCTGAAGCTTAATCCAGAGACACTTTGTCTGGCCGTCAGCATCCTGGATCGCTTCCTCTCCACCATTAAGGTAAAGTTGAAAACGTCTAGTCCAGGCCTTCAGCCTCTCAATGATTCTGCTTTTACAGTATCTGGTCATTTTCTATAATGCAAGCATCTATAGCAGATATAACTGTGTGTGTCAGCTGATTTTAATAGTGGTCTGCAATATAAAGGGTTAGTTGCATGATAAAGATTTGCCTTGGAGATATATTGTAGGTTTGTGCGCAATTAATTAATATAGAATATAGATAATATAGAACTTTGACTGCTAGGTAACAATGAAGATGACTGTTGGTTAACTAGCTGTTGAGCAGCTCAGACTAGCTGTATTTTTTTAACACTTGTATACTTTCAGCGTTTCAGTTCTAGAACCTTCTCAAAGACTGCAGAGACAATCTGAGAATATTTTTAAAGAGAAAGTGAAACCCCACTGATGTGTTGTAGATTATCATGACATTTAAGATGCTGTTATCAGGGCTGTAGTTGTGTTAACTACACAGCAGTCACAATGTATCAAAGTATGAACAGGAAATAAACACAGGAAGTGTATAAGTGTGTGAGAAACATTTGCCCTTCATTGTGGCAAACTGTGTGTGCAGTGTAAGCAGCAGACCAACAGACGATAACTTGTGTTATAATACCTGTTTATTGATCTCTCTCTCTCTCTCCTCCTTCTCTTTCTCTCTCTTTCTGTTTATCTCTCTCTTTTTAGGCCCGTCCTAAGTACCTGCGCTGTATCGCCATCTCTTGTTTCTTCCTGGCTGTTAAGACCAGTGAAGAAGATGAGGTGAACATAATATTAATATGCTGATCTATGATCAGTTGTGTCAAACTGATCATAGATCTGTGGTAGATCTGTGTAGATCTGTGGTTATAAATGCCAGCTGAGCTGATTCATGGTCAGCACAGGTCTCAGTGGCTTTATGTGATGTTACTGCATCTGTTTATACAGCAGAAATTAGATTCTGTTTTGGGAAACATTTACCCTACATGGAATCTTGAATGACATCACCAGGAAAGGCAGAAGTGTGCATATAAATAACCAAACCTTTAGCTGTTAAAGGAACAGACACTATCTTCACAAATGTAATAACTGACGTTATTTTTTAGATTGTAGATCTAATATTTAATCTGATTAGTTTATGGAAGTCTTTTTAAAGGTGTATTTGGCCAGAGGTGATGAGGCTTAAACGTACTAATTCTCTTACAGTAGAGAGAACTGTTATTTTACTGTGTTATAATAGATCAGTATGTGTGTGTTTCTGTAGCGGATCCCGTCTCTGAGAGACCTGGCATCCAGCAGTGGATGTGGCTGTTCCCCATCAGAGATCTTAAGGATGGAGAGAATAGTTCTGGATAAACTGAACTGGGATCTGCACTCTGCCACTGCCCTGGACTTCCTTTACATTGTAATTTATGTTAATTGTCATGAACCACTGATTGGAATAAGTTTGTCTTTGCATTATAATGTTTTAAAGCTTGACTTCAAGTAAGATTACTTGAGATAAGCAAAACAGTAAAGATTTATCATGTTTGTTATTTACCATAATGTTAAAAAAAACCTAAATACTAATGTTATCAGACCAGATTTCTATATTGATGCTTCTAAAATATGAACACACTGATTTTAAAACATTAATTTAATATACAGCGTTTCTCTCTCTCTCTCTCTTTTCTCTCTCTCTCTCTCTCGCTCCAGTTTCATGCAATGGTACTGAGCTGGAAGTCTGGGCATCTGATGGGTTTCAGTCCATCTCAGCATGTGGCTATGCTCATCCAGCAGCTCCTCCACTGTCTGGCCCATAATGCCCTGCTGCAGATGCGCGGATCAGTGCTCTCCCTCGCCCTTGTCACGCTAGAACTGGAGAAACTCTGTCCTGATTGGCTCGCTCTCACTGTCGACCTGCTGCGCAAAGCACAAGTAAGACCTCAGGCTGTTACACAGACAGAGATGGAGGGATTACCAGCTTCATTCATTTTCCGTGTCTGCTTTGCACATTGCACACGCTGCCTGCAATGAACAGAAGTAATACATCTTTTGTATATAACATATGATCCAATCACAGATTTCAAAGAAAACATTCCTAGAGTAGAGAATACACAGTCCTAGTGTTTCACTGTGGACTCAGGCCCTTGTGCTTTAAATATTGCATTAGCCATTGAAAAACCAATGTTGAAACTGAAACGAACATTATTTGTTTCATATTTGATGTGTCTTGAGAGTGTGATACACAGACACGCTTTCGTTTAAAAGAGTCAGTGGTTATTGCAGGTCTATTCATATCAAGACACGAGTTAAAACGTTTCAATCCAAAATGTTAGATTTCAGGACAATCACAGTGATCATGTGATTAATTCTTCTCATTAAGACCTGCAGAACTCTGTATATAAAAATAAATAAATAATCAAATTCATTTCATAGCTGAAGTTCTGAGAATTTCATGTAATTGGGCTTTAGGTTGAATCTGCAGTGATGTGTATAATTAGTCCCACATAATTTGTTCTCTTTATGCTGTAAACCCAGATGAGGATAACTGGGTCATTCATTTGTTCATGGGAATGTTATGCAAGTCATTAAACTAGTACATTCCTAAATATGTTGTAGTAAAATTGCTGTAATACACGGCCTCTCTTGTTATTATTAATATGACTTGTGCTGCAACTTTCATTTGTTCACAACTGATGTTTTATATTTCTCTACCTGTCTCTCTCTTTCTCTTTCAGATCGACAGTTCCCAGCTGATTGGCTGTCGAGAGCTGGTTGCACATTGCCTGTCCACACACAAGGCCTCCCTGCCTCCTAACACTGTGTACATCTGTCATCCCCTGCCTCATGACCACAATCCTCAGGAAATGGGAGCCCTGTCCACCTGGAAAGTCTCCCCCATTCCGACAGAACCGGGCTGCGATCCTTACCACCAACCTACCGACCCCAACGTAACCCACACCGGCACCAAGCTTCGGCTTCACTGCAAGTCCTCAGCCAAACGGAAGGTGGAACACATGGAGGTGGATGAGTATTTTGATGGGATCAAGCGTCTATACAATGAAGAAAGTCCCCAGGAGGGGGCGCTCCCGTGCATGGGTGAAATGGTTGGAGGAGGACGGAGTCTGAGCTGTGGCTCCTCCCCCTGCCCACCTCTTCAGCCTGTCAGTGAATCATAGAGCAAGGAAACATCTAAACAATCACACAACCGCAGCAACAGTGTTTATCTGACGACCTCAGAGCAGAAGAGAATCATAAACATACTAACAAACATCATACTGTGCATGATGCCATTTCATAATTATTCACTGAGCATAAACGCTTTAAAGGTTTCAAAAACGCGAAAAAAATCTATATACAAGGAAAAATGTTGCAAAAAAAGTAGGAATATTTCCCCCCCCATCTGTGAGAGAATTCAAACTGGTATTTTTGCTGTTTGTCTCTTTTTATTTGTGTTTGCCTACAGTTCTGTTTCCTGTCACTCTGTTTTCCTGTCATCTCTAACTTTTTGTTCATGTCATTTTTTCTTTCCCTTTTTGTGCAGCCCTCATCTTCTTTGAGGGCTAAATAAGTGACTTTCATTTGAAGTTTTGATGAATATATTGTTAACAATAGCTGTGATTGAAGATGTATATTAGTTTTGTACAGAAGTACGCTGTCTCCATTCTCCTGGTCCTCAGCTTGGCCTAAACGTGTGTGTGTGTGTGTGTGTGTGTGTGTGTGTGTGTGTGTGTGTGTGTGTGTGTGTGTGTGTGTGTGTGTGTGTGTGTGTGTGTGTGTGTGTGTGTGTGTGTGTGTGTGTGTGTGTGTGTGTGTGTGTAGGGTGATAATTTCCCTATCACTTCCTTATAACGGAGCATTAATGATGAAGTAGTGTTACTCAAGGCCTGATATGATTACATGAGCAGTTTTCGCTTGTTATAAACATAATAATGTAACTGTGTTATACTGAGTAGATGCAAAAATAACATTCTGAATGAAAAAGCTTTAGATCTTCACCATTCCTTTGCTGATCATAACATTCATCTGCTGTTTCTCCTGAATGTTCTCCTGCTCTGAGGTGATGATGATACACTGGTGGGCTGCTGACAAAACCTCCCAATGTTCAATAAATGAAAATCTCTGCAGAACTCAGTGTCTGGACCTTCTCTGTGTGTGTCTGTGTGTGGAGTTAACTCTGATTAATGATGAACTGGACAAGGTTAACCACAGGATCCAGAGTCTGTTCACTGCTGTAAGCGCAGACCTGTACTGTAGTGGTCGTGTAATCAATACGTCTGACAGACTGAAACCTCACCTCATCTACTGAGTCTGTAGATCAGCTAAACCTAATGGAAGACAAATGCTTAAATCTAAAGCTTTAAAAGGCCATCTGCTGGAATTGTAGACTATATCTGATACGGTAACATTTTAGAAGAAGAAATAGTAGTAAACATGGTCCAAAATATCTTTAGACTCCGGACCAAATCTAGAAACTTTAGGTTATTGCATTTTTAAAAATCAAAGCGTAATCTGGAACCAAACTATTAATTTCACTTTTCTGAGTGAAGTCTGTTTGTCTTAAGTTCAACACACACACACACGTTGCACTAACGTTTGGCAGTGTTTCTTTCTGAACACTATTACATGTAAATGAAACATTTTGTTGTGCTGTCTTCCTCTGAAAGTGTTGACAAGTTACTTCACACAGCACATCACAGTCCGGCCTCATGGTGGTTTTATTCATGCTTTATCCAGTTATTATTGTGCATACATTTAATACATTTAATACATTACATTTAATACATTTAATACATTTAACATTTAATACATTTAATACATTTAATACATTTAATACATTTAACATTTAATACATTTAATACATTTAATACATTTAACACATTTAACATTTAATAATTTAATACATTTAACATTTAATACATTTAATACATTTAACATTTAATACATTTAACATTTAATAAATTTAATACATTTAACATTTAATACATTTAACATTTAATACATTTAATACATTTAATACATTTTACATTTAATACATTTAATACATTTAACATTTAATACACTTAACATTTAATACATTTAACATTTAATACATTTAACACATTTAATGTTAATTTAATGTTACAGGGTTGTGTTTCAGGAAAGCCTTTTTAACCATGAAAGCAACGTGTTTACAACGCTCATACTGCAGCGAATACGAATGCGCGTTCATACGAATAGTTCGCTTCATGCACTTTATTTCTATAAGCGTGATTAAATATCAGACTGAAAGTTTAAATATAAAAAATATAAATATGAAAAGTTTAAAAATAAAATCTGAATAACAACACAAACGCTGCCGTGATGCTTCAGGCGCGCAGGTACGCCGGTGACGCGGGGGGCGGAGTCAGTGCGGCCCGGTGAAAGCGGCCGCTCCTCCCGGCGGGCTCACACGCGCGCGGGCATGGAGTTCACGCAGGAGTCGGTGCTGCGCTTCCTCCTCAGCAGCGGCGGCCGGGTGCGCAACGCGGATTTATTAACCCGCTACAGACGCTTCTTACGGGAGGACGAGCGGAGGGAGCAGAACCGGGAGCTGTTTAAGAGCTTTGTGAACTCTGTGGCGACGGTGCGGCAGGAGGACGGGGTGTCGCATGTGGTGCTGAGGAAGAAATACCTGGTGCACCTCGGAGACGTCGCCAAGAACCGGGAACCGGGACCGGGACCTCCAAACCGACGGAGACCCCAAACCGGGCGCGAGTGAACAGCGGGACCGCATTCCTGAAACTCGCGCTGAGATCCTGCCAGCTGCGGGCATCCTCATTACCACCTCCAACAACAACAACAACAACTGCGGTAATGACACCCGCGCCCTGAGAGCAGCTCCACCCGACACTGACAGCCGCTCGAGCGGGAGTGGACAGAGCCGCGAGCCGCCCGCGGGGGCGACAGGGCTGGAACACGGCACTGTTTATTCGGCCCAGCAGACACAATTAAGGGAAGCAGATGGTTGCGAGCAGGCTGTTGTTAACTCCACGCATTGCGCTTACTATGAGGTTGGAACGTCGCCTCCACATGAAAAGCCAAATCTGAATGTCAACACACTGGAAATAAACACTCAGAAACAGCTTCAGAAACAGCTTCAGAAACAGCCGGAGGATTTGGTTGCCAAGGAACGGTACCTTTATGCACCTCTTGGACAGCCTGTCATTTCCACCTCCACTCCTTGTTTACTGGACGTCCCTGTTGCTCCACACATAAATGCCCCGCTGTACACCCAAGCGGGGCTGAGCCGAAGCAGTGACAGTCTACTGAGGCCACATGGAGCAGTTAAAGGGTTTCCCATACAGAGACACGATGAGTTTCCTGCAGCCACAGATGTCCCCAAACCACAGGTGCCCCAAAACACACCTCCAGCGTATCTGCAGCTTCATCACCCAACAATTCTTACCTCCAGTAATGACAGTCTTTCAACGGCCTCCCCCTCCTCCCTTGTGTCTGATACGGGCTGGCCGCAGGACTTTGGGCGTGAGGATTGGCCCAGTGATGATGGTTTGAAATATCAAGACCTGGCAGGACAAGATGGGAATGATGTTCGTGCTTTCCTACGTCACTCTCAGGAGGCAAGACTATTGTCTCAGCTGCATCTACCAAGTCACAACGTCACACCTCTGTACCGTTCCACCGGTCATCTTGATGTCAAAGACTCAAGAGCATCTCCTCGCAGCGCTTCTCCAGAGGCACATTACGGACCCATTGCCCGACGGTTGAGTTCTCGTCTGCGCAGTCGCCTGTGTCGGAGTCTCGGGGAAAACCTTGATCAGCCGTTTCCTGAGGAGACCATCTCGACACGGCACAACCGTCTTCAGCTGCTGTCCTCCACTCTGAGCATGGGCAATTTAGTTTCTGCCTCCTCCAGCAGAGGGCATAGTTCCAGAGACCTCTCCTCGCCAGCTGGGTCCACACGAAGCCTGGGCACTTCTGCTCATGATGGGTCCTTCAGTGGTAAGCATTCACCTGTGCCTCTTGATCCCAGAGAACACGAGTGGTTTGTCAAAGCAGCATCAGGCTCCTGGACTGACATCTATGCCCTCTTCAGAGAAGATCCAAACCTCCTCACCAAACATGACTTTATATCTGGCTTCACAGTTATCCACTGGATTGCAAAGCATGGTGACCATCGTGTTCTGAACACACTCTGGTATGGAGTGGACAAGGTTGGCATGAGGCTAGATGTGGATGCAAAGACCTTGTGCGGATACACTCCACTTCATCTAGCCGTGATCCACGGGCACAAAAAACTCATTCGTCTCCTGGTGCAAAAGTTTAAAGCTAATGTGCGGGTCAGGGACAGTAGTGGGAAAAGACCGTGGCAGTACTTGGGTAAGGATGAAAACCGGGACATCTTAGAACTCCTGGGTGCCCCACCGAAAATCATCAATGGTGGTCAAGCAATGCAGGGAGCTGAAACCAGCAAGATTAATGTAAAGAGACATTCATCTATTGCTGCACTGTTCAAACACAAGTCTCACCTGAGGGTCTCCTCTAGCTCAGAAGCTTTTTAGTTTTTCCTGGCTGGATGCTCTTTGTCATTTGTTTCGTATCATTACAATGTATTACAGTTACCAGTACAATGTTTTTTAAATGTTTTGTTCTAAGTAACAGGTTGATGTTTGTATGACACTGGGTTTCTTTGCTTTCCATAAATGTCATTTAATATGTTCTGGTGTTTTGGAAGCAACCTTAAGTTCATTATTAATTCCTGTAATTTGAGAGCATTTCATGTTCATGTTTATTATGCCACAGTGTTTTGTTTTGTACTGACAAACTGTTTTTCCAGTCGTCTTGTTTCACAGTGCAGCTCCTCAAAAGACGTTTTCTGTTCAAAACAACGTTTCATTTCCACTGAGACAGATTTGGTTAAGTGCTGTGTAATTTATCACACTTAAACTCTTTAAACATGGAATGAGTTTTTTGTACTGTCTCTTCCTCTCTCTCTGTCTCTCTGTGTTCATGTTCTGGTAATTGTGTGGCAGAGCACAATGAAAGACAAGTTCCCCTTTTGTTTGTTTATATTCTGTTCTTTGTTTCTTTTAAGGTGTGATGATAATTGGTGATGTTGTTCTCATATGTTCAATCCTGGATGCTGCAGATAAACTCTCAGTTCAGTCAGTGTAATATTTAACTCACTCGTCCTCCAGATCTACAAAATGGAGGGTAAGAGAACATTTTACACACTGACTCTGGAAAGAACATTTCAGCACTGGCTGGAACTCAAGACTCCCTGACTGCTGCTGAAGAAACATCTGCCTTGTTTCTTTGTTTTTCAGTTTTTTTGAGAATGTAGGTGATCTGGTGTGTTCATGTATCTGGAGTCAAACCTGTTTTGTGTTCTGTTATCACACTGTATATCTGTACACGGGGGAGGCAGAAAAGCAGAGAAACTGAGATTGGGAGTTTTTTGTGAGGTGTTTTGATTGTGGAATCATCGCTGAGGGATCTGTGGGAATGAGCTGTTGTGTTCGCGGATGTGTTTCAACATGTCATGGGTGTGTTGGTGTTCACTCTGCTTGTGCTCTGCACTCAGTCTTGCATAATATTTACTCTGTGTGATGCACCTTTATACTCAAACTGTATTATATGAATAAAGACTTTGACCTCTGATTTATCTGCATGTATTTTACTGCCTGCTTTATTGTATGAAGAAACAAATATGAATTCAAGCAACTCTTCACTGGAATTCCTTGGAATTTATGCTACAAGAGCAAATAATCTCATTCAATATTTAAACCTCTGAAGCACATTTTCCTTTGGTTTTGTACATAAATGATATGAAAGTCTATTCAAACATTTCTGAGAGGTCGCATTATAAATGAGCAGATGTTTGCCTGTGGGAAACATCATTCAATAATCATCAGAAAAATGTCAGCACATTTATTCCAGAAATGCTGCTGCTCTTACTCTGCCTTTTATTTGACTGAACAACTGGTTTTGCACAAATGCAAAACATTTAGAACTTACCTCGTGTCACCAAAGCAGAGCTTGAGTTTCCGTTTGGCATGTTAGAGCTCAGCAGTTCAGATATTGTTTCAATCTCTGCTTGTGTCAGGAATGTGTGAACTGTGTGACTACATGCAGAAAATTCACCTGCAGTCTTACAGGTTTATGATATGTCACATTATAATAATAATCCAGTATGTCAGTTACTCAGCATCTTCCTGTACTTCTGTAATATTAATCTTGTTAATTAAACTTACAGTATGTAACAAATACTGTGATGTGTATTGTCAATTAAAACAGAAATGATTTGTAAACTAGAAAGAGACCATAGAACGGTGGTGGTTAATCCACAGAACTGCAGGTTACTCAACACACCTGACTGAAATCATCTGCTCATCACCAGACAGATACATGAACTGCACTGGTTACGGGAGACGATGCAAAGTTTATTTATACAGCGCATCTTATACACAAAGGTGCTTTATAAAGAATACCAAACGTGCAGAACGGCACCAAGATTAAGAACCACAGAACTTCTGAACGCATGTAAGTTCCAAACATGAAAACTGTCTAGTAAGGTTCAGCAATACAACACAGAAAATATGCTTGTGCTTAAAAACAGATATATTTTGCTCTCCAATCGTGCTCGTTTTTGTTTTGAAACAGGGTGAAGCTTGTCTGAAAATTCTCTTCAGATTAACCCCCGTGACAATGTTGTTTTACTTGTTCACAAACGCAGCTAAAATCTGGCGCTGTTGCGGCTCTAGTGTGTCTTTATAGTTCTATGGGTTAGATATTTTGTAAATTCAAAAAGAACAAAATCAACAGCAAAAACAAAAATATGTTGGGGATGTGCACTGTGATAAAAGCAGGAAGTATAAAACTCAGTAATGTTTACAGCTGTGAATAACGTTCATTCAGTATTAACGGATAAGATGCTTCTAATTGCTATTGAAACTAAGTACTGATATTTTGTTCAAGTGCCATTAAACATCAGCAGGAAGAGATTTACCATTAAAACAGATGTCATGATTTAGCACCTCTTTCAGCCATAAACACCCAAAAGCCACAAAACACTTACTAGAAAATGTTCTGTTTACAGAAAACAGAACTTGTTTTGCTTACAAAAATACAATATCTATTCTTGCATCTACATTTTAAAATCATGAGGGGATTGTTCAGAGTATGTACATGCAACATACAAAATTGTTTCTAAACTTAAAATGATAAATAATTATCTGTCGCTATTGCTGCAAAAGTGTCCTTTCAGACATTCATAGACAACAGGAAGTGATTTTACAATTCGAAGAACAGAATGTGGCAAATATTTCTGTTCTCTGTGGTCATAAGTGGTTCAGCTGTTACAGGGCTGTAAATGGCAGGAGTTCACCATCACAACGAGGCATTTCTGTGCTGCGTTGCAGGGGCACATTCTGAAACCCTCAGAAGATTCAGCCTTGTGATGATGAGACGTGAGATAATGAACTTATAGTCACTCCTTCATTTAAGGCACTTGCAATGTCAAGAAGTCTATTTCTTCAGTCTTTTTTAGTTTCAGTTTCATTGTTTCTTCCATCTCAACCTTTACAGTGGCTGTGAGCAACATCTTTCCATGATGGGCGGAGTCAGAGTGAGGTCACCGTGGTGGGACGTGGTGAGTGGGTGGGGTTAAAACAGTCTGGCGTTTTGGAGGCGGAGTCAGTGTTCTTTGGGTGGAGCTCAGGGGGTAGGCTTTCCTCCAGCCTTCGCACCTGGTCCTCTCCCTGGCGTATGAGCTCATCCAGGTGGCGCTGTCGTATCAGCAGGGTGGGCTTTAAGCGAATGTAAGTCTGGTAGTCACGCAGCTGCGGTCCACTCATGTAACCTGCCAGAATATCTAGAACTACCTGCTCGCGACGGTCCAGGTTTTCTTTCAGCTCGCAAGCGTCTTCGTGCTGACTGCACAGCTGTTTCTGTTTCAGCTGCAGTGACTCCTGCAGAAACACACAATACGTTTATACGTAACTGAAAGCTCATAATTATGTACAGACATTTATAACGGCCCAGTACATGATGCAATTTAACAACAACTTCAGAGTTTTTAAAAATACTGCACTCCTAACAATAAAGGTGTTTGCTGGGGTAGGCTGAGTGATTGCTCAAAACAGTCCACCTCCAAATTTCTGTGATATTCTGTTTCTTTAAAGATATTCTAATCTCTAAATATGACTCAGGACTATCACTCAATGGACGTCCATAGAATTGTTTTGCCTGTTTCATTATTCTCACCTATAATCCTACACAAAGCTGCGGGAGGCATGTTGTGATGAATTGCAATATTTGGGGGGTGGTTGTTCAAACAAGGATGTTATACAGAAGCTACAGAACAAAGTTCCAGAAAGCAAAGCATGTGTGTTGACCTTCTGAAACACTTCTCACCTTCTCTTCTGCACTCTCCTCGCTCTCTTCATCTCGGAACGCTGTGAGAGCGTTTTCCACGCGAGCGAGTCGTGTGCTCAGGGACAGCAGCAGGTTTACAATCTTCTCCAGGTCTCCAACGAACATGCAATATTTCTCTCTTTCATTCGGCTTACAGCGTTCCTGAACCAAAATGTCCAAGCTGCTCCCTAGAGCGCTGAATCTTTTCTGCTCTTCTGACAGGACCTCTCTCTCCCCCTGCAACAATCGTATGCTGGTCTGCAGTGCTTCCAACAGCTCCACCTGCAGGACGGGGAAAACATTGCACACTGCAGGACTCGAGCAGAACAACATGCAACCTTGCAGAGATAATTTTTAAAGAAGTCTGACATTGTGGTCAGTGGTTCTGTGCTAATTGTGTCACTGATCTCAATGATTTGAAACATTTACAGTATCTAGAGTGATTGTAAATGCAGAGTGGTTATGAATGTGAATCTGACCTTCTTTTGATTCAGATAAGCCTCGTCATCATCCAGGTCTGTCTCCATTTGTTTCAGAACAGGCTGAGTGTGAGATTCTGGAGCACCTAAACCATCCTGAGCCCTAATGAAAATCAAACACATCAAAGTAAAGTGAGAGACATTATATTAGGGGACACTGGGTCTAGCCATGATGAGAAATGTTTGTCTTTATGCACACATTCACTGGTTTTATTCCCTGTCCTGTTTTTCCAAAGAGGGAGAGAGAGAGAGAGAGAGAGAGAGAGAGAGAGAGAGAGAGAGAGAGAGAGAGAATGGCTAAAACCACATTCCCCGTGTCAAACAGAGCACAAATAATTACTCTAAACCTTTAGCCCATTTCTCATCAGCACAACGAAACACTTGTAAGCTCAGTGCTGCACAAACAGTGTTGTCTTGTAATGTACTTGTAAACCAAACATAACAGTGTTTGATGAATTAAGCTTTTTAAGCAGCACGGTGTACTGTGGCAACGTCATGCTCCAATAATCAGATACAGGTAACACACAGTATTTTGATGTATACCATGACAATGAATAATTACCACATTCATGTACCGTGTTATTTTCCAAAGTACATTCATGCAATTCCATAGTTTAACCAAGGAAGACCTTCGAAACATGGTGATATGTACTAAACTACAGACTGATAAAACAGAACGTCAATACAGGAATTATATCAAAATTGTATTACATTTAACAGCTGAAGTGTGCACACTGTTTGTGAACAGCACAAGTTTCTTACTATATGATGAACGTGTAACGCACACGCTCATGTTTCCGGTTCGGCCACTAGATGTCACTGCAGTTCCACACGGATCAGCAGGTGCCATTAAAACTGCGACAGAAGTGATTTTGACAACAAAGCAAGTTGAACTGTTTGGGTATTTGAGGTAAATGATCTTTTATATATTTTACTCAGTTATCATGTATGCAGAATAACTCAAATGTTATTTTTCTGTGAAAATATCAGAAGAACTTTAAACGTGTTTTTTATCATATGGCACACTGTCTTCACAGATGGTGTCCTGAAAATATGAGCCCTTTACCCAAAGGAAAGTGTTTTATATTTGGGTGTGCACACGGATTTCAGTGCATTGACCGTCAATGGAAATGACCAAAAAGTACCATATAATTGTATAACAGTAATGCAGTTTGTTAGACATGAATGTTGGTAGCACGTATTTCAGTTTACAAAATATTTAGAGGTCCACGGTAAATGAGTGCGGTAATAAAAGTATCTGTATCCCATGATTCATTGTTCTGAATAATGCATTGTTGTGCTATCTCTGGACTTTGAGCAGTAATATTAGGCCATGACCAGGAATCACTTATATAACTGCAAATATAATCAGCTTTAAACAAAAAGCTCTTGTGTTTATTGGCTCTGGGAGCACCGTATCTTCCTGATCTTCCCTATTGAGTAACACTATATACATGAGCTATCAGCTCACTTCATCCAGCCTGTGTGATTACATTGTGCTTTACCTTCACCATCTGTTCAACTCTCACCTGTCAACCAGTCGCCCACTGCTGCTCCTCTTGTGTTGCCGGGGAGACAGTGAGTGTGAGGGGAAGATGTCCTCCAGCAGATCCAGGGTGGTTTTACCTGCCCAGGTGTCTAGGAGTGAGGTGAGCGATTTGTCTCTGTTCACCAGGTCTTGGGCTAAAGTCTCCACAAGCAGCTCGGCTTGAGTTCGCTCTCTTCTGGAAAGCAGGTGGTAGTCAAGTCCCAGAATCTGAGAGTGTTCCTCCTCTATGGGGCCACTGCCTGGTGACAGAAGTTGATGCTGGGTGCCAATGCTGTCTATGATAAAGGTGGACTGAGGGTCAGAGGTTACTGATGGAGTATCATTTAATGATCGGCCCATCTCTGCTGTGCCAGCAGAATCACTGGAACTAGATCAATAAAGGAAACCAACAATGTTGTTAGCAAGAGTAAAAATAAAGATTGAAAAAATGCAGTATGCTTTGGTATATATACTTGGATAAATCAGTATACTACTACACACTACACCCATGTACTACACACATGTATCTTCATCACTGCAGCTTACCTTATGGGCCTCAATGGTCTTTGAGACTGTAAAGCGTCTGTTAGTCCTATATCCTCCTCAGCTGAGAATGCGAGAGGTGGAGGAGGTGGAAAGTCCTCCGTAATCTCTGTCTCTTTGATTGGTAATGGCAGAGGTGGGGGAGAAGGAGGTGGTGGGGCTAAAAACACTTCATCATCACCCTGTAACAAAACTGTACCCTGAACATCATGAAGACTAGACTCTGATATCCGAAGAGAGGGGAGCGGCTTTGTTTGAGACACTGAGCTCTTTGGGAGGGTGGGAGGCCATGAATCAAATGGCTTTGCAAGTGGATCGGACATGGGAGTATCAGACGAACCCAAGACATTGACCTCAGGGTGTGGAGGTGACAAGGTGGAGGAGGACTTTGATGCAGCTAAAGCCACTGAACATGGGAAGTCCTTCAGCGTGTCTTCGGAAGTGCTGGTGTCACTGGAGTTCTGACGCATCACTCCAGGTGTTCCGGACAGACTCTTCTGACTTTGGGGACCGGTTTCTGGGAAAGCAATAGAATCCAGGTTGGGCTGACACAGTCTCTCTCTATTCTGCCAGTCCAGGTTAGCTTCAGTTCCTGAAAAGGTGAAAGGGCAAGGCAGTCCCACAGAGGCTGCCAGACCAGACGCACTGTGTGCCCTGGGCCGGTCAGAATGTCTCTGACGCTCTCGCCTCAGCACAGGTGCATTTTGTTGGACAGGACCCTGATTCAGCTCATAAGTTCTTTCCGCCTGTGCTGGACACACTGATGACTGCTTGAGAGTGGAGTTCTCCAACCACCTGCTAAACACAAACAATGAAATGAGAATATTTTGTGCTACCAATATGTCCTTGTTAGATTTCCAAAACCTTCATAGATGCATAATATTTTATTCTTCAGTGTCTGGTGGGAATTCTTGCATTGGTCAAAACAAACACAGACATAGCTACAGATAAGGCCATTGACCAGTTAAGGTTAACGCCCTAATTTAGGACCTTTTATGGTTAAGTATTTTTCATAAAACTCTGTTTAAATTGGTTTTATGCTCTCAAGGCAATGCTAACTTTTTAAAGAACTGATCTACACAATAGACCTCTGTTCCTTTATGCTTGTCTTGTTTAAACATTGAAAGCCTACCAAACACAAAAATGAATTGTCAAATTGAATGTTTGAAAAGTAAAAATCCACGCCACACAGATTTAACCTTTTACCACACCATTTAAACTCCTGTTCTGAATTTACTGGGTTTAGGTTGGATACATTGACAATTCAACAGCAAAGTTTAACAAACATTTTCAAAATATGTAAATGTTGGGAGGTCAATAGTATCTGCACATTCTGTATGGGGTGGAGACAGCGGACCCTAGAGGCTTTATTTGTAGGACAACAGAGGTGTTTGTTGTTTGGATGAAAGTTATATACACACAAACCTGTTCTCTGAGGATTCCTTGGAGCCAGTCTTAAACAATTGATGATCTCTGGCCATGTAGTCCTGGACAAAGAGGACAAAAGAACAGAGGGAGGTGAGGAGGTGGAGAATTGCAGAACTTTCAGAAGAGGTGGCCCAGAATCAAATACCAGGAACAGGAAGTTAATAATTATTTTATGGTTACCAGAGAATATTGGGTATTTCACATTCTTTCACGACCTTAAAAGCATGCCATCATTACTGATAAACCAACATTTGTTAGTAAAACAGAGACAGGCTCTGACAACATCCTCATATCTATGTTGTATTCAGTTAAATGGGAGCTGCAAGCAAATGAATAATGGTGTGCTTGCTTATTCAGTCTTTGTGGCTGTGTGTACTGTATCCAAAACTACAGTACATAAGTAGCAAGTCATCATGCTGGTATTTTATCTACAGTCTGAACCAGTGCCAACTGTGGTCATGTTAGCACACTCTGGGATTTCACAGGATAGTTACGTCCTCTGTGTGTCCACTGTACATGGTCATCATCATATCAGAACAATTACTGTTTACATAAAGGATAATTATTCTTTGAGATAAACAGCGTTCTTAACTATTCCAAATATTTTAAACCCAAAACCACAATGGCTTGTCCATTATCTCCAGCTCCTCCCCTCGAGCACAGAAGTAGTGCAGTTATCTGCTGCACATCTGTCAGATCTCTTGACTGCAGCCCAGCCTCAGTGGCACCAAACAGGAAGTAAGAAGCACTGGCTTCTTCCTGTTGAACACTAGGAGTGGGCACATAAATTATTATCTGCCCATCTGAGCTTTTAAGTAAGATCTGAGGGACATAAGCAGACCAACTGCTCTGCTTGGTGAGAAAAGATCAATTATTACTTGAAAACATATAAACTCTAACAAACACCAGCTTGAGTTTTAGAGATTTCTTAAGTGAAATATTAGACTGACAGATTTATGAAAGATTTAATCTGACAGATCTACTGAAAAGGTTTTGACCCATATCTGTTCTTCCTAAGAAACTCATGTCTGTGCAATAAAGTCATGTCACATCCAACTAGCGACATAGGAAAGTTCATGTGGCTCTTTTTGTTACTTGATCTCAGTAAATGTGTGGCTGTGAGCAAAGAGAACAGATAAGTCAAAGGTAGATGTTAATAAATATCAAAGTGTAAAGTGGAGCACAAACATAAACTGTAGAAACATCAGTAAACATTATAAAGCAAACATTAAAGTAAAATAAAGATGCTTGTTACCAGATCAAAGTTCTCCACTGATGGAGATGATCTTGAACGGAAGTGCTGAGAAAGTGGTCGTTCTTCGTTATGATCTAGCAGATCCTCAGCTGAAGCTGACCTCCCTGAGCTTCTGGCTGAGGTGGCTCTTTCAAAAATTGAAGCGAGGGCTGGACCTGGGGTCTGTGCAGGGATAGATTTATCAGTTCCAGGTTTCTGAGGTTCTGAGGTGCTTTGAGACCGTGTGGGATTTTGAGTGCCTCTGATTGAGTTAAAAGAGCTTTGCATTGCTGTTTGAGGGGTGGACGTTTTATGAATACCACCAGACAGACTTTCATATCCTTGCAAAGAGCACACACTGGAAGTGAGGCTCTGTGAGTCAGTGGAAAAGGCTGACTGTACATAAGCGCTTTGTGGGCGGTTGGGACGTCCATCTACTCTTCTTCCAGTTTTGCGTTCCATGTACTCAACAAGGGCATCTTGCTGCATCTGCTTCAAATCAGGCCTGGAACACATAAATTTGGAGTCAGCATTACGATTTGCTACCTGCTCAAACATCCTGCGCCGGTCTGCAACACTTGTTTCACTTGATAGAAACTGCTGGTGAACTCTCCTCTCAGCCTGAATGCTTTCCTGGCTCAACACTCCGACTTCATGCATGTTTTCTGGCTCAGAATAAGACCTTTTCTTCTGTTCCATTGTAAATCGTTTGCGTCCACAAATCCGCACAACAGGAGGTCCCACGGCTGGGACATTGGGGAGTTCAGGAGGAGAGGTTCTGTTTGGTGCATCAACAGGTACAACATGTCGTTCTTTTGGAGTGTGTGGGGATGTAGCAGGTTTGGGACTTGTACTGGGTCCTTTTCTCTCCAGGGACATGTGTTTGGCTGGCACAGGTGGAGGGTTCAGGTCACGTCTTCTGAAGGAAGTAGACCTCAGCACCTTGGACTGTGCATCTTTAATGCTGTCTCTGTATTCTCTATTAAAAGATGGATGGGTGGTACCCAAGATGTTATGAATGTCACCTTTCCCATGGAAGCCATTTTCCTCACCAAGCTGGAAGGTGCTCTTACTTCTTTGAAGGGTAATAGTGGGGTCTTTTTGGCAATGATGATGGGCATATTCACTACTTCCACGCCGTAATTGCAAATCATGCAGCGCCTCCATATGTCCATCATAGCTAGTAGTACTTAGTGTTCTCCCATGAGGGGCAGAGCTGTTGCTTCTTTCCAAAAGACGCAGATCCTCCACACCAAAGAGAGAGTTCTTGGCACTAGAAGGTCTAGGTGCTTGACCTGGACGAGTTATAGAGCTATGGTGAGAGAGGCTGCTATGACTGCGAGGTTTAACTTGCTGCCTCTCAAAGTGACTTACTTTCTCCAGCACAGACATGCTGCGTTCACTCTGGAAACTGCATTGACTAACTGTACTCTCAGGACTGGCACATCGTTGAACCTCAGCAAGTGCATTTTCCAATCTGGTCAGGGGGTTATCAAGGTCATGACCTCTCTGCTGGAAAGTACTAGAATCACTGTGGTGTCTTGAAGGTTTAATTATGTGGTCATTTTCTTGTGTTTGGGATAAGATTCCTCTGTAAATTTGGGCAACCTGTCCCTGTGCTGCTCTCCCACCTGAGTTAAGTGTCTCTAGATGAGTATGTTTTTCATTGTATTTGTTTTGTTCATCATCTCTGGGTTGCCTGTAGTTGTCATAATCTTCCATGCCATATGAGAGCCTTGGTTTTTCACTTCTTGGTTGGACAGGAGTGTAGGGATCCCTCCTCTCCTGGGGTGCTTGTGGCTTCTGTGTTTGCAGCTGCAAATGAGAACGGTAAAAAACAGATTTGACTTGAGTGTCATCTTGCGCTCTGTCAAAAGGTGTAGGCTGTGTTGAAATGTGGGCTTGGACAGGACTTGGGCTGGGACCATTGCTTGGGTATCCATTTTCAGTTGCATTTGCTGTGACCCTGTCCTCTCTTACATATCCACCCAAGTGGTCACAGTGAGTGTTGTGCTTGTTCTCCTTAGCCAGTGCTGGGTAGACTGTACCAGAGCTGGTGTTGCTGGTTGGGATTTGTGCAATATGTGGCTCAGGTGGTGGAACAGCATAAATGCTAGTAGGCAGCATGATTCGGCCGGGATGTGTGGCCTGAGGAAAACCCTGTTTGGGTTTGGTGGTGGGGCTACTTTCAGGGCTTTTTTCAATCACAGTGTGCAGCTGACCTTCAGCTCCAAATGAGGACTTTCCTGTTGCTACAGAACCACTTGAATGATGCCAAGAACCCTTGTGAAGTGCTCGCTGTGATCGAGCATGCTCAAGACTCGACCAAGAGTTAGGACGCTCGTGATTACGGAATGCTGCATAGCTGTCACTGCGCAATGGAGGTGCTGGTGCCCCCTTTAGGTTTTCATAGGAGTGCCGGTTGTGTGTTGAATCCCAGACTGGCCCAGCACTGTGGCGTTGTGAGTTAGTGGCATTTCCACTGTTTCCGCTACTTCCACTGCTGCCACCGCTATTGCTGCCACGATGAGAAATCAACCCCTGGTAACTCGCACTCCTAGACTGTGTTCTGCTGTCATTGGTTCTCATTAGTGCTGCAGAGGTGACCTCATGCTGTTCAGACACACCCTGTTGCGGATCGTAGACGGTGCGTACATAGCGTATATCTGCCTGCTGCATTCCTTCCCTCTGTGGAACATTCTCCATAGAATATGACCTCTCCTTGTTAAATGATGGTGCAGCCGCAAGGTACTCTGGGATACTGGAGCTGGTCGAGAAGGAACTGTATGCAGAATCCCGCTTACTGTGCAGATGATCAATGCTACTGGAGGATTTGGAAGATGACAGTTGATAGCAGGAGCTGTAGACTGGATGAGTCTGATCTAGGCTCTCCATGCTGCCCCGGGAACTGTATTGATCTGGGCTCTTCCTAAGAAATCCTGTCTCATATGCTGATAGGTCTGTCGTGGAGGCACTGCAGTTGGACAAAAAGAGAGAGTTAAGAGTTTTCAGCTGTAAAGCAGGTGGATTGAATTGAGAAACCTCTGATCTTAAATGATTCAGTTTAACATTTAAACAAAACGTCCCAAGTCTGGGTTTCAGTGAAATTAATCCTGGGATATCTGCATTAACTGAAGTAAAAATGAATGCAATACTAAAGTAAACCTTGATCAAATAGTTCATTTTAATATTTGACTGAAATGAACAGACCAAATGTGTCAATAGATCAAATAGCAAATAATAAATGTTTTCACTGAGGTAGACTACCTTGGAAATGCTTTCTGACCTGAGCTAGATTAGTAGCTGTTATAGACTTGGGTTGACATCAAAAACATTGATTTACTGTTTCTTAAGACAGAAGCCATGTGCCCTTTGTCATTCTTTGTGTTTTCTATCCATGTGTCTAAATTATTCACAAGAAAGACTTAGGATTAGACATTTACACAACTATTACAATGCAACTGATAGTATTGTTCTCTGGAGCATTTACAGCCCTGTTCATTTTATTTTTGGACTTCCTGCTATCTCACCGTCCTAATGATAACATGAGAAATTGGTTAACCTTTACCCTGTTAGATCCGTAATCATAAAGACTGAATCATGGTGTGTGCTGTGCATAAGTGTGTGTGGGTCAGTGATGCCCTGGGTCTGCTGGAGCAACTGCCCTTGTATGGGTATACGGTTGCCAGAGTTGGACTGGGTGAGCTGGCATCAGACTGGTATTTCTGCTGGCACAATTTATATGATGTCACTGACCCATTGTCCACAGACCTGCAGTCACCCCTCCCTAAAAACTGGATCCACCAATCACAGATCAGTCCACCAAACAATGAGCACCAGGTCTTTTAGAATGTGGAACACTACTGGTGTAGCCCACGGTGACCATCACCATGGGAACATTTGGAGGGTTGTTGAGGGAGTGTCATTCCAAAGAATGTTATTTCACTAGGCTGTGCGTCAAATGTTTTGCTCCCTTGTCCTCTTCAAACACTAAATGTTTCTCTCTCAGCGTCATCACGGATGGCCCTTGAACGTTCTGGTCTAAATACTGTGATAATGACCAAGATAACAAGTGCACAACATTCATCACTTTACAGACAAAAATTAAAAAAGGTCTGTGAATGTTTGGGGAACTAAATAAACGGTCTATTGCTAATTCTGCTGTGTCCATAATTCTAATTCTGCTGTGCAGTAGCGAACTATATACAGCAAGAATCATTTTAATAAATCATCTAAAAGTCAATCAAAAACAAAATCTAATGGACACTTAAAGGTAAAAGATATAAACCTTTAAGACCACAATTTCTTGAGAAACACTGTCCCTTTAAGAGCATGTGTCTAACTGCAGGTAAGGACAGCAGAGATGTGTTTCCATGCATGAAAATGAGTTTGGTTTATGACCTAAACAACCTTTTCTAATGCTTTCTCATTCACACAGACTTTCAGTCTTAGCAGAGTTCATGAATAGTTCTCCATCTTTCATTGTGTATGTTGTAGCAAATGAAATGTCTTTAATAAATAAAATGTCTATAGATAAATAAATCATATAATACAAGAAATGGAGGGAAGATTTGCTTTAAAATGTTGTGATTACCGGCAGTTCATGTTAGTTTCAGACAGTAAAGTGCAGGTGTGTTAGTGTGAGTTGTTCTCACCTGGAGTGGTAGTTCTGGTGCCAGGGGGCCGCCACACTGCCCTGGGTGACGTGCATCATGCTGTCGGAGTCCTGTGAGCCCTCACCCAGCTTTGTTGAATGCCAGGAATGAGGCCGAGAACCAGGCTCACTCCGTCTGGGAGAGAGAGAGAGACTGATAATTGATTATCATTGCAGTCAAGGCCACTCAGGATAATTTACATAATTATCAGTAAAGAGTGTTGCACTACCTTAAAATGAGATTCAGCAAACACTTCTAACCCTGACCAAAGGACGAATTGTGCCATTACATGCACTGATAACAGCTAATATTTGCAATAAGGATTTAAGTTCAAAGCAACTGTCCTCATCCAAATGAAAACCATAAATTATTTAGAAACAGTTGTTCCTGAGATTAGCAAATACAACATATGAGGGGGATTACAAGTTTGGTTTTGGTATTGGAATGTTCTGCAGTGTGTTGACGAAACATATTAAGAATGCCACCATTGTCCAGGACAAAAACATTTTTGGTTTCAAGCAGTGTGGAATAATGAATGTTTCTCATAAAGCGATCAGCAGACTGTCTGTGCCTACTGCTGCTCCAGACATCTGAAAACATGAGAATGATGCCAGTTTGTGCCCGACCACCCTGCTGACTGAAGTGACCTCTTAAGTTCTTTGTGCAAGTGTGAGATCATTAAGATAGTGCCTGTAAAAGGCTAAAGATTGGCTGCTTCAGCTGACTGGGCAAAACTAGCACATACTTCTCTTAGTGCTCTTCTAGAATTGTGGCAATCTAAGCTTCTGATCTCAGAAGTTCTAGAACTTAGGGATCAGTTCAATATAAAACAGCACACATGTGGTTGTAGTGTCACATTGGGAAAAGTGTAAGTTCTCCAAGTTAGAAGTTTATGGTTGGGTTTATGGTTATGGTCTTGGGACTGACGTGTGCCCAAGTACCAGTTTCAGTGAGATGGTAAATCCTGCAAGGTTGTTCAGGGAAAAGTAATGTTTTTCACAAAGCTGCATCTAGATGATTGAGACTGATCACATTTCTCAGGTCAATTTGTCAGGTTAGCTTCCACAAAATTTCTTAACAACCCACTCCCTTGAACTTTGACCCTGCCCTTTAGAGAAAGATCAGACATTGTATTTGCAGAACAGCTGGCTTTCAGGAAATGTTGTTATGGAAGCAAGTCTCTCATTGTTTTACACAACCTACATGCTACTTCCCACCAGGCTAAAGCTGGACAAGATCTGTCGTAATGACTCCCACAAGTAAAATATAGGCAAAGAGTTTTCAATCAATGCTGTGCAGAAGTGAACTGAACAGTTTATTTTAAACTCAAATTTTCCCAAACAGTAATACAGGTGCGTAACACACCACGGCACAATGCAGACAACAGAAAACTCATATGACTACCTTAAGATGACCTAAACCCACTGCAATCTGAAAGAGTAAACAGGAAACACTGATCTCAAATATTTTATCTAGAGTCACAGGAATGCAGCCATTTTATCTAGAGAGGATAATTATGTAGCATTTCTGGAATAGTTGCTGTGCCCATTAATCACAGATTGTGGTTTCCTGTCCTGGCTGATTAAGCAAAAGAAGAAAAATATGTTTAGCAGGAGGATTATCATGCAGTGTGGCCATTTAAATATCCATATTACAAATTAAAGACTAGTCAGGGCCACTGAAGGATGTAGAACAGAAAACTCTACATTATCCATTTTAATTTAAAATGTAAGGTCGAAACTACAAAAAATAGTCATTCAGCAGATGGTTTTATCCAAATTATCTTAAAGAATGCTAATCTGTCTAGGAAACCTAAAGCTAAATGTTATGATCTTGCTGGAACAAGAGCTTGCTGGTCATTGTTCTTGCACCTTAGGGGGTTTGAACAAATAGCCTTTCAGGGTACTATGTCATACCACCCAGTAAAAAGTGCCCACTTTGCCAAATATTCCTTTCAACTCAAAGCACAGTTAAAGCATCACCTGACCTCATAATGTCATCAATTACAAATCGTAAAACTTTGTACACTTTCTCACTAACCCATTGTTTTCTTTATAATTAATAATACATCGCATCTTACTGAGCACCCAGCAACTGTTACCTGGTAGTAAGCCTCAGAACTTTTGAGATCAGTCCAGTGGCCAGACCGTTGACACTGGTCTGAGACGCTGCCTTGCACAGAGCTCCATCCGATCGTCCAAGATTTGATTTCTGCTTCCTACGAAACTTTTTGCGGTAAAAGGCCCCGAGCAGCTCCATGGCATCTCACCCGTCTCCCGATCAACTGAGAGTAAAATGGGAGGTGGCGGACAGGGTTGGCGGGGTAAAGCTTGACGACGCAAAGTTTGTTATAACACGCAATTAAAGGTCATTAAATTGACACGATAAGGCCAAGAGTAAACATCCTGCACTTGCCAGCCCAGTACTGTGTTCTCAGAACAAACATATTTCAAAAACGGAGATAGCCAATGTCAAGAGAGAGGGGTGTAGGGGAGAGAGAGACACAAGACAAAGAAAAGCTCCCTTTATGAGACTGTTCAAAATGAAAAGTCTTCAGGAGAAAGACAAGGAACTGAGCACAACAAAGTCAAATTGAGAAAGATAAAGTGTGATAAACAGCAAACTAACAAAATGCCTAATTCAGGGTGATTTAACCCTAGCTAGCTAGAGGCAACATTAACACATGATAGCATGAGTTCATAGCATCGAACAAAGACTCCCTGTGTGTATCTTCATCACTTCCGTTCTCTTTCTCCCTTGTCGTCATCATGATTATTCTTTTAACACGTGATTCTAGACATATCAACAACCCAATCCATGCCCAGAAGGCACTATGGGAACAGGATGGCCACAGAGCTCCACCATCAGGGTGTGTCACAGGCTTGCTTTCATGTTGCAGTGACAGCCGTCTCCGGGCCTGAAGGGAATGAGGGCAGGTGTCCTCACCTGTCTGCAAAATAAGGCCACTGGACTTGAGTCTGTGCTGCCATGTTGCTCAGTTTACCCTTGTGTCTTACAAATCAGAAATTGATTGAAAACAAAGGATGTTTCTTTCACAGATACATCACAGAATGGTGACACTTCATTCAGCTTTTCTACAGTAACAGAACATCAAATCATTCCACTCGTGTCCCAGGAGAACCCAGGATATTCCCTTTCGCCACGCTCTCATGGTAACCGGACCCCTGGGAATCTGAAGGGTCTGACCCACAAAAATACACTACCCAAAACGGTTGCTCTCTCACTTTTTCGTCGCCTCCTCTGGGCCAGACTGCAAAGGGTGTGTCTCGCTGCAGAAACCTTATCTGATCCTTGGAAACTCAGTTTGTCATCTATACTAATCTGTTTGATCTGAGAGGAAACTGAAATTGGAGAATTGGATTATACTTGGGGGTTGAGGATGGACGTCGCTAAATAGTGTCTGTCTGGAATTTCAACAATCACAGGGATGTTTGTTGGGAAAAGGTCTGATATTGTTAGGGATGGAGAAGTACTAAGAAAAGAGCAGGTTAAATCTTCAGCAAAGATTCAGCTGATTGCATATTTCTGCTAAATTTTGCTGGTTGTGGAACAGTACATAATTTTGGTATGTAGACAAAGGCCTAATAACACTACCCTGCAAATTCGGATGCATCTGCTCCATCTCATGACGCAATGGATAGTCATCTAGTCCAGGTTACCTGTCTTCCTGCTTAGCCATACATCTTAAAGATCGCAGGATGGAAAGAAGAGGACAAAGAGATCTGGGGTGTTGACACTGAGCCTCTGAATCTATACTAACCCCACAGAACCCCTAACCTTTACTGCAATGAGCCCAAAAGCACAGAAGTCTTTAAACTGACATGTTTTGTACAGAATCTATCCAGGAGGGAACAGGAATGTTATTAATCCGTGTCACTGTGGGATTATGGGAAATCCTACCTCTAAGTGTGCGAATAACTTTGGAACGTTAACAGCTGAGGAATCTGCAGAAAACGTTGATGACAGATGAACTGTAAGTGAACTAGGCATTGTAACAGCCTAAATCAGTAAAGCTTCTTCTAAGAATTACAGAATTATGGGGACGGGAGAGATGGACAGAGGCAGAGAGAGTGTTACTAAGAGATCTCTCTGATACTAAAGGATGTGTGTATTTGCACAGTTTTGAATCTTTCTCCCATGACACTCCAGACTCCTTCCTGTAATCATTCCAGGCATTCCTAAACACATGTATGATCACACAGGCACACATGTAAATACACACTGCTCTGAACTGTCTGATGGGCCCAACCAAACTGTGTTAGAGTGAAACACCTAGAGATGCTAATTTGTGTGTAAACTAGCCATGAATCCACCTTCCTACCAAAAGTGTCATCTTTAATTCAACAAGACAAAGGAACTTACACAGGAAATGTATATATGAACAATATACACAGAAATGCGTTCTGTTTGTTTCATGAATAATATTTTGCATTAAGTTTAGAATTCAATAATTGGGGTAATAGACCATCTAAACACAATCTTTTCTTTCAGGTTTTGCATTCAGTTATGCATTCTATGACGACATTAAAAACTCAAACTACAGAAGGTAATCTCAAAATGCTAATCTCAAAGGCCACTAAACATACACAGATCTTTCATCACATTAAGTATCTTTGTGTTTACATAAGAAGTGCAGGAAATATTGTGCACACTGTCTGTGTCTTTACGGTCATTTAGATCAGCGCGCCATCTGTCGGACTGATGCTACTCCTAATGAAAACTACATTTGCTGCATATGCAATAATTCTGTATTATAACTACATTTTTACACTTTATGAAGAAAATCTTCCACAGTGAGTGTTGTAGGTGCTTACCAGGGTGTTGGTGAAATTTAACCCCTAACAGTAGCACTGTGTGGTGGGCTAGATGTGGTAGATGATTGCTAATTTGCCAAAGTTAGTCATATGAACCCACCTCCAAGTCTTAAAAATATTTTGCCCTCAGATGGAAAGACAGAGAGAGGAAGTAAAAATCATTTATAATTTGTGACTCACACAACAGCTTTATATTCCTTTACTAAAAAAGGCTGTAAAATCTGTACATAACATAATGGAGGATTTCACTGAACAGGGATGAGATGAACTGACGGTCACCTCTACATGACCAACAGGGAACCATAAACCCAAATTCACTTCAGCACTTCCTCTTCCTGTAAGAGACAAGTTCACTTCCTGTTTCCCGTGGAGCACAAGAAATTAAAACGGGGTTCTGTTTCCTGAGACAAAGCTCAGATTGTCGCATGTGTACGGATGCAAGCAGGCATATCACAACACAAATTTAACATGCTGAGATCTTCACACACCTGTTTTTGATGCGCAGCTTCACTCCTCCACTGCATCTGCTGTTGCTGGACGGACTGAGAGGACGCAAATCAGAACAGCTAAGACCTGGACAACACTCCCTAAACACACACACAGAGTCAATTTCACTCTATAAATTATTGACAGTTTGGCTTGTGTTAAACAAAGATTTTGCATGAAAAGAAAAACAGCATTTAGCTTCAACACTAAAGCAGTTAAATCTTCATAGAGGTCGAAGGTCACATGACAGTCCAAACTGTGTGTACAGTATACAGTCAGCTGGATGCAGTTTTCATGCAGCTTACATGGAAGATTAAGTGTCTGTTTTTTGTTGATCTATTAAGATCATTTAGAGAATACAAGAAGAGAAATGAATAAATGGCTGTTGATGTGAGTACTGACTGCATGGATGAAATTGACTCAGTGTTGTTCTGGCTGTATTTGACAAAGGTGGCAAACAGGTACACACACACACACACACACACGGATGTCTTACACCTGCAGGGCTTTCAATGCATTTGTGTATTTTATTCCAATGGTCTCCCCATTGCCTCTCTGGGGGAAGACTTTGTTTATTAAGAGTCAGATTTGGGTTTAACCTCTCGGACCCAAGCAACATTCTTTTCCTTATTGCTTATAGAATATTAGTTAACATAAGCCAGTTAATGACCAATGGGACAGCAAAACAGCAGCCAACAGCTCTCACAGCTTAGAGAGAGACAGAGAGAGAGAGAGTAATAAATGTAATGTTGACACAGCATTCCTACTGTAAGAAAATGTCATCGCTCTGTTTATTAAAGGTTTCTTTAAAGCTTTAAGCCACAGCTAATAAAACAACAACAACACACACATACACAAACACATGCCGACACACCCGAAATAAACAGTTATTTGCATGTACTGTAGCTCTGTTTGTTTGTTTGACTCTTTCTCTTGTCTTTAAATCTAAAGTAATGTATCAGTCTTTCTTTAGAAGGGTGTGATCAGTCTATCCTGTACGTGTGCTTTAGAGCTGAGCTGTTATAAACCCACTGTAGATCATTCATCATGCATCACCTGAAGTGCTGCGTGAGTGTTTGTTTCCTCACATTATTCAACCTGATCCTCAGCACAGTACACAGCACGTCATGTGTGTGTGGATCTTGTGCTCAAATGCCCCCAGCATTCCTCACATGCCTTCCTGGAGAACCTCGCAGGTCACCATAGAAACAGGGCTGCCATGTAACTTGAAATTATCACTGTTCTGAGACCATCTCTCCAGTTAACTTTGTTAATGTTTAACCTAAGTACTCTTTTGAATTCATTTTTCACATAAAGGAAAATTACTGAAGGTTTTCAGAATATTAAACGACAGGTTTCTGTTTTGTTATCGTGTGTATAAATATTCTGACCCCGTCTCTTGTTTATATGCATCTCAGGTGAAACGTACGCAACTGCAACAACAATCAGACACACAATACATGCAACTGACAGCAAGAGGAACAAAAGATTCTGACCAGAGAAGACCCAAGGGTTCCTCAGCAGTTCAGATGCTGGTCTTCACCCTGATCCCTCATCAGAAAGAAGCAACACAGGTAATGATAAATACAGGTGCCACAAAGGGCTAAAGCCTGTGGGTGCAAAAAAACCTAGTGCAACTTTAAAAAAATCTCTAGAGAACCCAACAATTTACAGCAAAAAATTGTTATTGATAAGACATGTTTTTTTTTGCACCAAAAGAATAACCTTCATTTTAAGAGTGTTTTAATAATTCCAGCATAATCCAGAATGCTTCAAACTCTGCAAATATAGTTTGTATGTATATATATATATATATATAGAGACGTTCCCTTTAAAAATGGCATTTACCTTGAACACACCCGTAACCTGCTTTTGGAGATTATGTGGAAGTTTTAAAGCTAAACCAGATTAACTCGCTACAGGAATGCTTCTAACAGCCAACAAAAAGAATGTTGGACAGAATGACAACAAATGGCAGAGAGAATTTGTTTTGAAGCTGTCACTTTGTCATGTTAGTAAAATCACACAGAGACGAACAGGTGTCTGATAGGGCTTGTGTTGACTTTCATAAGGTTGGTTTTTGCTTGTGCAACTAGAACTCTGATATTAGTGGTGATTAATTTCTCTGACAAAAGAACTGTGATGATCCATGGAGGAAGACAAACGAACAACTGGCATTCAGGAAGATCAGGTGCAACATCTCAATAGCTGAAAAATATCATCAATTGGAATGTGAATGCAAAACAAGGCATGTCTCTGCTCAGATTTGCAAAGTGGCGATCTATAATCAAGTCAGATCTCAATATGAACCCGAAGATTTCTCATCAAATGCTTCTAAAATCAAATAACACCCGTCAACATCGTCACTTTCACAACAAGAAGTTTTACGAGAAAATTTAATACTTGAAAAAAAGTTAATACTTGATGAAACCAAACTGGAACCACGTTCAGTGTTCTGAGCTATGACAGAGCAATACCTAAAAAACTAAAGAACAGGAACTTGATATCAAAGAAGAACAGGAAGAAACAAGACAAGATGCCTTGGCTGAGGCAGGTGATGAAAATAATGAAAACAACAGCAGAAATATTTCTGATAAGTGAAATATTGACTGGAGAGATTAGCTGCTCTGTACACGAAAGCTCACACCAACAATTCAACAAAACTTTGGTGACAACCAAACATGTTGACCATTTGTGGCGGATCTTCAGAAAACAAACGCGGTAACCTGATTAACCGTATTCTGAACAAATAACTCATCCTTTCTCTGCCTCCTTTCTTCTACTTTCAGTTTGTATTCAATTATCCTCATTCACTTACATTTATGCATTTGGCAGACGCTTTTATCCAAAGTGACGTACAGTGCATTGAAGTTATACATTGAGCCACTGAGCTACAGGAGAACTCAGTCATTCAATCATTCAATAATAATGACAAAGTTCTCAATATAAAATACTCCTGCCAGCTTCATAACATATTTTATATTTTTCTTATATTATTATTATAGCGAAATTTAAAATATTTGACAGTAATTTCTGGATTGATCAACTTTGTTATTTTACTTCTATTATTAGCAGGGAATAGATTCTAATCATACCATATTAATCTTGTTGCTAGGGTAGTCAGGATGGTTGTTAGGTGGTTGCTTACTGGCCCAGGTAAAAACAGTCCGAGTTTGCTTAGGGAAACATGGAGATGCACATGCAAGTCTATGCAAAACAAAGCAATGATCTCAAACCAACACAGATCTCTTTCACATATGCAACATCAGCGGCCTGTGAAACACACCTGCAAGCTACACGCAGATTCTAGTGCAGCACAAAACCTGGTCGTTGACAGAGAGCATTAGTGTAAATGATATATTTAGTGCTGCAACACTGTACTCTGTTGCATGTAGGTGCTGCATGTTTTTTTGCTTGTTGAATCACGTTTAAGTTTTTCAGTTCATGTCCTGCAGTGACTAATGGGTTCAGATATTCCATGTAATGGCTCACAGAAACTGTGTGCATAGCAATTATAAAAGAATGAGAATACGCTGTTTAGAAATGTTTTAACTGAAGTATAACATTAGGACACTGCTTGACACCTGCCTGGCCAACCATCAGTTTATATAACAACAAATAAATGTGCCAGTTTAAATCTAATATTCTAGTTTGTAAACAAACAAACATGGACTTTGAAAGGCAGAAAATCATAATGTATTAAAACAAACCTCTTCCACCTGTTATAAATGTATGTGTGTGTGTGTATGAGTCTACCTCACACTTTTGATGAGGTGTCAAAGTAGCTGGAGTGCTTTTCCAAACGCAGTCCAGCAGAAAACTAAACAAACTTGCGGTTAAACGTCCAGAACAATAAAATCCAACTTCACTCAGTTCTGAAGAGCACAGCTCCCGCATAGAGATGTGACTGAGACTCCAGGCTGACAGGGAAAGATCAACATCTCCTTCCTGCTCTTAAACACGGGCGACACATCAAAGGCAACAAAAGGGAGTTCAAATTACTGCCGTGCTCCCAGCCAATCAAAAGAGCCACAGGGCTAAATGGAAGCTGCAGTGGTGACATCACAGAGCAGTTTCCTCTTGTACAGCCAAAAACTCTCTGCTCTCGTTCTGCCACTTTCTCTCTTTGCCTCAGTCATGCTCAGGTTAATGGCCATTTAAATATTTTTACCTGCTGAGACTGAGCATCGGAGTCCCTGGTTTCACCCACGATCAGTTTAATTTGTCAGTGTTGTGGTTAAACCTTTAGTTAATCATGTTTTCTTTCATATTTCATTGAGGTGTGTGTGTGCTTGGGCAGGTGAACATGACAGCACTATGAGGGTGGGAATATATCCGTCCTGTTGCACACCTGTCTGAACCCTACACCCACCATCTGTGTCGCTGTCACTATAGAAACACACAAATCTAAACCTCAGGGCAGACAGCAGGGTTGGGATTAACCATGTTAAACATGACTTGTTCTGTTGTGACACTGCTTTAAAAAAACACGGTATCTACTCCAGGGATCAAGATCGAACTTTAAACTGCTTCTTTTCAGGCCTACAAGCAGCATTGTTATCTTGCACAATATAACACAGTAAATAAATGTCAAGCAGTGAACAAACAATTCCTTGTGCAAACCCTCAGCCAGCACAGACTCAATTACAGCTGCATAGTCTCTGAAACACTTTCACTCACCCTCACTCATCTAATGAACAGGGCAAAATAAAGGCAGCTCAGCAGACATTCTGTGTGTTTAATTCAGAGGTCTCTCTCTCTTTCTCTCTATCATTTGTATATTGGTCTGGCAGAGTACACCGAAACGCGTTATGTAACCTTACAAACATTATTACTGCAATAAAAGTACTGATCCAGCTCCATGTGTTTATACAAACAAACCGAGGGTGTCTCCTGCAATCTAATATTCCAAACAGCCCATAATAAACCAGTTCGAGGTCCATCTAAGCGTGTGATGAGTTTCAGTTGTGTAGTTGGGTTCAGATGGTCAGGGCAGAGTCTGAGGCACAAGGCCTCGCTGCTCTGGCAGTCGATGAGTTAATAAACAAATGTTTTTAAAGAAGGCTATCTAATGATCTAAAACAAATTTAAAGGAGTTTTGGAGATAACTGAGCTAATAATAACTGACTACAAAACAAACCGATATTTCTGAAAACATTTACGGCTTTCAGACTGCCCCATCAAATGTGTCTTTATTCTTTCTAACAAAACTCACACAGCAGTTTTCAGACAAAGCCAACATGTGAGGTCAGAGACACGTGCGTGGTCAAGAACCTCACCCAGCATATGATAAAGCAGAAACCCAGCCCTCCTCTGTGGCCCCACGCAAACTGTGACACAACTGTTTCATTAAACACTGAGTGGACACAATTAAATATACCTCACTTTGACCTGACTCTGGACTCCAGGCAGGTTAGATACACACACACACCTGAAAGCATTTGAAAGCATTTAACTGTACAACACTCTGGGCCTGTCAGACAGCATTTTTTCAGAGGGAATAGGGATGGGTCAGGATTGTTAACTAGTTAAAAACTGGTGGGTCAGGGTGGTTAACTAATCGATTAGTGAGATTGGATGGATTAGGAAGTTTAACAGTAAAATGTTCATCTTTTTCTTTAACTGTTTTAGTGGCTGTGATTAAAAGGGCTTGAATTAAGAGAAGCATCTTCTCAGAATGTTCTAGAAGTAAATGTTTTCCACTGAAGCACTGATTCTGTAACACGCTCAGCTGCTGGCGGACTGAGCCCGTTTGCAAATGTCATATTGTACTCCATTATGCCCTTGAATTCAGAACCATTATTAACTGAACGCCTCTCAGTGTGACAGAATACACATGCTGTGATGTGACAATACTGCAGAAATGTACTGTCTGTACTGACTACAGACAGGTGTTTGGCAAAGTCTCTTTGCACACAAGCATCATTTAACAAGACATTGTTAAATATTTACAGCATTCCTGAGTGTCACATTGAAACTGACTGTCTGTTCTTCAGTTTTCCTGTCATAAAGCAGATAAACACACACACACACAACATCACATCATAATAATCAGATCGTAACAATGAATTTGAGTTCTGATTTGCTAACAATGTCAATGTTAGCTGAATGCTTTATTTTCTCACAAACATTTAATACAGTTTAATTAAATATAAACATTAAAAACTTCATTAAATCTCTATAGACTTCATGCAACCTTTGAGCAATGAAAGTTTCTGCTCCATCAAAACATCAGACTTCTTCAAACCTGTCTGCATGTGAAACCCGCATGCAAACACAAACACAGACACACACACACAAACATACACACACAAACATACACACACACACACATACACACACACACATGCCACTAATAGATATTTCTGCCACTGTGATGATTCAGCATGTCTTTTACATACCTGTCTGAGTCACTGTGGGCCTCGTTTAATGATTTCCTCACTTAAAACTGCACTGAGATCAGTCAGACCTGTGATCTGATCTCTCCACACACTCACATGAACCTGAGAGAGCTGCTCTGATCTGCCTGCACATCACGTCTACAGAGCTGTGAGAACCTCAGAGAACCTCCTCCTGATCTAGTACCGTCTTGATCTCCTGCACAAGTGCCTGACTCCGGCTCTTTTCTTTGACACAGAGTTCAAAGTCCTCTCTCTTGTATAACTCTACCAAGTGTTGAGACGATGATGCCCTAGACCACATGGCAACTGTTGCTGGGCTGATGGTGTCTTGACTCTGACAGACTAGGGTGATCACATGAGCCAGAACAGTCAACGCACCCAATAACCCAAAGAAGAGGAACACAACAGAACCAGAACCCACCAATGGTTGACCTCTGGACTCAAAAAATATAAATCAACATCCTCCCTCACCAGCTCAGTGTTTTACCACACATACACACACGCATACACACACACACACACAAAATGTGCAAAATGTGACTTCCTGAGATTTCATACAGGCAGCCAATCAGATTAGAGCTTTGTGTTTTGAGACAGTCCTTCCCATTTTTGTATCAGACAGAGAATCTACCACTAGTTTAACCCCCTCCCTCCAGTGTTGTTCTCTCTCTGTTGCTGAGAGTCCCTCTCTTTCTGCATTTTCCTCTGATCTGGAGTCAGTCTAAGTAAACCTGACACCGTCCTTACACAACCAGCTGTGACACAATGCTTTTCTTTCTAACAGCATTACCCTGGCTTTGTGTTTGAGTGTGTGTGTTACTGCAGTGTCTGATGTCATTTTCACCCTGTGCCAAGATTCACACTTGCTCTCAAAATTATAAGGACATGTTCAGTTTATATTTATACCGCCATATTCAGTAAATGAGAATAATGGGTTGTGATTAACCTTATTGGTTTTTGGTAGGTAATAGATTGAATGAAGTCAGAATGACTTGTTTTAGCAAACGCCACTAAAAGTGTAATAAAATAAATTTCTCCTGCAGCTGCCCTTGCAAATAATGTGTAACAGGATTAAACCGTTTTAATATCAGATGAGATAAATGTGCTAATTGCTGTACATCTAATTGTATCATGTATGTACATGTTACCTATAACAATATATAAAATAAGAAAAACTGTTAATTGTTTTGCATCTTAGCTGGAAGTTGCAGATAAGGACTAAGACCAATGCAGGTAAGTGGGTACTAACACTAAAATAACACATGTAACCATGTAAACCTCCCAGCATTAGTTACTCCTGTGAGAACACAGTCGTCTTTGTGTTGTCTGTGATGCTGGTATTCTGTAACCTATATCTGTGTGTGTGTGACCTCTCTCTGGAGACTAACTCTGCTCTTCCTGCCCCCTAGAGGCCTCACAAAATACTTCCACCTGTTGCCATGACAACGCTCCACACCTGCTGGTTTCACCTGTAACTTTGACCTGTATCATGTATCCAGAATCGTTCCCATGTGCAGATAAACGTCCTGCTATTAAAGGGTTAAAACACCAGGGCTCTAATGTCAGCAATTTCACACTGAAAATGTGTGTGTCTTTATCCAGAGGAACATGTTTCTGTTTTTAGTAGTGCTGAACATGTCCACCCTGCTGTGCTGATAAGAGCAGTGGCAGGCTCGCTTGCTTCCAGAGTGTTAGTTGAACAGCGTCGCACACCCTGTGTGTTTAAAAAGATTTCAGGAAGATGTGAGCGCGTACACACTGAGCAAAAATGACTCTCTTAAACCTCTTCAACTGAGAGTTTTGACCTAGAATATGTATTTAATTTCCTGATCATATCCATAATTATATAGATTAAAATAAAACTGCAGATTAAAAGGGCATTAGTGATGTAACATGTTTAGGGATTAAGGAATGCTCATCCATTCAGAATACTCTGTTTAATAAAGATGGATAACGGGAATGTAAATTTAGGCAAGACTCACACTAACACAGAACTAGAAGATAAAGAACCACAAAACATGTTTAAGATTTAAACAGCTCTACTGTGCTGCAAATAAACTGAGATCATCTTTAAAAGGCACTTACACAGACGGAAAGAACGCGTGTTGCCAAACAATGAAAACAAACAAACTCAATCCTTCAAAGTGCAGTGTGTGTGGTCTTACCTGCGTACTGTCAGACGCAGCGTTTTGTAAGATCCTTTCACCAGAGAAATGGCTTCTTGTCTCCATCCACTCAACCCTATCTCATTAATTATGACAACCTCATCTCCCACCTGTAGGGGGTGCTGCAACAGAGACGCCTTTCCACCCTCCTCTACCTGTGGACACACACAAACAGACCATGAGTGTTCTGTGCAGTAATACACAGAGGCTTTGAAGGATCTATGAACCAAATCAAAAGCACAAACAAACGGAGCCCCCAGTAAACTTGCTCTGAATTCAAAGAATGTTTTCTTTGGATCTTCTCGTCTACACATTCAGACTCTCTAGACACTAATATTTTCACATAATCTCTCACCCTGTATACAGAGGACGGAGTCCCGCATTACAATAGCTCTGCAGTGCACAGCAGCACGCACACAACATAATGCCACTGTACACCTGAAAAGATCAGGAGAGGCTTTCATTCATTCTGCTGCATGTGAACAGCACAAAGAGCAGCAGACGTGATTCACACACAGGAAATATCATGTTTAGATATCTAAAGAAATCTCCGTGCTCCCAGGCAGCATCTCACTGTGGAAAAAAACAGGACAGAAATAGTTTAGAGATTAATGCACTTGTAAATCTGTTAATGCACATTTTTCCTCCAATTCTTGGAAGCAGGACTTAGATGTCGCACTCCTAAATTCTCTGACAGGGAAAACAAGAGTTTGGTGCCTACGTAACAAAAGCAAATGAATAAGCAGAGTAAGAATGATCATTATTATTAAGTAGCTCACTGTAGTCCATCTGTAACCATCAACCCTAAAATCAAAGGGAACTAATAGACTGACAAGAATGCTGTTGAAGCCTCAAGCTCTAACCCTAAAATCTGGACAATGCGTTTCTTATTTTCGGAGTCACACCTGCTGTACTTGGAACTGACCTGCAAATGTGTCGCTGTGTGTCAACAACCAGACGGAAACAAATTCAACATCTGTAAACGCTTAAAGTTGCTTAAATAAAAAGTGCCTGACAGATGATTAATGACCAATAACTAAACATTCTGGCAGATGTCCAGGCAAATTCTTCCAATGAGTGAAAGGCTTTTAATTCTGGTTTATTGTTAGCATTCCTTAACTCCAGACAGGTCTCAGCCAAGGAAAATAAGTCTGTCAGGAAGCCCTTTCAAGATAACACAGAAAACAAACTAGCATTTCATTATCCTTCAAAAGACACACATTTGGGAAGTGTTCCTGATTGTCTGTCGTTTCCTGTTAAAACCTGTCGTTCGTTTGGTTTTTTCCTGACAACACTCGTTCTGAAAGGACCGTGAGCCACTTCCTCACAGCATTCAGATCAGGACATATTCAGAATAATCGTAGGAACAAGCATGTCTTCCTTTTAACTGCTTATTGAGCGGAAAGCCCAGCAGTTCAATGAAAAGACAGCTAGTGGAGATTTACTTAACACTCGGCCTCAGGGCCTTGAATAGGAGTGTTTAATTGTAGATGTGCTGCCAAACCAGTGACAATGAATCCTTTAATATGTAGCTGAACAAAGCGTCTAATTCTCTTAACCTTATTTTAACCCCTGACATCCCGGGGTTCAGGTCACTCTTAGCTCGCCGTCTACTGTCGCCACACTGTAAACAACAACACGAAGCTTTCTGAAATGAGCCAATAAAAGAGCAGCTTCACAGATGAGGCTGAATCAGTATTCAAGACAACATAAAGTACGATTGGAATTGCGATGTGTTTTTTTGATCATCTCTTTTCTTTTGTTGTTTCCAGGCTAGTGGGGCTCTCACGAATCTTGCAGCTGACATTCCACCCTCTCTGCTTCTGTTGGGTCTTTGCCAGAGGCTTTATCATGCCCTGTATTTGTCTGCTTTCAAGGAGAAGATGAAGGGGACAGGACAGTGTGTGGGGGGTAAGAGAGAGAGAGAGATCCCGCTCTCAAAAGTTTCTCAAGATTATTAAAAGTTGGATTCCAATTAGCACTCTTCCAATTTTACTAAATAGTCCAAATTTGTTTTGTTTAAAGAACCAACGCGGGTTCTCCTACAATTCCTTAAAATACAAAATAAAGACATATGAGAAACTTGTGAGCTTTAAAACTAACAATAGTAGAGTTCAGATGATTTGGTCTTGGATTAACACGATGAGAAGCGTTCCTTTCATATTGAAATCTCTGACTTCTGCTTGCGGATTTTGGTATGTTGGCAAATCTGAGCACAGTTTGAGACATTGTTGAGATCTCTTATGGAGTTTCTTTCTCAGCAGAAACTTTCCTTTTATTAAAGCTGAGAATGTGCATTTGAACTACTTGTGAAAGGCAAATGTCCCAAACATTATAAAGGGTACAGTATATGTATATATGTATTTTAGAATGATATATATACACTGTATATTCGGAATGACATCTGTTTAGGGTGGATAAAATTGGAATACTGGCAGGGAGTCTGTTCCATTAACAACCAGTGACTGGTGCTGACATCCCCACACACACCCTCATGTCTCTGAAGAGTAGCTCAGTGTGTGTGTGGTGCTGAACGAACACCCTCAGAGACATTTACACCACCCAAAAGCCCCCAGACCTCACTTTCTCTCTCTCTTCTACCACCACAGTCCCACTGCGTACTCATCTTCTTCTCCGTTTCTTTGCTCGGGTACGAGTGTCTCCTAAGACCTAAATCTCCTCCTCATCCTTCCGTCTCATCTCCCGATTCAGCCAGGCATCTTACCACGCTCCAGGACGGTATTGTTGCCGTGGTAATGGTGACAAGCTCTTAAAGGGGGAGTGAAGGGCTGCGTCTGTTGTTTGCGTCCTGCTCACTATTCAGCACAACACACTTCACAGCTCACCACGACACACAACACGCCACTCACTATTGAAAACAAAACACTACGCTACACTGCACTACAGAGAGCTAGCTATTCAGAACAACACGCTTTACTGCACAAAAGAGCTACACCAGAGATAAACATGCAGACCCTTTTGTTGCATACTGTTTACACTGGCACATAACTGTTTGCTTATAGATAAATTCATTACCTTCAAATTAATTTGAACTTCATATCCATACGTTTCTTTTGTTAAAAACAAGCAAAAATCAGTTATTGAGCAAGTACACGACAGATTAGTGTTCAACACGATCTTCTTACCCCAATTTACAATCATAAGTTTATAATAATGATTTATCATTTGAGCTGTTGGGTCGGATTTCTGTGAAATGTCAGTTTGGCTTCATTTGACTTCAACATATGTAAAGAAAAGTAACCTACAATTTTATGTTTCAGACAGCGACAGAGAGGCAAACATGATGTATTGCAGCTTTCACTTTTCATACATGTACATATTCTGTTAAATATCGTATATTTTAACTCCACTGTACATAGTTTAAGTTATATCTTAACTACTCCTGCACTTATCTGTATATAAATCACTATATTCTTGCTCTTCTGTTTAGATGCTAACTGCATTTCATTACCTCCGCACTTATACTCTGCATAGAAACAATAAAGTTGAATCTAATCTAATTTAATCAAATCTAAAACCATAGACACTGTGGCTCACCATTTTTGTACTAAGGAAAGTGAAAAAATAAATGGAAACCATCACTCACAAACTCACAAACCGTTGACGATTCTGGTATATTGAGAGGATGGCAGAGATAATATCCATTGTATCCATGTATAAAATACAATAAAATAAAATTGTTTTTTTAATAAATGTATTATACTTTTTACACACTGTTTACTCAAAATACACTGGAACCTCTATAAAGAATGTGCACTGTTCATAAACAAAATGAGGCAGATTTTGAAACTTTTGTTAATCACCCAATAGGACACAGCTATTCAGAATCTCAGAATGGACGATTATCAGCCAATATATCAGTATATCACCACAATACACATAAATACAGGAGAAAACACTTAAGAGACATCACACCACCCAGGCGATCTTGACATGCTGTTTCCTAAGATCTAAAGCGCACTAATGTTAATCTTTCATGCTGTTTAGTATGAGCTGAATGCAAATTGGGACGCAGCCAAAGTGTTGATTCATTCTGGATGTGGAACTTTGATTTCAGGATAAACTGAGCATGCGCTGCCAAAATGAAGCTTGGAGTGCAAAACTCATGCTTGGTTTTTTAAATAACATCCGTTTTCAAACTCAGAACATCATTGTAATCAATTCCTGTTTATGGGGCAGAGAAGAGCAGGTAGCTGCTGTATACACAAACACAGGGAACACAGACTCCTACATCAAACTGTCATGACAGCAGCAAAATCACAAACTATCTGGATATTTTGTGTTGTTGTTCGGAGGGGCGGGAGAGCCTGGAGTCGGGCAGCAAGAGCACAAATCCAGAACACCAAATAAGGCAGGACAGGATCTCCTCAACTTCTGCCTCTTCAGACTAACATTTCATCCAAGAATGACTCCCTAAATAAAATAAATTTTCCCGTTAAAAACAAGAGGCGGGATTACAGCCTGATGTCACTACGTCCAAAAAGAACATTTAATTCTCTAGTTCTGTAAAAAAACATCTAATAACCAAAATCAATGCACTGATGTGAAAAGCCATATCAACTCAATAATGTTCTACAGTCAAAATGGTTTGTGAATGGTTTTTGCTTTTCTTTCACATTGTATTGCACAACATTAAAGAACTTTTATTTTTGGAAAAAGTCCATGTAAAAATCCCAGTCCCTCTGTTCTGCTGTAGGAACAGGATAAATTATAGGTATGGACTGAAGCCCCTGGAAAACTGGGTGTGTAACTGTAAAATTATTCCCTCATGGGATCTTCTGGGATCAGTTACTAACTCCAGCTGACAGATTTTTGATCCATAGTCATAGTCTTAATACACCTGCTTAGGTTTAGGCCAAAACTATTACAGACAGTTTGATCATTTGCTGTCTGCCACACGTTACACTGGCGTGATTCAAGAGTTTGTAATCTGTTGGACTGCTAATATTCACACTCACACAGGCACTGCACAACAGTGATAAAACTCTTATCAATTCCAGGGAAAAGTTTTAACCCCTACAATGCCAACAGTAAGTCTCCACTATTCTCCACAGATACAGCCATTAACAGAGTGTGGCTGTGTGTTTTTGTGCAGGAATTCAACTGTCCAAAAGCACAAATCTTTCTCTCTGTCTTTATGGGATTCCTTTCATTCCCGTGTGTCTCCTTGACAGCAGTGTGCTAAAGAGTCGACATGACAGATCTAAAAAAGCTGGTTCTGATCATGAGATCAGAATAACCTGCCCCACACCAGTTATTCTATTGACATGAACGACACCTCAAAAGAGAGTTGTGCTGTTACTTTTCTAATACATCAAATTAAGAACCTTAAAAGAATCTTGATTACATACATCTTATGTGGTTAAACAGGCTTAGAAAGTGTTAAAATAGGCTGAAAAAACGTAGGATTATACTGAAGCAGTGAGTCACATGTAAAGATGAGAATATTCTAGACTTGTCACTGAGTTGTTTTGTTTTTAGCCAGTAAAGTGAGCACCTAGCAACGCCCTTACAACACCCCAAAATGGCCTATAGCAACAGCTTAGCAACAGACTGAGGACCATTCAGAGCACCTTAGCAACTGCACGGCAATGCCAATTTTCTTTTTACAAAAACAAACACAACCCAGACTTTCCTCGTAAAATGGATAATTCTGCTGAGGTAAGCTAAAAAAAGAGTTCAAAACTAAGTTAACATAGAAAAAGTATCAAAAGAATGTTTCTGCTTCCAAATATTTATGCAGAACAAAAATAAAATGATTGCAGAGACTTCAGTCCAGCTGTTCTCTGTGATGCTTCAGCTGCAACAGATTCCTGAGATCTTCTTGTGTTTAATGCTCCAGCCGTGCAGGAGAGCATGTGAAGAAAGTGTTTGGTGAAGGTAACAGATCACAGTCGGTTACTCACGCTGCTCTGGGTGTCACACCAGGACTCTGAGCCTGTACTCCATAATGACGGTCTAGATTCCTGAGGGACTCTCATTAAGAACTGAGTGTGACATCTGGACCACAAGATCGACATGTGAAATGACTACTTAACATTACTGTCATTACTTCAGCTGCACACATGCAGTAGAAACAACCAGCACTTGCACACGGTGCCACACTTCAAAACAAATGTCATCAGATTAGAAAAGAAACTATCAGACCAACACTTTGCAGCTGATTTTGGTGGATGTATTACGTCTCTTCTCCTCAAGTTCACACAGGGGAGCAGAATGAACACAGATGTAGTTTAACACATAAATATGGACACTTTCAATAACACAATAACTGCGTTTGTCTTCACTTGACAATTTATCACTAAACACTATCTGATTTACACAAGCTTTCTTATGTTTTCTTATGTTTTCTTTCTTATGTTTCTTATATTTTCTTATGTTTTCTTTCTTATGTTTCTTATGTTTTCTTATGTTTTCTTATGTTTTCTTTCTTATGTTTCTTATATTTTCTTATGTTTTCTTTCTTATGTTTCTTATGTTTTCTTATGTTTCTTATGTTTTCTTATGTTTTCTTTCTTATGTTTCTTATATTTTCTTATGTTTTCTTTCTTATTTTTTCTTATGTTTTCTTATGTTTTCTTTCTTATTTTTTCTTATGTTTTCTTTCTTATTTTTTCTTATGTTTTCTTATGTTTTCTTTCTTATGTTTCTTATGTTTTCTTATGTTTTCTTATGTTCACTGTTGTGCTGTTTTCTCATTCAACACACTTTCTCGTGTCTCTGAACCCCGGCATCACATTGTGTGGGCTGAACGTTCAGGTGAACAGCACAGACAGACGGGTCGGTAAGCTGATCTCAGATCTGCGGATACTTTACCTTCGATATGATTATCGGCTCGCCGTGTTCAAGTCCACCTTTGAGCGTGAAGCCCCAGGGCGCCCCGCCCTGCAGCTCAGCCTCGACCAACACGAACTTTCCCTTCTGGGTCTCGACACCCGGAGAACTGTTATCCATGACTGGACTGTCACTCAGTCCCAAACGAACCCGCCGGTGATGGATCTTCTCGATCGGACTTCAGCTGTGTGATGGATCATCTGCTCGCATCACTTTGTTTGGCATCGCGGCGTCACGTAACAATCCGTTTCCGCACATCCCGACGCGTCCGGGTCTGTGCACACTTACTCTGGATCAGCGGGTCTGGATCTCGCGTGTTTGAAGCGCGTTTGTTTACATCACAATAGAAACGAAGCGCAGAGAGATCGCGCGCCCGCGACGCTCGCGCCGCCCGCGCCGCCCGCCCGCGCGCTGAGGTGCCGCGGTCAAACACCCGAACAAACTTGTGCGCTCATCTCACCCGCCGTGAGCCGCGGGTAAAGACCCGTGAGAAGTTTTCTTTTCCCGCTGATGCGCCCAAACTCTCCGCTGAGACGGATGAGGGAGTCGAACCCCGCACCCTCCTACCTCGCCACAGCTCATCGGAATGGTGGGCCACTGCGCATGCGCGGAGCGGCTCTCACCGCCACATAACGCAACAGATCGCACATCACGCAGCGCTCAAACCCGCAGCTAGACTGAACCAGACACACTAAATCACGCACTTGGTTGTTTTTAATCAGGGTCCAGTGCACTACAGCTAGGGTCACTACTTAGTGAGCGCACAGTGAATATATTTGACTGAACCCAGTCCTGATCCTCGGAAAGTATATCAGTATATAATATATTAGTATGTAGTACATTATTATATAGTATATAGTATATTAGTATGTAGTATATTAGTATGTAGTATATAGTATATTAGTATATAGTATATTAGTATATAGTATATAGTATATTAGTATATAGTATATAGTACATTATTATATAGTATATTAGTATATTAGTATATAGTATATAGTATATTAGTATATAGTATATAGTATATTAGTATATAGTATATAGTACATTATTATATAGTATATTAGTATGTAGTATATTAGTATGTAGTATATAGTATATTAGTATATAGTATATTAGTATGTAGTATATAGTATGTAGTATATTAGTATATAGTATGTTAGTTTATAGTATATTAGTATATAGTATATTAGTATATAGTATATTACTATATAGTATATAGTATGTTAGTATATAGTATAATAGTATATAGTATGTTAGTATATAGTATATTAGTATATAGTATATTAGTATATAGCATATAGAATATTAGTATATAGTATATTAGTATATAGTATATTAGTATATAGTATATTAGTATGTAGTATATAGTATGTAGTATATTAGTATATAGTATATTAGTATATTAGTATATAGTATGTTAGTTTATAGTATATTAGTATATAGTATATTAGTATATAGTATATTACTATATAGTATATAGTATGTTAGTATATAGTATAATAGTATATAGTATGTTAGTATATAGTATATTAGTATATAGTATATTAGTATATAGCATATAGAATATTAGTATATAGTATATTAGTATATAGTATATTAGTATATAGTATATTAGTATATAGCATATAGTATATAGTATATTAGTATATAGTATATAGAATATTAGTATATAGTATATTAGTATATAGTATATTAGTATATAGTATATTAGTATGTAGTATATAGTATATTAGTATATAGTATATTACTATATAGTATATAGTATATTAGTATATAGTATATTAGTATATAGTATATAGTATATTAGTATATAGTATATTAGTATGTAGTATATAGTATATTAGTATATAGTATATAGTATATTAGTATATAGTATATAGTATATTAGTATATAGTATATTAGCATGTAGTATATAGTATATTAGTATATAGTATATAGTATATTACTATATAGTATATAGTATATTAGTATATAGTATATAGTATATTAGTATATAGTATATAGTATATTAGTATATTAGTATATAGTATATAGTATATTAGTATATAGTATATTAGTATATAGTATATAGTATATTAGTATATAGTATATAGTATGTTAGTATATAGTATATAGAATATTAGTATATAGTATATTAGTATATAGTATATAGTATATTAGTATATAGTATGTAGTATATAGTATGTAGTATATTAGTATATAGTATGTAGTATATTAGTATATAGTATGTAGTATATAGTATGTAGTATATTAGTATATAGTATGTAGTATATTAGTATATAGTATGTAGTATATTAGTATATAGTATGTAGTATATAGTATGTAGTATATAGCCTCATCTCATCACACAGATGCAGTATGAAAGGGTCTGTAAAAGTTGAAGTGTATGATTAGTTAAAATCATTCAGATCAGTGATTATTTTTTCTCCCTTTCTTTGAAAAACAAAGTTGTCTTCAGAACACTTACGTGTGAAAACATTAGCCTCTGAGTTGGTTTGTTTCATGGATTAAACATGTCCCTTTACATCTTTTATGATCATTGGGTTGAATAAATCTTTACAAACCTCTAAAAAACCTCAAAATGTACCTTTCATCTTTACAATAGCACACCTGTGGTGCAGTACAGCAGGTGTGGCCGCTGTTCTCAGCAGCCTTATGACACATCTGAACATGTTTACCGATGACATCAGAGCGATGAGGTCATTTCCTGATATCGCTCACTTGCAGGACAATGGGGAGGTTCTGAGCACACACAAACAACAACAAAAACAACAGGAGATGATGCACTTCAGCACCACTTCTGAAGCACAGCACACGTCTCAGCCAGCCAAGCTAGTTTTAGTGATGAGGAGGTGCTGAGGATGATCTGTAGGTGTTTCCCTCTGTCTCTTTATCTAGCTTGTTCTCTTACTTTCTTTAGTAGATTTAGTAGTTTCTTTAGTAGATGGTGGTCTCTCTCTCTCTTTGTCTGAGAGCATTTTAACAGTAAACATCCTAGATGGGTGATATTTGCCAATGGTGGTTCCAGCTTGTGAGAGGCTGTGTGAAGCCTCTTGTGATGAACTAATTTCACTGGATCTTTTCTTAGTTTCATAGGAATCATAAAACAATAGGCAGGAAGTGTTCGCTGATTTGGATGTTTTTTCAGAAACATCAACATTGTTCCAGACATCAGAACCTTGATTTAGTTTAGAGGACAGAGAGCCTCCACACAGAAGAGGAAAAACATTATGCGTGTTATAACATATTGAGGCCGTGAGGGGGCGCCAAACACAAATGTATATTGTTTCTATTGTGCCTGTTCACACACACAAACACTTTCATCTTTAAAACCTGGACTGACCTTTAAATGTCTTGGTGGTCTCTGTACAGTGTCGATTTAAGAAGTTTAATTAAAAGTGGTTCTGAAATTTCATTTGATAAAATGTTTATGAGCGCAAATAATAAACAGTGGTGCTACAGCAAACAATTTTTGTATTTGCGTAACACACACACACACACACACACACACACACACACACAGTGTTTTCATGCTGAGAGGCCCTGAGAGTTTGCCAATAAATTGTATTTGTTTATTGAGCAGCCCTATCACAGCAACAGTATCTACTTTTAGTTCCATAGTTGCAAAACACATAATATACAGCACAGAGAGTTCATAATAAGTAAAACAAGTCAATAAAACAGCACCGCAAACTCAAATAACATCAAATGTCCCATTGAAGAAGTTTATCAGCCTTGTTTACTGGAAACGGTAGAGATGTTTTATCTTTGATGTGATCACAAACAGTATTCAGAGTTTTCACTCCAGCAATTTTGTCCTCACTTGCTGTTCTTACTAATTACTACTAATTATTTTAGTAAGAAATGTTTCCTAAGAATTTACATGTTCTGTGACAGAGTTGATATTTCATGGTTGTGACATATAGCCATTATCTATAATTTATCTTAAACCTGTACCATTCAAAGCCCTTTACTGAACTCATAACAGGACCTCAGAATGAAGACTGTGATATTGTCTGATTTTGATTATATATTGTTTTTAATGTTTTTATAAATATCTATTGGTTATTTATGAAAACCTTGCAAAATATGTCCTTTCATCAGAATGTAGCAATAAATTCAAATTGACACAAATTATTATTATTTTAAAGCTGCTTGTGTAATTTTGTTTAATATTTGAGGTTTATTATGGATTTTAATTTATATGACATATTCAGTTTGAAGACAGAATCATAAATGATATTAAACAAGTCAAATAAGTGACATTTTGACACTTTAGTGATAATCTCTGACTCTGAAGTGTTGCTGTTTTTGGCAGGTAAAACTGGGTCACATCTTGCACAAGGATTTACACATTTATATCACAGATTAGCACAAGGTGCAGTTTTTTTAATTCCTCAAAATACAACCTTCCACCATGAATAATTAAATGCAGAATGAAAACTTAATTTGTTTAAAACTCTGTGTGAATGTTCTGCACAGTTAAATTAAAGGAGTGATAAGAGGTGAAAACATAAGTCTAAAATTTAACTTTAATTTAAACTTTAATCTTATTTTAAGAGAATAATCCAGATGGAGCAGCTATAAAAATAACTAGCTCACAAAAGTCTGTCAGTGCTGTGGATTTATTCTGTTGCTCTGCTGTCCAGAGATTCTATTTCTGTGATCTGGCCTCCCATACATGCTTCTCTGTCCTTTTATAGTACGGCTTTAAAGGGCAACAAGAAGTCATGGGGTTATAGCAGGATAAAAGAGAGAGAGAGAGAGAGAGAGAGAGAGAGAGAGAGAGAGAGAGATGTTTTATTAATAGTCTCAAGTGCAGTGAATTTTCCATTAAAGCCAGTAATACTTTAATATGTGTGTGTGTCAGTTTACTTAACCATATATTGACAAATTTGTACCCAAGAGTCAGCAACACCTGACAAATCTGAGTAATATATTCTTTTAGTGACGCCCTCATTTGTAAAAATGCTGTAAAGTAGTAAATAAAGTTTTAAATAAAATAAAGTTAGTAAACACATTTTTTTCAAATTGTAAAATTGTAGAAAGTTTTCTGTTAGGGTTAGTGTAGGTTAGGGTTGTTATAACTAGCTGTCTGTAAAAACAATAGAAGTCTATGCAGTGTTCCTATTTATATAGCTAAGTAATTGTGTGTGTGCGCAAATACTGAAGTCTTACGTAAGTCTTTCTCTCTGTGTCACTCTACTCTCGAGTTTGTAGCAACATGAGGTTGAGAATGACAGAACTTTCCTTTTAAGAACAGTCTGGACACTTCACAACAGCCCGTGCACTTACTGCCCTCTGGAGCTCAAGGCAAAACGCTGATTGGGTTTTTTGAACTGGGGGCTTTTGAATTACAAGGCTTGAGTGTTAACCCCTATACTACTATCAACCTTATAAAACAAGAGCTCCAAAAATGTCTTACATGCTTGAATAACAGTAAATGCATCATGTGTGGTTGAAGGTGAAGATCAAACCATGCAGAAGACTATAAATTTGGGAGGTCAGAGGTCAAACCCTGCAACACAGATTGGACCATAGATCTAAAATGTCATGCCCTGTCATGGGACACATGAACTCCCCGGCTGTGACGTGAGAGTATCCACTAACACAACACTAAATCTTTCACCTGGTGTGGATGTGCTGCTAATTTCTGCTGGTCATTAAAGTTCACAGGGGGATAGAGTGAAGCCTGAGGGGTGTAAATGAGGAATCTGTTAAAAGCTGCAGCTACATTCAAAACACATACTTACACACACTTTATCACCTTTAAAATAAACACATTCCACAGTAATTAAATAGGTTGCTATACATGTTTCATTTACACATGATAGAGCAATGCAAACAGTTTTAAACGCCTAGCTGGTGTTTAGCTGGTGTAACTTTTTTAAAGAATAATCTAGGCCTGTGAGAGCTATAAATCTGTTTAGAGGTCTAATGAGTCAGAGGTCTAATCTCAGAAAGGGGCTGGACTAGTCAGGGTTGACCTCCTTTTTATCTCTGTCTGGAACGTCATCAAGCCCCTTCAGATGATTGAGCAGAAAGTTAGTTTCACATTATAGACTTTTAAAGAGTGCTTATGGGCTAAAACTCAGCATTTGTTTTCTCTGCTCTTTTCACAGGAGTATCATTATCTAAAGCAGCTCTGTTTTTCTTCGCTAGGCAGCAGTGAAAATAAACTTTTCTGTCCTTCCCTCAGCTTCTGTAGTTCTCTGTATATTTTCTGATCTTAAATTGATCCTGTTGTTATTGTGAAATGAATCTTTTACAGGCCTGTTGAGCTCTGCATCGTTCAGTCCTGTTACAATATCCTGTCATGAGACCTCACACTTCTGTAAATCTGTTTCTCCCACACAACTGTTCATCATCTCACAGGGCCATCTCTTAAGTTTTTAAAAAAATTTAAAACAGTATAAAGCAGAGAACTGTTGCCTAAATACGTGCAGTAATATACAATCGTCAGAGAGTCCGTTCACACTCAGCCAGAGTGATATTGATTTTAACTTGTATTGACACTTATGAACAAACTGTTCAGACTTAGTCGATAAGAGTTTCTGTAAGCTTATCTTTGACCTGTACTGAGAGGAGAAATTCGATACAAGCAGTAAGTTTAGCATAAAAAGTCACATTTTACTAAATTTGAGTTTTGTAATTGGCCCAAGATCAGCCATAATAATAATCCAGTCAATTTGAACAGATTTAAACTAATTTTACTTTTTCTACATTTGAAGTCGGAGAATATGAGCAAGTCATTGTCAATATTACAATTTATTTTATTGGATTAAATATTCTGCTGATTAACTTTTACAGATTAACAGTTAAACATACGTTTAAAGTCGCAACAGTATCACCGAAAATAAAGAAAAGAACAAGAAGAAAGTCAAACAAAAGGTTTTAGTGCAAAGTGGGAGCAGCAAACGTTAATCATTTTGTTAAGACAAAGATTGAAAAAAGAAACTTTATTCATTCATAACGTTTCTTTATGAATTAATTCATTCATTATTAAGATGTATTATTTTGCTGCTTCTCAAATTAAACAGCATAGAATCTCAGTAAGGACTAAATTAAGCTGATACATCTGAGCCACGAATTACCGGATTTCCCACCATGTCTGTCACCTGAACTGAGCGGAGGCCGACGGTCAGAATTCACTGGCAGTCAGTTCAAGGCCGCAGAGCTGCAGAGGGTGATGAAGGGAAAAGCAAGCAGTCAGGCCAGGGACTGAGAAAGGATAAGCTGATTTATGTCAGCATTTATCCATCACAGTGGGATTCCAGGAAGTGAAGTGTGTTTCTCTGTCTCTGCTCAAGCAGTTTCAAACATTCACTGCTGAACAATCATGTCTGAAACTCAACACATACTCCATGTAAGTCTGTGAATACAAATGCATCTGCTACATGAACTGGAGCGAGTTTCACTCTCAGTGTCTGCTTGTGGTTTGTGTTCACAGAATATGTCTCTGGCCTGTTAGCCAAAACAACATTAAACAAACTGAGATGATGCAAAGAGAACGTCATTAGACAGTTAGCAAAGCTATAACATAGACAATCTTCATCAGTGATTGTTGCA